>OX638074.1:28168748-28768748 GCA_951804385.1 Trifolium dubium
TTTAGGCTTGAGCCCTTCATAAGTATGTTTTTTTATATCGGAAAAATAAATTGTTTCTCCAAGAATTGCTTCTTGGACCTCCTTCTTCTTATTAGAGGTGATCAAAATCAAACCAATCTAAAAATAAAACTGCAAACCGAACCAATCCTGACCAAAAACCACAAAAATCGCATTTGATGTGGATGAATTCAGATAATTTTTCTACCTAATTGTGCGATTCGGTTTGGTTGGCGGTTTTTATTTCTAAAAACCAAACCAAACTAAACCGTAGTTTTTACTTTAAACTCCTTTTATACTATGCAATACTACTATACTAGCCCAATAGATTAATCCTATTATGCAGCCCAAAAAAGTTTCTTCATTCACTTCACTCATTCATACTTAGCCAACAAAGTAATACTACCTCCGTTCTTTTTTACTTGTCGTTTTAGAAAAAAAGATGAAAATAGGAGAGGCTATTTGTCCACCTTATTTTCTTATTATGCCCTTTTTAAAAATATATATCATATTTTTAATCCACCAATAAATTTCTACTTTTTTTTTAATTATTATCAATTTCCAAAAAAATCGTAACAAACTTTATTTAAAATCAAGCAAAAAATTTGTTACAAGAAACTAGTGCTTAAATAAGAGATACTTCATCGTCAAAATTAAAAAAAACAAGAGACACTTCAAGGTTTCCCAAAACATTAATAAATTCACAAAATTTAGAACTTCTCATATATGGCTTCAAATCTTGGTGTTGAAACAATTCTCATATTTTCAAGTTGCAGTCATTTTGAGTTTCTTAATATTGTGTAACAAGATTTTCAATAAACATGCACGAAACAAAAAAATAGGAACAAAACAAAAATAAAAAATGATTATATAAAGAAGTTTAGTAAAAAAAATTAAATATAATAAAAAGATTATATTGTTTCAACAAAAAAAAATACAAAATTTAATCAATAAAATAAAATAGGAATGAGGGTATAATAGGCAAAATATAACCTAAATTGCTAAAACAACAAGTAAAAAGGAACATATATTTTTTCCTAGAACGACAAGTAAAAAGAAACGGAGGTAGTAATAATTTATTACTTTGAAATAAGTTGTTAAGATAAACAACTTTTCTCGTGATGTTATTTTAGAACTTATTATTTTTTATTTTTTTTATATTTTAAATTGTATGGTATTGTAATGTTATATTGGATAAATAATTTTTATTAGTATTGTAATGTTATTTCGGAACTTCAATTTTTTTTTTATGTTTAAAATTATCCGGTACTATGATGTTACTACTTCCGTTTCTTTTTATTTGTCGTTTTAGAAAAAATATTTGTTCCTTTTTACTTGTCATTTTGGCAATTTATGTTATATTTTACATATTATACTATCCTTCCTATTTAACCCAAGGGATGTGGTTGAGCGGCAGTGGGCTCATCCTCCCTTAACCAAGGGTCGAGGGTTCGATTCTCACCTTGGGTATGGAGCAGCTTTAAATCCTTGGGCCAGCTATCCCACCCTTCGAATTGCCTCCAATCTAGCGAGGGATTAGTCACTGCGTTCGGCGGTGGATACCCCGGTCTCGACCAAAAAAATACTCTCCTTCCTATTTTATTTTATTGACTAAATTTTGTATAATTTTTTTTTGTTGAAACAATATAATCTTATTATTGTATACAAATTTTGTTTGTTTTTAAATAAAGTTTGTTACAAATTTTTTGGAAATAGATTATGTTTGTGAAAAAGTAGGGATTTGTTGGTGGATTAAAAATATGATATATATTTAAAAAAGGATATAATAGGAAAATAAGGTGCAAAAATACTCTCATATTTATTTTGTACTAGACATGTCTAGTACATTATAGGGATCTCTCTATTACAAAAGTTGAATTTTTTTTACCAATAGATTAGAAGGATCTCTAGATGTCCGCTTACCTTTCATTCAAGTGTAAGTGTATGTATATATATATATATATATATATATATATATATATATGAACATTACAAAAAAATAAGTTAATTTAATATGAATTTAGTTTTTTTAATTAATCTTATGTTAAAATATTCTAAATTTTTGTGGAAGAGGTTCTTATAATATTATAAACATGGATACAAAAAATTATTCAAAAATGTGAAAATATACAAGTGTTGATTTAAAAGTAGGGACCAAAAGTTGTTATAAAAAATATTTGAGGGACCAAAAATTAATGAAATTTTTTATAAGGATTAAAATCAAAATTCAAGATAATTATAAAGATCAAAAACATATTTAACTCTATTTTTTATGAGATTTCTTGTTTATTTAATCATACCATCTATGAGAAAACAAAATAATAGGACAGTTTCTTGCTTCTTTTCCAATTGCATTTGTCCTGTCTGTCTTGTGTTTTAGAAGAAGTAAAGTGAAAAATAAAATCTTTCAATAGAATTGGACAGTGTGTCATATCCTCACTTGTTAGTTGTTCCAAGATTCTCCAAAACTTTGGAATATGGAATATTAACTATTTTTTTTTACTAAGTGTAATATTAACTATTAAACGTGTCAAGTTCAAAGAAGCCCAACAATTATTGGATATCAAATCCAGTATACGACAAATCATGTGTGTGGGAGTGGGAGCCCAAATGAAATATGTGGTCCTTAGTTCTCCGTAGGACCTTGAATTTCACCCACATGTGAATAATTTTTTTTTATCGTACTTTAATTTTATTTTTAAATTAAATTCATTCAAATTGATAAAACATAAATATAAATCACTAAAATTAAGAAAATAAATTTAGTTGATTCAGTGGTGATTGCTACTAAATTTAATATTAAGAATTACAATTTGATCCCTATAATTATATTTGAGAACTACAGTATAATCACTTATGCAAAAATTCGTTAGATATAGAATGTTGATGGATAAGTTATCATTTGTTAAACATGTAATGAATCAAAATTAATCTATATTTTATTACTATTTATGAAAGAATTATAAATAAATTATGTTATATTAGAAACCATTTGAATACCTAAGAATACTTGTTAGTGCCATTTTCCATTTGTAAAATAACTACTCTAGATTTTTTTATTTTTTTTGACTAACTAACTACTCTAGATTAGAGATCCAAAATTTGTGACCAGTAATCAAACTAAGCACGTTTTAGGTTGAAATAGGGTGTGTTGTTCTAGGTTTTTATAGATCTTGTTTACGTGTACACATATTGTTCACAAGTTCAAATTCAAACTTTAACATAGTTCGACATTATGGGCAGCATTAGTTTAAGGAATTACTAATTAAATATTACAAGATATAAATGTAAAGTGTAGGGGACCATTTTGTAAGAATATAGGGAAATTGATTGTTCCACGAGCTAGCTCCTTGAGATCTAAGATCAACATACATACACACACATTTAGGTCATAATCAAACAATGCTAACCTAACTCATAGCAACAAAGCAAAATTGCCTGCCACTCTGTCCCTTATAAACCTGATCCGGTTATTATGTTCATAAAGTATCATGTCATCAATGCAGATAATGAAGTGAAAATATGATTATGCAGATAATGAAGTGGAAATAATTAAGGATATATTCACTCGTTTAAATTGATAATAAAGTACATAATAATGTCGATGCAATACAAATTTAAAACCATTAATTAAAGTGATTAGTAACCAGGTGATTAGTAAAGTTTAATTCTTTTTGTTTTTAATTAATGTGTTGGGAATATTCAAGTCTCCAGATTTGTAGCGTTGATGATTTAAAGTTGTCATTGATTAAATATGCACAAGATCAACTTAAAATAAAACAAATAAATATCACATCAAGATGGGAAAACAAAATACATTGCACTAAGTTGGGACTGCACTAAGACAGGAAAATTAAAACAAAGTCTACAACGATAAAATTAAAAAAGAAAAGAAAAAAGATAAATACTAAATATATATGTGTAAATCACAATTAAAATGGTGATTTTGGATCAAGATTAACCTTAAAAAGTGATCTAAGGCGACAACTTGTGGGAGGAGGAGAAGAAGGTTATCAACTATACATTTAACATTGGTTCGATTGGCTATATTTTACACATTAATAAAGTATTTCCTCCGTACCATGATATAAGAGAAAAAACAAATAGGAAGCCAAGTAAACTACTTCCTCAGTCCCATAATGGTCCATGGAGTCTATAATAGGAAGCCAAGTAATTTTTATAGAAAAAGTAAGAGTAGAGAGTAAATTTTTCTTGAGAAAAATAAATGTTTGGACTTTTTTCTTATATTTTAAGACAAAATTTTTTAGCTTTTTTCACTTATATTATGGGACGGAAGAAATAGTTTGATTGTGATGGAATGCATTTCATTTGAAAATTATTTCTCAACCGGTTCAAATAACCTCATGGTTTGTTTCAAATTCATCTAAGAATATTTGTATTGGGTTTTTGTACTCCCTTGAATATATTTCGTTTATTTTAAAGGATAAAAGATTATGTGATTTTATTTTATTTTATTTGAAATGAACTCTGAATCTTTGGAAAATATATTCTATTTACTCATTTAGAGTTCTCATGACATTTTCTAATACAAATGTGATTAGCTTATTCTATTCATTACTAAAGTATTCTAGAAAACTCTAAACATGTGCATATTACTAAGTTACTTCTATTGATTACTAATATATTCTAAAAATATCTAAAAATGTGCATCATATTTAATTTCAACAGATAATAAATAGTTAAGGAACATTTTTTGTCAATATGAATATAACACTGTTGATTGCAACAAAAACAAACACTATTGATGAATATATAATTAGTAGCATATATTTTGTATTGTGAATTTTAAATGTGTGTGTGTGAACTAATATGTTTTTTTTTTTTTTGAATTGCAAAATGATTTTATTAAAAAGCAAAAGTGGAGTATAAGAAATACACCACCAGCCAAAAAGAAAAGGGAACATAAGGAACAAACAGAATACAAGCAAAAAGGCCTAATTAACCACCTTACTAAAGAGCAAGACACAATATGTTATTGTTTAACATATTAATTACAGATACATAATTTTACGTGTTTGCTTAAAAATAAACAGACTCAATCTATCTGTCAAAAAAAAAAAAAACAGACTCAATCTAAATTGTATTTTAATAGATTAAATTGATTTTAATTTCATTTTTAATCCAAATTGAACACAAACTTCATAAATATAGACACAAAAGTGACAAAACTCATGATACATTAGAACAATATATAAAATCACAAATTGGCAAAAACATAAAAATTTAAACCAATGATATATCATCTGGCGTAATAGTAATAGTTATGACTTATGATCTTTTGAATTTTTTTTTGTCGAGACCGGGATATCCACCGCCGAACGCAGTGACTATTCCCTCGCTAGATTTGAGATACCTCAAAGGGTAGGATAGTTAGACTAAGGATTTAAAGTTGCACCTCAAAGGGTAGGATAGCTGGCCTAAAGATTTAAAGCTGCTCCATACCCAAGGTGAGGATCAAATCCTCGACTTTTGGTTAAGGGAGGATGAGTCTCATGCCGCTCAACCACATCCCTTAGATTTCTTTTGAATTGATTTATTTAAATTTATCTATAGATATAAATATTTATGAAACAGTTTGGAAGACCGCATGTTTACCACTTATGACATATAAGTTATAATTTTCAACTTATTTTATAAGTTCTCTAAGATAACTTATACAAAAATAACTCATTTAATTAAAACAACAAAATTTTATGATAAAAAAGCTCTTCCATAAGTGTTGTATAAAAAAAATCTTCCTTAAGCACAAATAAATGCTTATGAAGTTAAAACACAAAACCTTATTAAATCATTCAACGTAACCAAAATAAAATTAGAACAGACCCCAAATCAGATTAAAACTGATGGTAAAAAACAAAAAAATAAACCAAAATAAAAATATACATTAACAAACCGATTAGACTTTACACGAAAATAATTTAACTTTGATTATTTGCTTTTATTATATAATTAACTTATACATAAACTATAAACTAAATAAATTGTTTACTTTAAAATCCATCCAAACCAAAAATATCTAACATCAAAAGCATATATTAATAGTGATTCTCCGTGCACTAGTGTTTAATTACAATATAAAATACTGATTACATCCAAAACCTAATATAAATAGAGTACTTGACCAATGCTAAGAGCAACGTGTCTCTGTTTAACAGGTTTAAACTTAACCCTTTTAATTTCCCTTAAAACAGATGGGTGATAAAAACAAAGGCAAAGAACAAGCCTTTAAGTACAACAACACCAATTTCACATCTTCTGAAGATCATGAAGTAATCAGAGAGCAAGATCGTTTGCTTCCAATAGCAAATGTTGGAAGAATCATGAAACAAATATTGCCACCAAATGCAAAAATCTCAAAAGAAGCTAAAGAAACCATGCAAGAATGTGTTTCTGAGTTTGTTAGTTTTGTAACTGGTGAAGCATCTGACAAGTGTCACAAGGAGAAGAGAAAGACAGTTAATGGTGATGATGTTTGTTGGGCCATGGCTAATCTAGGGTTTGATGATTATTCTGAGCCACTCAAAAGGTATTTGTATAAGTATAGAGAATTAGATGTGGAAAGAGGAAACCAAAATAAGGGTAATAACAATAACAATAACAATATTAATAGTGATGAAATTGAAACATATAATTATGATGATGATGATAATTCACAAACATCAAGGAAAGCAACTATTGCTTCAACTTCTTCTATGTTCAATAATAGGAATAGTGGATTTTGAAACTAATTATTATGTTATTTTTCTTATTTTCTCCTAACTTTTGAGATCTATATCCTAAATTTCATTTTTATTTTTTATTTTGGTTTGACTTATTTATCCTTATTATGTGATAGGAGGTGTGTAATGAATCTATGTATACCTATGTATTTTAATTTTAGTGTTGATATTTTGTTCAAGTTCAAGTTCAAAATAGTTGGGTTTGAGACCAAATGAAATATTTAAAAGTCGATCGATCTTAATTAAGGATTGTTTCGGACTAAGACAAAAGTTGATAATTGTATATTCTGTGAGTGGTGTGTTGATATCAGATTGTAATCTCCTAATTAGGAGAATAGATCGATTCTACAAAATATAGAATGAAGGGTTCTCTTATGAAATCTGAACTTATATGTATCTTCGTTTATTTGGGTTTGAGTAATTTAATTATTTGTGAAGCTAGTGTGTGAATCATTTATTGCTAATTTTTGTGTCCGAATAAGTTGTAATTATTCAATCAAGAGCATAACTAGAATTGTATAAATCGGGAATTTAAAGGTTTCAATTTTAAAGGATTCTATAGGTTATTTAGAGTTTGACTATGAGCAAATATAGTTGAACTGTTTTAATTAGTGATCAAACTTATATAGTCTAAATGATTTGAACTTCACTATTGCATTGTTCTTCTTCCCCGTCTTCTTCTTGACTTTAATATAAATTGAGAATTTATCCATCGATTGTTATAGATGGAGTTCATCTTCATTCTTGATCCAAATTCGATTTTAATTAGATCTCCAACAAAGGAAGAATGACAAAAAAATGCATTATATGTAAGAATGAAAAAAGAAATTGTAGCAAGACAACCTAATTAGAGTATCAAAGAATTTAAATACAACATTTAACATTATTTAGAAAAGAGAATTTATTTAATATTGATTCTCAAAAATATATATTCAACAGTAGACTCTCACCATTTTTAAGAAATCAAGATATGTAATATTTTATTAAAAATACTAATTTTAAATTTATATGTAGGTTTTAGGTTTTGAACTAGAAAATAAGTCTTGCTCCTAATCCTATTATCATCTTTTCCCGTAGTATTGGGGAATCTTCCATAAAATTTCAATATTTTAATTTATCTTTCATATCTTGAGCCTAACTAACCTATTAGGAGGTCTCATCTGACCCAAACAACTTATTGATACCCTAATTTAGATAATTAATACTAGTATTTAATTTAAGTCTTATGCTAAATAAAGCTTCATAATTTGCATGTAAACCGGCCTATACCAAATCCTCCAGAAAATGATCATGAGATGTCTCATGTCGACTGTATGCCAAATCATTATTATAATGGCAATATATATATATATATATATATATATATATATATATATATATATATATATATATATATATATATATATATATATATATATAGCATGCAATAGGAAATTAATTAATTCCATGTCATCTCCCAAAATATTTCAATCTTTTGATTCATTTTTTTTAAAATCCTTTCCTCCATATCTCACCTAAAGGGACCCTTAAACACCTACAATGAACATGCAAAATCAAGCACTCCTTGTGTCTTGTTTCTTCTAGGTTAAACATCAGTTTAAATATATATATATATATATATATATATATATATATATATATATATATCATTGATAGTTGTTACACAAAAGTTGATGCAAAATTTTAACATGAGTTAATTCTTTTTTTTATAAGAAGACAATATTTTTTTTAACGGCAAATATATTATTAATAAAATTAGGTCTCTATTCAAGACGAACATAGACCGGTAAAAAAAAAAGTTTATATAAAACAAATGCGTCATATATAAGCGGAGCACCAATGGAAATCTAAAATATATTTTAATGATGTATACTTTTAATCTCATTCTTAGAAGATACTCATCAGCTTTCTGACCACCAGAAAGACCTCAATCGAATCCAAAAAAAACCACTAAACACTAACTCCCGATTTTAAATCAAAAGTGATCAGCCATATCAAAATCTAAAAAACAGTCTTTTGTATCAAAAGTTGAAGGGGCAACCGTAAAAATATTAGAAGACGATATTGTTTTTAGACTATGAAACAATTTCTCCCCACACGTTTACTTTAACTAGAAACATGATATCATCAATGAGGTTAGAATTATATTAATTTGTACTATCATTTAATTTTCATGTATATAGAATGTCAAAATTCAAAAGCATCGAAAATAAAAGAATGTCAAAACGGATCAAATTCCCCCAACGTGAAACACTTAAGTTAATTGTAAAAAAGAAAGGAAAAAAAAAGCTATGTTATACTAGTTAGCCAACAAAGTGAGAGGTAGCTAATTGTGGAGGATAAAAAGTTTATATCTTAAGAGCGTTGACATTCCTATAGCCTCAATTTAGCTAATTTATCAACACATTAATTACCTTCTTTTAAGTACGGTAAAATGAAATCGTCCAAGTAAAAAATTAGAAGAGAGAAAATAGTAGCTTGAGAATAAAATTTAGAAATGTGATCATCATCTGCATTTAAATTTAAAGTCGCCTTAGAGTCAGATTCCAACACAATTGATATGTGACCAAGTTTCCTCGTCATTTACAATTGCACCAATTTTTCCGAGTTTCACTACTAATATTTGGTCTATTGAGCCGGTTAATCCGATTTAGAGCGAATTATGATATCAAATGATTACAATTCTCTTCCAAATGCAATGTAGGGAGTAGTTGAGCTGAATTTACTAATACTAATTAATATTAAGTGTTTTAAATATAAGAGTATGATCACAAGTTAATACTCTCTTCGTTCTAGAATATAAGAGAAAAATAGTTAAAGATATTTGATGTATTTGATTAAATTTAGACTAAATATATTAATTTTAATTGATAAATTTTCTCTTATATTTTGAGACAAAAAATACTTTTGCATGTAGTATAATTGTTCACCTCGCGTGAAATCACTGTGTAAGTAACATGGTGGTCTGTCATCATGTTATTGGGTCTTGATAAATATCTATAAATTAACATCAACATTAGAAAGTTTGTTGTTCTTTTTTTACTTTTGATAAGAATAATGGAAAAATTTAGCTTACGTGCAGCGATTAATGTTTATAGTATTGAGAGGTAGATAATCGAAAAAAAACACACTTATGGGGGTATGACCCTCACTTGTGTGGATATGTACCTATTTTTAGGAAGTCTTAACAAAAGGAGAATATACTTAGGATCTTCAAGAATATTCACATAAGTAAATGGTATTACTTCTGTTTCTTTTTACTAGTCGTTTTAGAAACAAAAAAAAGATCAAAATAAAAGAGTGTATTTTTACACTTTATTTTCTTATTATGCCCTTTTTTAGAATATATATCATATTTTTAATCCACCAATAATTTCATACTTTTTCACAAACATTATCTATTCTTAAAAAATTGTAACAAATTTTATTTAAAAACAAACAAAATTTGTATACAATAAAAAGATTATATTGTTTCAAAAAACAAATTATACAAAATTTAGTCAATAAAATAAAATAGAAAATAGGGTATAATAGGCAAAATATAACCTAAATTGCTAAAATGACAAGTAAAAATGAACAAATATTTTTTTTTAAAACGACAAGTAATAAGGAACGGAGGTAGTAGTATATAAGCTATAGGGTGCGTTTGATCTGCTAAAAAACAAGGAACTGGACAGGACAACTTTTTGTACCCTGTTTGATTTAAAAACTGGTTATGAGACTGGACAAAATAGGTAGCAAGGGACAAGACAAAATCAATAATTTTTGTCCTTCACTAAACCACATGACAACTTTTTGTCCACGGTACAACTATAAAAAAAATACGAAAATACCCTTTTTAATTTTCAAATATAAAAAATTTATCTCCCTATCTATTTTCGATACAATTTTGTCTTGTCCTGTACTAACTTATTTTGTCATGAACTATCTTGTTCTGTCCTGTATTGTGGTGTCATGTACTTATTACTTTGCGAATCAAACACACCCTAGGCTACTAATATATTTATTTATTTTTTGGTTGGGCTACTATTTTATGTCCTAAAAAAATGTAAATCATGATTTAAGAAGAAAAAAAAATTGAGAAAAATTATTATTAATTTTTTTATTTTCAAAATATAAAACTCAATTAAAAATAATTTATCTCAATTTTAATAATTTCTCCTAGTTTTGTATTTTATTTTGCATGGATTTATAGTTTATGATAACATTTAAAACTATATAGTGATAATGTGAATAAAATATAATAAAAATAATGTAAACATTGCAAAGTGGACTATATTTAGAGTGTTTATTAAAGAAGGAAGATGTAGATTTAAATTATAAAAAAAAAATGTAGATTTTTATATAAGAAAGGTGAACAGTGTATAATTTTAGTATAAGCGATGATGATAGTGTAATTTAAGCATCTCTCGAATAAGAGGATGTAAGTTATTCAATTTATATTCTGATTCTGATGGAGTTATATTTGTATATTGACAAGTTGAAGCTTTTGTCAATTCAACAAGCATATTTTCTTTTGTAAAACTTTTTCAAGTTTTAGTAATTTGTTCCATTATTACAAATATGTTCGATTCTATGGTAGGAAAATTTATTGAAGTAATATTTTCTTTTCGACTTTTAAATTTGTCTACTATAAACCTCTCAAAAGATATAATGATGGACTCTTACTATCTAATGGTGTACTGTTGAAAAAAAATTGTGTGGGTCTTATTTACTCCCTTATTTACTCCCTCTGTCTCAAAATAATATAAACAAAAATTAGTTAAAAAAGTTGATATGTTGAATTAAAAATTTGGATTAAATATTACATCAACTTTATTTAACCAATTTATTTTATATTTTGAGACTAAGAGTATTATACAATTGAAATTGTGTAACTTTTTAATTTCCATCCTTCAAGAAATTCAAATCTAGGACATTTGTGCCATAAAACACATGCCCCCTTTTTATAAAATAAATAAATAAAATAGGCCTATGTCTATGGAGAAATTCCTCCACTAAATCCCGCATTAAATTTTTTTTTTTTGAAGAGAAATCCCGCATTAATTGTTTAACATGAATGGGGAAATGTTTAAATTGTATTTGATGTTAGACTAAAATAAAATAAAGATCCAAATAACATAACATATTCATTATACTCAAATACTATTGTTTTTTTTTAATAGATGAAATGATAATTTATTGAAAACTTACATACACAATAGAAAAACTAAAATTCAAACTCCGATCACGAGCATCAGATTTAACAATTTCGACATATTCGATTGTATATTGGTTGAGTTAAATCCAAAGACCATTGTTAAATGGGCTAATAAGTAAATAAATAAAAGAAAGGCCAATAATGAATGAGTTTGACAACTATTTTGTCGGGGATTCTTTGTCACAACTTGAGACAATAAACAAATATTATAGACCTAAGTAGATTTTTGTTTAGGGTACAAGAACTTAGAGTTAGGACTTAGGACAGATATTGAGACAAATTATTCTCAAAAAAGGATATTAAAGAAAGTCATACATTTCCACTTTGGGGTTAGGATTCTTGGTTCTTAATAGACACCTAAACTAATTCCCACTCACATTTATATAGTGGGCAGGCATATTTGCTAACCAGAACTTAATAAAGTTCATTTATGTTAATTCAGAAGCTCTAACTCAATTGATAGAAAATATTAAAATTGTTTGATTAAACATTCATGACTTGAATTTAATCTTTGATCCCTTCATTTTATTTATGTGGTTTATGATAATTCTACTGTTTCGTTTATGTACTAAAAAAATCTTTTATATTCTGCCACAACGGCCAGCCCTAGCCGTTAAATGTGACAAATTACTATCATTTCTATAATTAAACACAAAAACACATATTTTTACCGGTATATCTTTTTTTAGTTTTTCTATTCTCTTAATGATTGTTTTAGGAAAAAAAAATGTTATAAATAATATATAACAATTATTTTGGGACAAACAATTTTAGCAAATAAAACATTTAAATTGAAACAGATGGAATATATATATATATATATATACCACATAAAATTTGTATTATTTTTATATTCGTCAACCTCAAAATCACATTGTAGTGGAGAAAATTTCTCATATTCTTTTTAAAATACAATAATAATAGTATATCTTCTATAAATATAATATTTTAAAAGTCTAATTTTATACCGATATCTTAATTTTGTAAAAGGAATTGTTTAAAAATTTGATACTTAATATGGTTGTTAATTGCTTTAATAGAAGGCTTTCAAGAAAAATTGATACTTTTTTTTTTTGAACAGCAAATATATTATTAAAAGGGACATATCTCCGCACAAGACGAACAGAGAATGGTAAAAGAGAAACTACAACACAGAGGTGCCGTATATAGGTGGAACACCAATGAAAAATACTAAAATAAAAACCACCTAACAGAGGTCCAACTCTAATCTCATTCTTAGAGAGGCACTCATAGCTTCCAGATCACTATAAAAACACCAACCTAATCCAAAAAGATGTCTCTGAACACTAACCTCCGATCTCGAATCAAAGCTCATCGGCCCATCAGAATTCAAAAAGCAACTTCGTGAGCCAAAAGTTGATGCACTACAGTAAAAGAAAACTCAGGCAGTTAAATCTCAGCACGTAGTCTCCCTCCAAAAGTCAACACCAACTTTGTGCTAAATAATTTTCAGCACAAAGTTCCAAAGAACTTTTGAAGGAGGAGATTTTCAGGAGAACTACATTAAGGCAAATGAAATTACTAGAATTTTAGGCCTTATCAAATTTTCTGCATACAAATCATGTATAGTTAACTGAGCATCTATAAAAATGTCCTTCTTTTAAAGACTTTGGTCACGGGATCGAATCCGACATCTCCATTTTACTCTTTTTGCAAGGAAAAAATAACTTCCAAATAAAACAATGTATTAGTGGAATCAAATATAGTGAGTGTTGATTCAAACTAAAATACAGTTCATACGATGTATTTATACTTGGCGAGTCTTGATTCAAACTACAATACAATTCATACGATATATTATACTTTTTCGTTTACAAACCAAACCTGACTCGTCGCATCACTTAAATAGTTGTCAAAATAAGGATGAATGAATAAGCTAAAAAACATAATGACTAAGTCAAACAATGACGGCCCTAATTAGAATATGAGAGCAAGCATATTTGTTTTGCGCTTAATAAACTTAATCTCAAAGTTTGAATGTAAAAATTATATCCCCGTGTACTGTTTGGATCTATTTTTCTTTCTTTTTGACAGATCTATTTGGATCCTCAGAGTATATTTACTTGATTATGTTAGGTACCAAAAGGAATTTAAATATTTAATCCTAACATGGGGATTCAGAGGAAGCAAAATTATATAATGCTAATCAACGCAGTGTTTGGGTTTGATTATACTTTAAACAAAAAAGTTTCAACAGAAGACAAATCTCCTGTTATAAGGATCAATTCCAACACCATTGTTAACCCTATTCAGTAATTTCAGAGTTCCGAGGGAACTAAGCTGTGATATCTTACTGTATGCTAACGTAAATGGTTGTCTCATAACATACAAACAAAACACATCCAATGGGCGCAAAAAAAAAATTTCAAGTTTTAACAGGTCTCCTGAACCTATCGCCACTATTGAACTCTCGACCGCTATATTGCAATATTAGTGAATTTAACTTTAACCATATTAGAAAGGTGTTAAGAGCTGAAAGAATATCTGCTTTCCAACTTGTTGGATGGTCTAATCAATGACTGGTATGTGGAAATGGTCGCCCCAAACGTAGCTGGATGCCAACATGAATTATATTTGAGGTTGCTTCCAAAATATCTCTTTCAGCTTTCTCTGCCATTTCCATTGCATGTCTGTGGGTAAGGAAAACATATGCTGCAATGAGAGACTAATTCATTTCAAAAGCAACTTACTAAGGCTAGAAAAATTGTTTCTTTACCGAATTGGGATATCAGGAGCCATGGAAACCTCAATTTGAAGAACAATCTTGCTTTGAAACATGTGACGTGTTATGCGCTCAACTGACATCTGAAAACCAGCTAAATACAATTAAAAATTTGAAATACAAGTAATTCTAACCCAATTTTAAAATCCAAATATACTTCCACTGACAATGGAATCCTCTTGATTTCAGCCACCATGATAGGTGGTACATTATGGACAACAATATTGTGAAGCATTTTGATGATTGGATTGGCTAATAAAAAATTCAGTGGCCGGTATGACAGACCACCTATAATTGTGGTCCATTCTATGATTTGACTTTAAACAGATAACTTCTATGATACCGGTAACGACTAAGGAGAATAGGAACCATTTGATTCCCAAAATTTTATGGCTTGAACTAGAATAACTACAAAAGATAATTTGTTCAGTTCTAACTGATATACTTAAAACAAACAAATCCCCAATAGATGAAAGTTTAAAACTTGTGTAACAGATTTAATTAAAATTAAGGATGTCATGTTCCAGTAGTCCACCTACCTACCATGCCTACACACATCAAATTTCAAACTGAAAAATATCTTGACCAGATTTTGCTTTTCACATAAATATGTTACCTGGGGAAAGTTAGCTGAGATGACATCAGAAACCATTTTTTTAATATTACTATCTTCAACGAGAACAATACTGTCCTGCTCCATGTCTCCACTCCAACTATCTTGCTGATCTGTTGTGCTGGGAGATGTGTGTGACATAGCAGGATCTACAATAGAACCAAGACTTTCAATAAGGGAAAATAAATTAAAGGGTGCAAGATATCAGAGCACGTAACATACACTACAATTGATTTAGACATCAGAAATCCTCATCATAATGTGATTTTTTTGTGATTGATTATTATTGGAAACGCGTGACTTTCTGCAAAATTTAAAGTAAAAGGAGCATGAACATAAAACTAATTGCACATCTGTGCAATGCACAGACTCGAGTCTGTGACATAAGAAAGACAGAATGACTGACCTAAATGGTCAGATTTAAATCTTCTTTTTGACATTCATAACAGGCTTAGCATTTTCTCTACATGAGCAATGGTTCAACAGTTATTTGAAAATAACTAACTAATATGGACAGTATAAATTTCAGAAGACTAGGCTATATACTAGAGAGATAAATTGTCAGGAACGTCCATCCTATATTGAGGGCGGGGACTGATACCAAATAAATAAGTCATCATCGTAAGAAATTGATAAAACTATCCAACAAACCTATGTGTATAAACATTTCAGTCACAGTAGGGTGGGACTTGTGAATTTGCCGACGGACATTTTCACCAATGTCATGTGCAGAACTAACACTGGAAAAGGGATCGACCTGCAAGGTAAAACTAACAAGTAAATCCTGGAGACTTAGTCAAATCATGAGTTCATGACACATAATGCGTGTAACAAAAAGAATATGAATTTCAGGAAAGCCAACCTCAATATTTACATCGAGATACAGAGATGAACCAGCTCTCCTTCCTCTTAAACGATGGCATCCCTGCATACAATTTTTTTTTTGAAATTTTTTTATAAGAATATCATCTAAGTTCATAAATTCATATGCAAAACAGAAGTAATTAACATATAGTTAAAGTGCATGCAAAAAATTAGAAGCATGAATTGACACAATTGTCTAAGTAAAAGGATGTCAAAATAGTACTTCAAAAATGAATTTACAAAAAAATACCTTGACACCATCAACTTGCAATATTGTTTGTTTAATAGGATCCAAATGTTGTGCTGGGATTGCAGCATCCACCAGCTCCAAGATGCTGATAGTTGATTAAAAAAAAGCTAATTAGAAGTATGGATATAGTCAAAATTGCCGCTAGATACATCTAAAGGTGGAGAAACATTTTAAGTCACATTTCCTATATATATATATATATATATATATATATATATATATATATATATATATTATCCTGATAGCATTTTGATTTACATAGCCTAATTTATAGGTATCCAGCACATTTCTATGTCCAGAACAGGTGTGTTCAATATTCTGTTATATCCTCGTATGAGGGTCACACTATGTAACTATATTTTAACTTAGGTTCCAAAATGTTCTTGACATGGAGACACCATAATAACAAAAACATATTCAATTGTCAATCACACATACACACACAAATCAGTTAGACTTGCAAGCAATGATGATAAACCGAGGAGAAACATATGACGGAGACAAATAACCTTTGGTAGCCCGTTTCAACTCCAGCTTTTAAAATCATAACCGAGACAAAAAGTCCAGCAAGGGGATCCAAAAACCTCACTCCAAGAATAGAACCTCCTAACATGGAACCAAGAATTTGTGTCAAGTGAAGGTTAGCAAGACGCGTGACATAAATGGGTCAATTACTCAGAAACAAGACCTGTGCAGTGCATAGGGCACACACTTATTTAGAGGCACGGATAGCATCTTACAGCCTGCAGTTATTATTGAAGGCTAAAAAATAGTAAAACTTTTACTCTAAAAGAAAAATTGGTTATCAATTAAATCCCAATGAGATTAATTTTATTAAAATAGCCCCTTAAACTTTAAACCCTAGTAATCAATTTTATTAATGGCAGATGAGGAATTATAGCGGTCAGCTAAACTCCACCACATAAAATAAGTGCGGCATTGCAGCCTACGGCAGAAACATGGCAGATACAATAGATGTTGCGGCCTATGGTTGGTTGACACAATCCGTCATGCCATAGCGCCATGGCGGAAATTTGACAACACTGCTATTAATTTAGTCCCTCCGTCCATTTCAATATAATGCCATTAACACGGATGCCATTCAGAGATTCATATGTTAGCCAATAATGTTGAAGTATTATGCTGCTAGATCAACGTTTTTCCTACAAGTCAGCATTTTCTGGAAACATTGTTAAACTGAAATGAATAGAGAAACTAAAATACAGGGGAATTGAGATTTGACAAATCAAATTTATAAAATCAATCCTTGGAAGAACTAAATTGATATTGCATGTATCTTCCAGGAACTGAAATTGGGCTCTAATAAAAATATAACTACAAGTACTTGAATTATAATATATGGTGCAATATCAGATAATTGTAAACAGTGAAGATACTCTGGTAATGTTGTAGAAAAGGAAAGACTCAAATTGAGTAAATTAAATAACTAAGACATTAATGATGGGCTTTAGAATTTAGATAGCCAGCAAAGCATTTGATTAATTTTTTTTGAGTATACGAGAAAACATGAGCTCAGAGCTATAACAACAAGGGACAGTAATAGTAAGCAACAAGTCAACAACAACACAATATCAGAAAAACCATTGGTGTTAAGATGTACAGATAATCATTTTCTCTTTAAGAAGAAGTCCATGAAAAATTAATAGCTCGTGCGATTTGAATTCATCATTTTTCATAACCCATTATTGCCGTGTAAGCAAGAAAACCTGATTGGGGATACAACTTGTAACAGAAGCCAGTATCATAGCAATAGCACAGTATTCAGAATAAACAAACCTAGTGACCTTACAAATATCCAAAAGTCCTTACCAACTCCAATGAGAGCAACTACTGATGAAATTGCATCAGCACGATGATGCCATGCATTTGCTTTCATCAACCCGCTGCCTTGCCTTTCACCAGCTTGTTTTGTTATCCAGTAAAGCCTACACATTTTGAAAGCAAATAAGAATATAGATGTGTTGGAGAAGAAACAATAATAAAACACATAACCTAGTAGCTGGCATATTAATAGAAGATTTGAGGCCATCAGTATAAGACGGGATCAGAAAAATGGAGCTCAAATTACTACATTGTGTTGTTAGAAATCCAACCAAAAAATATATTTAATTTAGATCCCATCAAATGAGTGAACGGTCATCGTCAAACATTCCCGGGAAAAGTGAAGTGTTTGGGCTAACATAATTACAGTAACATCTAAGTTAATATTTTACGGGATTATTTAGTTAAACTGTATTATCTATTATTGTCCTTTCGTATCTTTCTTTTGTATCTATCGTTGGCTTCAATTCATTTGTATCTTATACTCAAGTTGGAAAGAATCGGATACCACCTAGTTAGAGTTCAGTGAAATTCAACATGCATAAAATAGTAGCATAGGCGGCTAGAATAAACATTGAGAATACCAGGACTCTTCACCGTGTCTTATTACAATACTTAGAAATGGCCTTACCCTTCTTTAACTCCTATTGACACAAGAGTCATATTCAATGCAAGTATAGGATGTTCCATGTCAATTCCATGGTGATGTCCGCCATGTCCATGGCTATGTTCATGCCCATTTGCCATTGCTTGGCTAACTATTTCAGGGCCAGCTGCGAACACTCCCTGCAAATGTGTAGCAATGACTTCTAAGTTCTAACTTCTAAGTATAAGCAAGAAGACAAGGATCTAATTCCATACCTTGTATAACAAAATGCTCAATCAATGTTTAATTAAATTTCATTGTTCGTGAGAACAGGTGAGGCAACAAAGATATTGAAGTTTGTATTTACATACCGTCAAAAGATCCACAGCATGCCATGCAATACCACCCCCGGTGGCCAAAAGCATACATGAGATTCCAAGAGCTCCTAGAGTCTCAAATTTACCATGTCCTGAGGATACAATGAAAGAGAAAAAATAATCATAAAAGACAAATAACCTTTTAAAAGCATGCAGGTGCAGTCCTTATACAACTTGACAAATCACATACGAATGGTAAAAATTATACTGAAGTGTAATCGCAGCAAAATAACACAGACAAAGAGCATTATATTTAAACTAAGGTTCTTTTTCGATTTACTTATTTGAGTTCATGGACTAACATAATCACTTTTGAGACTATTTCGGAGAGCTTAAGGGAACAGCTTATAACATGTTCACAAGCTTTTACTGCTTATTTCCAATAAGCAATAATAATAACTTACGAAAACAACTCATAACTTAGATCAAAACCGTTTAATTTTATTTATCTTTTGTCATAGAAATGACGTATACATTAATAATCATACGATAGGCGGGCACACATAATTAAATTGTTTATGCAAACATAGCCTTGAACTCCTAGCCTAACATCTAACTATGATTTTTTTGTTGGTTAAGTAACCTAGTGGCTAGAATTTCACCTTTCAAAGGTGAATAAGTGAGCATACCGGCCTACCGGGGTTGGAACCCCGGTCTCTACACATTTCGTGCAATGTCCCTACTAGCTGTCAGCTAAGCCATGCTCACGGGGATACGTCTAACTATGAATTAAATGTAACCATCCATAACATCTAAATAAAACATAAGTAAATTGTTTATCCAAATTGAGTGCATATTATAAGAGATAAATGAAGTAGCGTGTAGATACAGATGAAGTGACCATATGGATGTTCTTTATCTCTTGGAGCCTTAGCAAGTTTAAAAGACACCAAAGCTATGCTACTCAGAACCTGCAACACAAACAACAACAATCAAAATTGCTTCCACTAAAAGCTACAATAAATAAAAGGCAGTGAAAAAATAGTTCCTCTTTCATCGGTCTCTGTTCGTTTTGTGCAGAGACGTAGTTATTAAAAAACAGTGAAAATTGTGCTACCACATACCACGTCAGACATAGAATGAGCAGCATCAGCGATAATCGCGGTACTTCCGGAAACATAACCGGTAAATGCTTTTCCGGTGGCTAAAGCAATATCGGCGGCGAGACCGAGACGGAAAATATTCTCTCCTTCCTGTAAATGCTTAGGAGTGTGATTATCATCATGATCATGAGAATGACCGAAATGCCCTCTTCTAGGGATTTTGAATGCTGGATTATCTGGTTGATAGAGATTCGGTGGTTCCGTTGCCGGAGGAAGGAATTTTGAAGAGGAAAGTCGTGTAATGCATGTTCTGTAAATGGGATTCAGATTGTTGAATCTAAATCCCATATCGTTTTGTTTTAGGGTTTGTTGAATTTTGATTTTGTTTCTGATTAAAAACTACTACGCTGAAAAAACGAATCAGATTCTATTGGTTGCTACTTGAACTTGGTGTGTTCTCCATGTTAGTGTAAAGGCGTGAGGAGCACGAAATATGTCACGTGAGGAACGCCTTACACGTGGCTTTTGCAAACAAGTAAACACGTGCAAATTTAGCTATAATTTTTTGTGATAAATTAAAGGCTTAATTATATATTTGGTCCCAAACGTTTATTTTAGGTTTCAATTTGGTCCCAAACATTTTAAAAGTTTCAAAAAAGTCTCAAACGTTTAAACCGTTTTCATTAGTTAGTCCTTTCTGTTAATTTTTTTTAACACTGTTTATGAAGGCCAGATGGCAAATAGGAATTGGCTTAGTTCTTCTTCTTAATTAGTTTGAACAACAATAACAAACAGAAAAAAAAAATGAAATTGGGGAAGAACATAAATTTAGATATTAATATAGTACCAGAGCATAAGATATGTTAATAGGGAAAGGAAGATTACAGAGTTTGCACCATAACAGAAAAGCAATTAGAGGTAAAAGTAAAAAACTCCTCCTAAAGCTTAGACAAATAAACAACCACAGGCTAACAATCAAAACAATAATAGGAAAAAAAGCTCAAAAGCTCAAAACACCTAACAGCGATGATTGAAGCAGCAATGAATGTTTTGATATCAATATTTCATTACAAGCTTTTAATGTTCTTCCCCTAATTTATGTTTTTCCCCAATTTCATTTTTTTTTTCTGTTTGTTGTTGATGTTCAAACTAATTAAGAAGAAGAAGAACTAACCCAATCCCTATTTGCCACCCGGCCCTCACAAATGGTGTTAAAGAAAAATTAACGGAGGAGACTAACTAATGAAAACAGTTTAAATGTTTGAGACTTTTTTGAAACTTTTAAAATGTTTGGGATTTTTTTGAAACTTTTAAAATGTTTGGGACCAAATTAAAACCTAAAATTAACGTTTGGGACCAAATGTATAATTAAGCCTAAATTAAATAAATTAACTTACCGTCTCGTAGCTCAGTTGGTAGGACATTGCATTTTATATGCAGGGGACCGGGGTTCGAACCCTGATCATCCCACTTATCCATATTATTGGTGGATTTTCTAGCCGCTAGACTACTTGACCAAAAAAATAAAATAATAAATTAATTAATTTACCTAAATTGACACTAAAGATAATCAAACATAAAACTTCGATCAGAGTAGGTCTCTCGTGTCAATATCACCATCACCAAGCCAAACTCAAGTGGGTTGGTGGCTTAGAGCTATAATTTTTTGCATTAATTATTGATTATTTAACTAATTTTTAGACTTCATTTTGATCCTTTAATTATTAATAAATGTTATCCCTTAGTTAGATGTTTCACCATTTGAGGTGCCTCTAATTCAGCAAGGGTTCGTTGGATTAGTCACTGTATTCAGCGATAGTTACAACAGAAAAAATTGTTTCATTTAGGTCCTTAAATTTACCTCGTCAGCCAAAAATTCATTTATGACACATTTTAATACCAAATATATATAGTAGACCAACATTGTATGTGGTTCGCCTGTTGGATTTTAATAGTGATAATGGTTAAGTTTCACATCGACTATTAATTGAAAAAATGTTGAAAATATAAAAGAGTGAGTCAATAATCTTATGTTTTAAAGTTTTGGATAGAGATGTGGCGTCTCTCTCTTATAGTCATGGAGCATTAGTCCATTGTTTCTCTTGAAGCTCTCTGGACTTTCCAACACAACCATCATAGGCGGGATCTATGGCCCGACATGCGTACGTGGGCTGTTGCAAAAAGTATTGGTGGTAATTTTATTGATTTGTTTGGGTCAAAATTGGTATATTTAATGACTAGTTTAGAATTTTTTGTTCAAAACTGAGATTTTTCGATGCAAAACTTTGAAATTGAGATTTTGCCCAACCTTCATAAATATTCTAACTTCATAAATAATTTTTTTAAAGGCGTAATACCAACAATTAATTGGTTCAGGTGGTAAGAGTTTTGGTCCGCTTAAACATGTAGTCGGGTTCGATTATTGGTTCGTGTGGGTGCAGAAAATTCGGTTGGGAGCAACTTACCTTGTGTGCCCCACAAGTTTCTCGACAAAGATTAGACATTGCTAACGGCGGTGAAACTTCGTACCAATATCATGGTAACTTGAAAATTAGGCTGAATAATATTTTTAATCCCCATATTTTCCGTCATCCACGAAATTCATCCTTATTTTGCAATCATACAACTCTAGTTCCTCTGTCATATTTTTATACCTAAAGATTGTGACTTAACATATTTTAAATAATGTAATATACAACTTGATGACACTCTGTCGTCATTACGTAATTTTTAGTTTAATTTCATGAATTTTTGGAGTTCAAGTTAGATCACACAGGCTTAAAGAGCAGAAAAAAATAACAAATATGACAGGTGCAGCAGAAATCGTGACACGATGAACATGATCGTGTCACGATACACTCAGAACAGAAAGTGGTATTTTGGACTCAATCGTGTCACGATGGCGCGCGATTCTGCGCCTATAAAAGTGAAAAGTTTTATTATTTTTAGGGTTCCGAATTTTGATCAGAGTTTTGGTGGCTACACATTTTTCCCTGAAGATTCTGGTCTTGGAAACAGTATTAGAAGCTTCAAATCATATGTATAATTTCTATAACTCCTTATAATGGTTATTATCATCATGAGTAGCTAATTCTCTAGTGATTAGGTTATGAGATGATCTTCCTGGAAACTTATTGAACCATGTAAATTGTTGAGGATCTTATTATGCAATTGAAATCCTAATGTTATTCAGTTATCTCTGTGTGTAATGCTTTTTATGAATTGATGAGTTTATGAATTGAATTTAAGAATCGAATGATTACTAATCATAACTTTTGAGACTTGATCATGAGATAATTGTCTGGTCAAGAATTGTTTTAGAGATATCGAATTATTGAACCATGATACATAGAATTAACGTTCGATAAAATTTTCTATGAATTTGAATTGACCTAAGACATTAGGAAGTTATTTTTATAGAAAAGGGTTCTTAGTCGTTAACACCGGTTTGTATCACTTTGTTAATTCATCGTAATATTAGAGAAACAATTGTAGCATAAGACCGCATTTACCAATTTGTGATAAGGAAATGATTCGAATAACCTGATCATTCTCATAATTCAACAATCAATTTACCTTTCTCAATTTTTATAATTGAAACTTTCAATCAAACAAATCCCCCCTTTGCTTTTACATTTACATTCTAAATCAAATATCATTGTTTTGCCGAAATTTAGACAATCCCTGTTGATACGAATCTTATAAATATTATTACTTGACGACAGTTTAATACACTTGCTAAATTATCCATCACAACTCTATAATATTTAATAATCATTTTAGTTTTAATTAATGAAACATCGTACATGTATATCATGTCGTATTGTCCTTTTAGGTTTTTAAGTTTAACGTTTGTACTATATTAGATCAATCCTTTTAGTCATTTAAGTTTAACGTTTTTACTATATTAGTCCTTTTAGATTTTTAAGTATCCAATTATTTTTTTAGTTTTTTAAATATTAAATTGGTATGTTAACTCTATAAAATAGAGCACCGTTATTATTTTAACGAACATTTTACAAAAAATGATTATGCGCCTGTTTGAAAGTGTTTTCAAAAACTATTTTTAAGATTTTAAAAATTAAAAAGAAAAAAAATATATTTGAAAATTCTTTTTTCAAAAACTGTTTTTAAAACTATTTCTAATTTTATAGTTTTAAAAACTAAAAAACAGAATTAACTTTCATGTGTTTTGCTTTTTAAAAATCTCTATCTTTATATAATATAATATAATTACAAATGTCTCTCTCCCGATCATCATTCAATATGACAAGCAACCAAGTCTTCATATGTCTATGTGGCAAGATTTCAAGGCTTTATGTTTTAAGCAATTAGGCAAGTTAAATATACTCCCTTCGATTCCCTCCAACAACACTTTTCTAATTTTTATATTATTTTACTTAGATTTAGTTAAGAGCTTTAGTAAAAGTAACATGGTTCGATTCTCACCAACGACAAAAAATCTATTTTTATAATATATATTTTTACTTATACTATGTAGGTTTAATTAGGAGTTGTAGCAAAAGGAACATGGTTCAATTATACTATGTAGGTTTAATTAGGAGTTGTAGCAAGAGGAACATGGTTCAATTCCCACCCACAACAAAAATATTTTTTTATGTTGTACTTTTTTACTTAATTGTTACTAACCATCATTTTTTAAAAGTTACTAATTTCTATAATTTCTATCACTATCTCTATAATTAGTCAAAAAAATCTCTATCTCTATAATATATATTTACGGATGTCTCTCTCATGAACAAAATTTTACGGGACAATCTATAATGAACCAAAATTTATGTGTGTCATCTATGTCTCTCTCACGAACAAAATTTAGTATGAGATACACGGTTTAATTTTTTTTTGTTGAGACCGGAGTAACCACCGCCGAACGCAGTGACTAATCCTTCGCCAGATTGGAGGCACCTCAAAGGGTGGGATAACTGTCTCATAAATTTAAAGTTGCTCAATACCACACGGTTCGATTTCCACCAACAACTAAAATTATATATTTATGATTATTTTTTAGACAATTTTATGATATTTTATTTTATTTTATTGCTTATGAAAAATATTTACACTTATATTAATATATCTATATTTTTTTTTAATTTACACGGGATCAATATTTATAGTAATATGTTAATATAAGTGCCTTTTTTCACTACAAGAAAACCTTCTTTTTCCAACCAAACTGAGAAAGAGGGGTTGAAGGTTTAGCCCCTCAGGAAATATTTTGAAGGTTCAGACCGTCAAAAAATGAAAAAAACCGTCAACAAATTATGAGAATATTTAAAAATAAATGAAAAATACATACCAGCGGCTTTATCCATCGAGAAATTATCGTCCACTGAAATTATTATCCTGAAAGCCTTAGCTGTCGGGATGTTTATACTTTCTGACGATCCTGACCGTCGACAACATGTAATTTTCGTCGATAAAAGTGTGTGAGAATTAATTAATCTTGATGACGGTTTAGGCCGTCGGGAAGTCATTACGAATGAATATTAATATAGTTGATGGAAGGTTACGACACTATAGACTGTCAGGAAGTTATTTGTAATTTGCAGACGGCTTGGACAGTCTGAGTGTTCACTGCATTAAACAAAAATAGTATCTCACCGTGTTTTTTTTTTAAAATTTTTACAGAATTATATTTTTTTCTACGAATATTTTAATATGAGACGAAAAACTTTTTTTTATTAGAACTTAAATATTTATACACATATTAATACAGAAAACCTATTTTTTATACTATGACTTATATTTACACTCATATTAATACGAATGTTTTTTGATTTTATAATTTAAACGATGATCAATATTTATATACATATATTAATACACGACCTATCTTTTTTGTAATTTCAATGGGGACTAAAAATGAAACATGATATTGTTCAAAATGGGGAACGGGAGATCACTCTCCACCCTATTTTATCTCTTTAAAAATCTTAAATATATATTATTTTTATATTTAAATAATAGAAATATAAAATTAATTTCACAAATAATTTGAAAAATAAAACTATTTGACAAAAATTATATTAATTAACTTAAATTTAAAAAAAAATTAATAACATATACTATAAATTTAAATATTAACCCGTGCATTGCACGGGTCGTTATACTAGTATAATATAATTATGGATGTCTCTCTCCCGATCACCATCTTACGTGGCAAGCAACCAAGTACTTAAATGTCTATGTGGCGAGATTTCAAAGCTTGTAAGTGTTAATATATTTAGCTTAATGTATCACTTTTCGGTTCCCACTCAAGACATTTTTTCAATTATGAAACATTTTATTTTACTTTTTAGAGTTATTTGATGTACCACTCTTCGATTCCCGCTCAAGACACTTTTTTAATTATGCTACAATTTATTTTATTTTATTTTTTAGAATTCCTTAATGTATCATTTTTTGATTTTCACACATGACACATTTTTAATTATGAGACATTTTTTAAAATATACTTTTGAAACACATATTCTATATAACTAAGATTAATAGTCACTTATAGACAAAAACAAACAAAATTTTTGGATAAAGATAAGTAAATCAAGCCAATTTCTAACAAATAACAATAATTTTTTAAGATTAATACTTTTAAAGAAATTTTTTCTTAATAACCTTTCCATAACTTTTTTTTTAATCATCGTAACTAATGATATATCATAAAAAAATTAATTGATTCAAATGTTGAAATACTATTATATAAATATAAGTACCCAAACAATTATATGTATCTATTTTTTAAAAATAAAGTTGTATGAATTAATATATACTATTACATAAATATTATTATGATAAAAAAAATTCATAATTTCTCAAATAAAAGTATATTTTATTAATTTAATTTTTAACTTTTATTTACATGCAAAACTTAACTCATTTCTATCGATCATTTTTTTTGTTACTAAGTTGTATCAAATATAAATCATACTTATTATTTATGTTTTATTTGTATTTTATTAAGAACATATTTGTATTCCTATATTAATAGAATAAACCCATTTTTTGTAATTTTTATCATTACTTATATTTACATTTATATTAATATCAGTGCATGTCTTTATAATTTACACGGGATCAATATTAATAATCATATATTAATGCAAGAGCTTATTTTTTTATTTAAAAAATGAGACTTTATATTCACATATCAAAACAAGGTTCTATATTTTTTTAAATTGCTACGGCGATGGGAGAAAAAATATCACATTGTTGAGAACGAAAAGTGGGAGATCATTCTCCAGCTATGAATTATATTTACACTCATGTTAATATGAGTGTATTTTTATTTTGTAATTTATACAAGACAATATTTATACTTATATATTAAAACAGATCCTATTATTTTTGTAATTTTTACGGGGACAAAAATAAAATACCATACTATTGAGAACGGGGAGTGGAATATCATTCTCCACCATGTTCTATCAATTTAAAATCCCTAAATATATAATTATTTTTTATAATTATTTTTTATAATTAAATAATATAAATATTAAATCAATTTCATAAGTAATTAGAAAAACATATGACAAAAAATTCATTAATTGAAAATAAGATATAAAAAATTAAATTAAATTACAAAAATTAATATTTAAACTAATCTACTTTAACATTAATTATATATATTAATATAATTTTGAATTTTAACCCGTACATTTGTACGGGTTAGTTGTACTAATATAATATAATTACGGATGTCTCTCTCCCGATCACCATCTTACGTGGCAAGCAACCAAGTACTTAAATGTCTATGTGGCGAGATTTCAAAGCTTTTAAGTGTTAAGCTTAAATGCACTCACTTCGATTCTCTCTGGCTACACTTTTCTAATTTTTATCATATTTATTTGTTTTACACGTTTTTTTTTCCCTCAAGCATACTCCAAAAATACATACTAAGCGAAAAAAAAAGCTTTTAAGTTTTAAGCACAAATGCACTCCCTTCGATTATCTCCGACTACACTTTTCTAATTTTTATCATATTTATTTGTAACCAAATTTTTATCATATCTAAAGGCTTTTTAGTTAAAATTCAATTGATTCATAATTAACGTATTATAACCAAATTGATTAAAAAAAAGTTGTAACCAAATAATTGTTAGAATTGTTTTTTGTTTTCTTTTTTAATTTACACGGATAAATATTTATACTAATACATTAATACAATTGCATAATTTATTTTTAATTTACATGAGATTTATATTTATACTCATATAACAATACAAGGTCTATATCTATATATAATTTTTATAATTTCTAAGTAGACGAGAAAAAAAATACCATATTGTTAAAAACGAGATGTCTAGAGTATTTTATCCTTTTAAAATACTAATTTGTATTATTTTTCATATTTTAATAAAATCAATAAAAAAAGAATGTCTTCCAAATATAAAATTAAAAATCATATACTTTTTTTTGGTACGTGAATAAAAATCATATACTAATACAAAGATTTTTTGTTGTTGTAATTTTACGATAAAAAGAACTATATTAATACCTATATATTAATATGTGGACAATTTTTTGTAATTTCAATAGAACATATATTTATACTCATGTACGAAGTTTATTAATATGATACGGAAGACTTTTTTTCTATGGGAACTTAAATATTTAAACACTTATTAATACAGGAAATCTACTTACACTAATATTAATACAATAGACTGTTGATTTTGTAATTTACACAGAGATCAATATTTATACTCATATATTAATAAAAAACCTTATATTTTTTGTAATTTATACGACAGAAGAGAAAACACCATATTGTTGAAAACGGGGAGCGAGAGATTACTATCCACTCTTTTTTATCCCTTTGAAAATTCCTAAATATATTATTTTTCTTATTTAAATAATATAAATGTAAACTCAATTTCATAAATAATTCGTAAAATAAAAATTACTTGCAACAAAATTCATTAAGTAAATATAAGATTCAAATAATTAATATGAAATTAAAAAAAATTAATATTTCAACTAATCAATTTTAACTTTAATTACATATAATAATATAATTTTGAATATTAACCCGTGCATCATTTGCACGGGTCAGTTATACTAGAATTAACTTTCATGTGTTTTGCTTTTTAAAAATTGTTTTTAAAAACTAGTTTATTAAACATATTTTAAAAACCAAAAGTAAAATTGTTTTAATCAGACTCTTACTAATCTAATACAAACGTAAAACTTAAATGTATTCGACCTGTTTAAAAATTAATTTAATATATTTTGAAACCAATTATTTTTGACAAATAAGATGCTTAAGAGAAAGTACTAACACATGTATTTATTATTTCATAAACATAATTTAGTTGGTAGAACATTTACACATAATTGATAACTGTTGTGATCTAAACTCCTATAAATTTATTCATAAACTCTAACAGCTAAACCACTAAATAAACATATGAGTATTTATTATCTGCAGAACATTAACCCCCAACCAACCAAACAAAATAAGTTTAAAGGGAAGGGACATTCATGTCATTTTCCAAAGGACGAGTGTCGGTCACTACTTTACTCATCAGTACTACACTAGTTTATTGAGAAGTGAGTTCCAGCCAAAAAATACTCCTAATACTACATTATTTTTATTCTTTTTTGGACTAAATAGATAGTACATTGTTGACGTTATTAAAATTTCAAGCTAATAAAATATTCCAACATTTATATCAATACTATTTTAATTCAAAAAAAAAAAAAAAATTCATTTCTACGGCTAAGATCTTCCGTAGTAGGTAAGAACACTCCGTTTTCCGTTATAAACTATGATTTGATTTCATGATATTATTTTTCCGCGAAATACAACAACATTTGGCGGGTACATACACATACACATTTACTACTAAGAAAAAACGATTGAAAATTATTAATTAAAAACAAAAACACATAAAAATTTGGATGAAATCTAAGAAATCTGTTCGAATTTAATTAAATAAATTCTGTTGCATTAGAATTTTAACCATTTAACTCGAGGAATTAGTCTCTACAATTGCGCGTATATAGTCGAGCTGAAAAGAGCAACGTATGAGTGACCGTACAGTTCCAGAGAGAGAGAGTAGAAAAAAAGAGTAACAAACACTAACACACGAACGAGAGAACACAAGGAACGTGTGAAACTCAAAACCCAATTTCTGTCTTTCGGGTTCTGAACAAGGAAGAAAGACGAGCTAAGCTCGCCGATCTTCCAGAACATTCTAGATCAATCTTCCTTTCTTGTAAAGTTTGCTGTGTACAGAAACAACAACAACAACAAATGGACTTGTACGGTCGGAGCCCCAACAGAAATGGATCCAACCCGTTAAATCAACATGAATGGCGTTCACCAACCGCTGACGCCGCCGCTCTCGGAGGTTGTTAAGTTTTCTGTTAGGATTTTGTTAATGTTATGTTAAGTTAGGGATTTTGTTTTTTAATTTTTTAATTTTTTTATATTTTGTAATTAGGGTTTTGATTTTGGTGTTGGTGTTGCAGAGTCTATGTGGCATTTAACGCTTGGTGGTGGTGGTGGTGAATCTTACCCAGAACGACATGGTGTACCTAATTGTGCTTATTATATGCGAACTGGGTTCTGTGGATATGGTGGAAGGTGTCGATTCAATCACCCGCGTGATCGTGTTGCGGTAACTACATTATGTTTGAATTTCATGGAAGTGTTTTGTAGCTGTTGGTTTTAGCAGTAGATTCTATTTTGTTGCCTTTTTTGACTGGATTATTTACTGTTTAGTGTTTAGTGTTATTCCTAAATTGTTGGTGTTTTTCATGTATAAATGTTTGTTAGTAAGGAAAAAAGTATTAGAACAATGCAATGTTCCATTGTAAGTAATATACATTTGTAGATTTGCTTATAGATAATAGGAACTGAGTCAACTCAAATACTGTTCAGGTTGCTGCTGCTGTAAGAGCTACTGGGGACTACCCAGAACGGCTTGGGGAACCTCCTTGTCAGGTATGGTTTTGTTTTTAACATGATATTGTTATTGTATTGTATGATTCATAAACTTCATATCTTTTACTAGCCTAATGGCAAGAATTTCACCCTTAAGAATGAAGAAGTTGAGTGTCTGGGGGTTAAAATCCTGACTCCTGCATATAAAATGTGATGTTCCTACCGACTGAGCTAAGTTCACGGGGACTCACTAAACTTTGTATCTTTACTATTTAATAAAAGGATTATACTAATTGTGGTTTTATTCTGATGAGCAGTATTATTTAAAAACTGGAACCTGTAAATTTGGCGCGTCATGTAAATTCCACCATCCCAAAAATGGAGGGGGATATTTAAGCCAAGCTCCACTAAATATTTATGGATACCCATTACGACCGGTTTGACTTCTCATTTTTCTCTTTTTCTTTCTTGTGTATTATTTACAGGGGATTGTGCATATGGTTAAACTGTGTTTTTTTATTTAAACAGGGTGAGAATGAGTGCTCCTATTATTTGAAAACGGGGCAGTGCAAATTTGGCGTAACTTGTAAATTCCACCATCCTCAACCTGCCGGCACGTCATTGCCAGCATCTGCACCTCAATTTTATCAACAGGTGCAGTCTCCAACTGTTCCTCTGCCTGAACAGTATGGAGGAGCTTCTCCAAGCGTCAGAGTGGCTAGACCTCCTGTGTTACCTGGTTCATATGTACAAGGGGCTTATGGTCCAGTACTTCTTTCCCCTGGGGTTGTTCCATTTCCTGGATGGAATCCTTATTCGGTGAGAGGCTCATATGTTTGTGTGTATTATATGTGAATTGAAATATGGTGAAAAGCATTCTTTTGTTCCTTGCTTTAGTAGTTACAATATTGTGATGATTTTAAATTAGTGCAGGCTCCTGTAAGCCCCGTGTTATCTCCTGGCGCGCAACCTGCTGTTGGGGCTACTTCTCTATATGGAGTGACCCAGTTGTCGTCATCAACATCAGCTTTTGCTCGACCTTATACTCCTCTGCCCTCTTCTCCTGGTCCGGCAGGAAGCAGTCTGCAGGAAAAAGTATTTCCTGAAAGACCTGGTGAACCGGTTTGCCAATACTATCTGAGAACTGGGGACTGTAAGTTTGGGTTAGCTTGTCGATATCATCATCCACAGGACCAGGCTGCTGCTCGACCACTTCTTAGTCCCATCGGTCTTCCCTTACACCCGGTATGAATGGTATCTCAATTTGGTTATTTGTTGAATTGATTTTTTAGCTTTCATTCAGTTTAAATTTATGCTGCTTAAACTTGTAATTTCTGATGTCAACCATATAAATGTGCAAATAATAAATGTATTCTGCTTAGGAGTCATGACACGCCGTCAGTACTCCGTACCTCCTATGTATTCCAAAATCCGTTGCTAGTCTAAACAAGCTGTTCTTTTAGTTGCTTAGGGCCAATGTCCCTGCTCGGTGTTTAACTTGTTACCTGCGTCCTTAATCTTAATTTTTTATGCACAACTGCAGAGTTGACCCTTGATAACATGGTTGTTAAGATTGCGATCTTCCTCATAGGATTACACGTGCACATACTTATGTGTGGCAGATTTGATCCCGAACTAGTTATTAATGTGTTTACTTGGTAAGTCCAAGTATATACAAACACACTAACTTAGTTTGGTGAAAACACTGTAGGATTGTCCCAATAGATGGCCACTTAAATGGTGTAAAACTTTTCTTTTTTAGAAAAGGTACTTTGCCTAGTTCTATTAATTAGAAGACACATGCTTATGGCCGTTTCCCCATGTCTAACACATTACATTTTTTTTGCTTCGTTTTATGTGTGTTTTTCTTTCGTTTAATTTCGTTTGTAGAAAACGTTCCATGTCTTTCATAAATTATATGTAACTTAAATGTAAGTTTTGAATGTCGCTTATATCATTATATCTTTAACTAAAGTTGAAATAAATGTTAGAGGTGACTTTAAGGTTACCATATTTGTATTTTTATTATGGATCATGATATGATCACAATTAAATTTTTTTCTCTCCCCAATTGATCCTAGGAAGGTTCTCGATTTTGACAACCTTGCTTGATTCCTTGATGGAACATGATTGGCTTTCTCTGTCTATCCTGCTCCCTCACACAAAAGCTTGGATTTGAGACATAGTATTTGTCTGTTTATTCAAAAAATGGGGGTTACATGTATCAAACTTACGGTCACTTGGTCATTGAATTTGAAGCCATGATCCCATGTCAAGGACCAACTCTCCTAAGCTCACGTTGGATGAATGCACATTATTGTAATGATATATATGTAACAGTCTTAATGAAAAATTTCGTATTCAATATATTTCCTTTTAAATTAAAATGTTATTACTTGTTGCATTGTAAGTGTTTGTAATTCAAAAGTTCTATGTTTTTAAAATAAAATTTAAGTGTTTGTGACTGTTATATGAGTATAATTTTTGAATGGTTCTTCAAGGATTTGGTCAATCCCATTCAGAACTGATGGTTATGCCTAACTGATGGTTATGCCTTTCTAGTTTCCCACTCAACATATCAATGTAGTAGTACATAATGTTAAAGTTGTCGTATCACGTATGGTAGTTTTTGTTCTTTCTTAAGCTATGCTTTGTTTGGTTGGTGTCATATCATGGTTGAGAGTATATGAGACGGAAACATAGGATTAAAGACGGGTCTACAACGAAAGCAATGTGGATTCATTACTTCGTAAGTAAATTATTGGTTGCAGTGATTTTTTTGCCACTCTTACTGAGGACTTGTGATGGAACAAGCTATGCAGTTGTTTACACTTGCATTGTGGCCGCAACTTATGTATGTACATATAATGTAGCTAGCCGCTTTAAGTAGCTAGGTTAACTAATTATTGTGTAACACATGCATGCTTTTCCTTTCATTTATGATGAGTGTTAGTGTTAACTGGCTGATTGAACTTTTATTATTCATATGAAGTCTTAAACTTAATCTAATGAACAGTGAAATCGCAATTTTTTTATCACATTCTGTTGTGTTAGCACCTTAATTTGTGTATTCTTTTCGGAATTTTTCGTAATTAATTTATTTTCTAGTAAACAGGGTATACAGCCTTGTTCGTTTTATTTACAAAATGGGTACTGCAAGCTTGGCTCCACATGCAAATTTAATCATCCTATGGGGTCTCTGAGATACAGTCCATCAACATCTTCTCTTATTGATGTTCCAGTTGCTCCATACCCAGTTGGGTCTTTACTCTCTAACCTGGTTCCTACAACAATATCTTCAGCGTTTCGGCCTGAGCTGAAGTCAGGTCCCATAAAGGAATCTTATCTAGCCAGAATGCATTCATCTGGAAATGGTTCTGGCACTTCTGTCGGTTTAATTTTTTCACAAGGTGGGTCTGTCTCGCTGTCTGATGCAGAACTCTCAAGCCAGAGTTCTGGTTCTTTGAATGGTAGCAGAAGCAGCAGACAGAGTAGTGAGATACATTGATCAGGCTAGTACAAAACTTGAAAACGCCTTCACAAGCTTCCATCGCTTCTGTCTATACTCCTCTCGGTATTTAATGGCAACTGTTCAAAGTTTCTTTTCGCCATTGAAAATTTGTCATCCAATCCTCATTCGTGTGTAGGCCTATACACCAGGTCATTCTCTTTTATGCTTATTTTATCTGATCATATTATTATAATTACTATTACTATTGTCGCATATAAGCTTTATACTATTATGCTTTCTTCACTTATGCCGGTTGTAAGATTATTATGTCTAGACAGGTAGAGCCTTCTTCCTGCTCTGTACAAAGGTAAAGAGAGTTAGAGACCTAGATGGCTCAAATTTTACTTCTGCTACTGTTTTTGAAAACTTGCTTTTTCTTTCTTTTTTCGCCATGCATGCGATGTGATAAAAATTGACATAGTCAGTCTCTTGGTGATTTATTGCACAATTGATATATCATTTGAAATAACGAATGATAGAGATTGGTTTATCATTGAATATGGTCAAAGAAAGTTGATGCATTTGGTCCAAATTTGAGCTTAATATACCAACATTTTTTATCCGTTTTGCTTATAACTAGGAATGGAGAGAGTAATTGTAACAAAAACAATAACCTCATATACATTTATGTGTTAACTTACCATGTAAGGTAATAAACCTATGCGTTACAAAGCCATCAAATCGATATTGTACGAAAGAGTGGTGTGGGTCTAGCCATGTTTCCAGCCTGAACAAGCTTGCCTTGCTGTTGAGGAGACAGTCAAGTGAAACCCATCAATGTTTGCATCAATATCCTTTGGAAGATTTAATTTTTTTTTTTATGAACACGTGAATGATTTAATTCAATAATAGTGCTTGTTTTTTCCCTGAGAATTCTGTTACTAATTATGAAATATAGAAATCCATCATTACCAAAACTTTGGTCTCCAAATAAAACTACATATTTTGATGTGATAATTCATAAATAATTGTTTACAAAGAAAGGTATTTTTCATAAGATTTCAAAGACTTCACATAGATAATTGATAGTGTAGTTTTCGTCAAAGTTATTCAATTTGAACATTTCTAATGTTTTAATTTATTTTTTAACAAAATCAATGTTTTTATAGTTAATATAACCCTTCAATACAACACAAATTTACATAACATTTAAAATTTTGGAGGTGAGTTGTTCCCTTGCATATATATTATATAATAGAAAGCGCACAAGTAGGGATGACAAAAGCACCCAAACCCGCGGGCCCCGTCCGAATCCGAACCCGAGTCAACGGGTAAAACCTGAGTTGACTGGGTTTGGGTTCGGGTGACATCCGATATTTCGGGTTCGGGTTTGGGTAGTGTGAAACCCACACCCGAAACCCGAAACCACCCCCGTTATATATTAAATTTTATAATTATCTCTCTTACCTTAGCATATTATAGACTATTTTAATGTTGTAGACTATTTTTCATCCTTATTTTAATGTTGAAAACAATGTTAACATATTGTAGACCATAATTTCGTTGAATTTTTCCGTATTTTTTTCTTTTGTTAATATAATTTCGGGTTTGGGTTCGAGTGTGAAAAACCCGAACCCAACGGGTGTGGGTTTGGGTGCTATTTTGCCACCCGAAAACCTCTTTGAGTTCGGGTTCGGGTTTACCCGATATTTTCGGGTTCGGGTTTGGGTAGTGTCAAACCCGCACCCGACCCTACCTGTTGCCATCCCTACGCACAAGTCCATAAGTTCTAGCTCAACTAGCAGAAAATGCCAAAATTGTTAGACTAAACGCCCATGATCTGAGTTTGAACTCCGGTCACTCCACTTGCGTGTATGAGTTTATTGGTGACTTTGTCATCTCGCCTATATATAAGAAAAAAAGGCGTACGAAATCATAAGGAAAAAAAATCTTTTTCCCCTTAACCAGTTGGTGCAATTATGTTATACCTAATAATGGAGACTAAGATGACACATGTCTTTGTTGGCTTAATCAAAACTCAAGTACGATTTTGTATTTAGTCACACAACAATGTTAAAATTTCTAGAGCACTTTAGAGGTGTTTTACTTTTGTTTGCCAACTTCTCAATTAATCACACTTGGAGACCAACAGAAATGCGTGTGTCAATTTGTCACTCCTTTCTCTTACTAATAACTTTGAGATATATGACAATAAAAAATTGAATGTTTGTGATGTAAAGTGAAATATAAATAAAATATTATGATGTAAAATTGTGGCATCAAATTAATAAGCTTTTTAAAGTTGCATCATTGAAATAAAAAATAAGTGAGTTGTTTTAAACTGATGTAATTTAATAGGGTTACAAAAAACTTGGATAGAGATCACCATTGAATTTACTCTTACACAGAGAATTTATCATCTATTTAAAGGGAGCTTCTACGGTACACTTGAATAATTCAAGTGCACCGGTACATGACATAATAATTTAATCAATTCACGATTATTTTTATGAATTAAAAACACTATTAGTTGATTATTATATTGTAGATATAGTAATAGCACAAGAAAAAAATACAATTTCATTGTTTATAATGATTACACTAATATTTTAACATTTTTTCAATACAAAAATTGAATATCGACTATTATGAAGAATAAAAATTCAAAAAATATCAAAATTTATATTTTTGACAATTTTGATTAATGATATTTGGTTATTATAATGTTTTTAATGATAGAAAAATTATTTCACTTAAAAAAATATTCATTTTATTTATTAATTTGATACCAATGTACCAGTACATTAGAAATTATTCAATGTACCATAGAACTTGCCCTATTTAAATTTTATAAAGCTTGAGAGATTAATCTACACAGTTGTATCCAGAGATACATACATGATTTACAAAACAATTAGTGCAATTATTTTAGCAACCTCTCGTGAGAATGACAAGTTGGTAACAAAGCCACATGTTCATCCAATACTGTGAGTAGTATATAATTGAAATTTGAATTGAGTACAAGGTTAAATGCATACACCCCTTAAAGTATAGGCCTCATGATCCATGCAATTAATGGTAGAATTTTAGTCTGTGTTCCCCGTCCCTACAAGTTTTGACCATGTAGGGTTAATTGTTTGTGCACACCATGATTGTAGCCACAATCTTTCATTCATAGTTACTTTCATTGCATCCATATTTCTATATGTCTATGTATGAAAAGGAGGAAAAACCTCTTTTGTTAAGGCCCTCTCAACTCAATCATAATATATATCTCAATTTAGGCGCTACATACTTTCTTTGCCTTTTTTCACCCTTACATGAATTAATATGTACATTATTAGTTTTGTATAGTATGAAAGTATATTTGTAGACAGTTTGTGAATGCACTTAATAGTGAGGGCGGATTAACGCAATGCCCTCACTATTGATGTCGAGTAGGATCGTAGGGTTTAAAAAGTAGAAAATAAATCGAGAGGAATATTGATTTTAAAATTGATAGAAAGAAGAAGATGATTACAACTAACGATGAATGTATGATAACTTTATACTGTATAGTAACAAATATAATCCAACTAATAATAAGTTCATAACTAACTGCAATTATCTCGAAACAATTTATAGCTGCAAGCCCATTATTGATTCTTGAGTCTTGAAACAACCGTTTCATAGTTGATATTTGATACATAAAACTTTAATAGAATTCTTCTTTAATTATGATAGTTTTTGTTTTGACTAAACTATTAGTACCTTACCAGTTTTATTTTATCTACTATGAGTTCCAAAACAAAAGCTAAAATTATTAGTACCTTACTACTTTTCAATTATTTTTTCTTCTTTTAAAAAGTTAAAATGTTTGCTTAGACATTTATGTCTTGGCATGAATGCTTATACTGTTGTTAATGGAATACAAATTGTGGAAATGGATGCATATCATTTCTAGTTTTTAATTTAAATAAACAGGAAGATATTAGTCCTTATTTTATTCCTGTCTCCAGACTCAATAAAAGAATCAGACATGCTTTAACTTGAAAATCAATCAAATACCTAACAACAAAGTTGAGGCAATTAAACTTTAGGAGTATCACCCTAGAAATAAATAAAAAAACAAAAAACACTACTAGTATTTTTCATCACAAAAAAGGGAAAAAAGAAAATCATTACTTTCTAGCCAGTATTGCTTTGGGATCTAAATTTTTAACTTTGACACACCTGGTCCATTTTCAAGGAGGAAATAACAAGAAGTTCTGCAAATATTTAGTAGTACGGTGGATATGTTAGAATCATGAGTCATGACGATCCAGTGTGATTTTCTAAAAGTTTCAGTCTGTAACTTATGCAAAATCACCGTGATACCATATACTATACGCTAACACTTTTTCATTATGCTGCTTGGTGCTTATACAGGTACTTGTATAGAGTTAGAATTAGGAAGGAATAATTTGAAGAGTAACATAGGACCACCTGCCAACTTTACATATTTCTATAGAAAGAGAAGCTGTAAAGCCTGTAACTTTGATTCAGATCAATTCATTCTTTTCAGAAAAATATTAGCATACACAAAGTTATAGAATGAAATGAAGGACATAGGAGCCACCACTTAAATTGTACTGTATTAATAATTCAATTACTCATTACCTATCACCACCACCCTACTAAAACCATACAACAAAATAAATTGATGGCCTAATTATGACCACAAGAACAGTGCAAGCTATTATCATGATTGTCCCAACTGTTGTTTCATGATGAGTAATTGTGATTGTGATACACATTAGTATCAATATCATGAGCTGATATTTATTTAATACAGATGTGTATTAAGGTGACACAAATAGCTAGTTACTCACAATCAATTGTTGTTCTTTAGTTATTGTGTGTCTGGTTCTGCATCGACAAATATTTATTTTGAATGAACTGATTATCATATATTTGAACAGATTTATATGAAAGTGAGTTGAACAATATGTTCTGAGCTATAAATCAATTATAGAAGCAACAATCTAAATTCTCATTTCAGATTTGGAGTACTAGAAAAATACACTTAGCTTTCTTTTCACACTTTCTCAATTTATACTAACATCAAACTAGTCTTCTTATACTTGAAAAATACTTAAATGAGATTAGAAATTTGCATCATTTTATTCAATAACCTAGCATGTGTTTGGATTGGCGTTTTCTCACCCAGACTCACATTTGAGAGTCTCTTCACCGTAAAAACTATAAACTGATATTTATCGCTTATGATTAAACGTGATTTTTCGCCATAGTTTTACTCTTTTAAACGCTCATCCAAACACATGCATAATATACATGTATCTGGCTGATCTAATATTCAACTTTTGTGTACACATTATAGGAGTTAATATATGCTAATACTATACTAATTTTGTGAAAAGCTTTCACTAGCCATAATTACAAATCCCAAAAGCACTGCAACCATTCAGAATTCCTGCAATATCTTAAGAAAAAAAACATATAAAAGAAATAGAAAAAGTCCACTCACTCACTACCCTTTCACCGAAAAGTGAAAGCACACACACACACACCTGTTTTTTTCTTGACTTTAGATTAATTTATAGACTCTCATAAAGTATATGTTTTCATAATCACTTCAAATCCTATAGAACTGCATGAACTACAGAAAGAAGCTGAAGAAAAACTAGTGGTTCTCATTCTCAACAAAAAGAATCTACCAAGAGAATGACACAATAGTTTTGTTTTTGAATGAGTTGTTAACATAGTAACTTCAGTGAAAGAGTGACAATACATTAATTCAGTGGGGTGCAAAGGTATCAAAATTTGCCAGATTTTGTGGAAATGGGAGTTGTCACTGTTGGAGAATATAAGCCTAGCACTTATGGGAAGAGGACATTTCGTCCAAGTTCTAGCATAAGCCATGCTACTGAATGGTAATATTCTGTTATTTCTTATGTGTGTTTGTGTTTTTTTACATGTTTTTGATTGACGGCGGGTTTGACAGAATCATGATGTATCCGTGCGATTTCGGAAAACGCTATATTTTGAAGAGAATAAGTTCAATGAGAATATAATGAATATGAATTAGGCACAATGAATATGAAAACTTACTCTAAAACAAATCTTAAGTTTTTTTTCCTCTGTATTGTCATTATCACATACCTAGAAGTAGATTTTTGATTAATAATTGGAATCAAATTTTTTAAGGTTAGTGTTTAGTGGTTTCATTTTTGTGGGTCTGCACTCTACAATTAACACAACCATCTCATTCTTATTTGATTCTGAAGGTACCAGCTGTGGAAAACTTTTGTTTTGTCTTGTAGTGTTGCTCATGTGTTTGTTATGTTACATCAGACACGACACTGATATATCGACACATGTCAGATACCATACACATCTTAGAAATGATTGAATTAACTGAATATAATCACATATGTCAGATACCATACACATCTTCAATCAGAAGTGTCTGTCGGTGATGCATATTTTTATCGTTGAAAATTGATAAATTAAGATGTAACATGGAAAATTGACTTTGATGTAACCATGTACACTCTAGACAGAACCATAGTATGATGTTGCATGGTTAAATGTCCAAATCCCAAGTGTCATCTATGAAAACGCCAATGAACATTTGTCTACAATTGTTCACATACCTTTATTATCATCTTTAGATAGATAGCTTCTATAAGGCTATCTTTAGATACATAGCCTTAAACATCAACATGACAGTGCTTTTGTGGCACAAATGGTTTCCCTTTCTTATCTTTGAATTTCACTCATCAATGATTTGAATTAATGGGTTCCAGTGTTTCACTACAGTGTGCCATAATAACCTATTATGTAATATTTAATTATACTTTAACTAGTGTAAGTGTAACCATTTTGTCCAAGTTAAATCCTCAAAGGTGTAGTCCAGTAGTATGAGTTGAGACCCTGAATGAATTAAGGGTAATGTTTAGACTTAAAGTAGTCACACTCATCTATATATGTACTTGATTTTGCAAGGTTACATTGTTTTTCTATTTGTGGTCAACAAAACACATACATTGAACTGTATTTAGTACATTAAATAACATATACATATGCTACAGCATAAGACTCTTCCAAGGTCTATAATATAATTTCATTTTGGTAATATATATATAGCTACCTCAGTTGTTGCTTCTTTATATTGAATTTTCCATGTCTAGCACGTACAATTATTCAGCTAGATTTGTGCATTACAGGCCAATATCTGATGTCTCTAGTGATCTTACCATAGAAGTAGGAGCTTCAAACTTTGCATTTCACAAGGTAAAAAAACAATCTTCCTTTCTTATATGCATGAGTATCAACTTTAATGTTAAAATCATCATGAAAATAATGGTTCGATATTGAAGTACTAATAAGTTGTTTGCAACTATTTTTCTACAGTTTCCTCTAGTTTCTAAGAGTGGAAGAATTAGGAAACTTTTGTTAGAATCAAGAGATTCAAAAGTTTCGCGTATAAGTCTCCCAAGTGTACCAGGTGGTGCAGAGGCATTTGAGTTAGCTGCAAAATTTTGTTATGGAATTAACATTGAGTTCACTCTCTCCAATGTTGCTATGATAAGATGCATAGCTCATTTTCTAGAAATGACCGAAGATTTCGCGGAGAAAAATTTGTTGACACGAGCCGAATCATATCTAAAAGAGACAGTGCTCTCAAACACGGCAAACGCAATATCTGTTCTTCACCGTTGCGAAACTCTTTTACCTTTTTCAGAAGAGATTCATCTTGTTAACAGATTAATCAATGCAATTTCGAGTAATGTGTGCAAAGAACAACTTACTTCTGGTTTGCTTAAACTAGACCATAATTTCCCTTCAAAAACCGTCGAACCTGAAACACCTTCACAATGGTGGGGAAAAACTCTTTCTGTTCTTAATCTTGATTTCTTCAAAAGAGTTTTATCTGCAATGAAACCAAAGGGACTAAAACAAGACATTATCAGCAAAATTTTGATAAACTATGCACATAATTATCTTCAAGTAATCAAAGAAAGTTTACTTGACTTAGAATTTTTGAAGAATCAAAGAATCCTTGTTGAAACAATAACTAGTTTATTACCAACACAATCAAGAAAAAGTCAAGTTCCAATAGCTTTTCTCTCAAGTTTGTTGAAATCTGCAATAGCGGCATCGGCATCTACTTCTTGTAGATCTGATTTGGAGAGAAGGATTGGTCTACAACTTGACCAAGCAATTCTTGAAGACATCTTGATTCCAACAAGTTCATATCAAAATACTAATAATCATAACAGTACTATTTATGATACAGATTCAATTGTGAGAATTTTTTCAATTTTTCTTAACTTGGAAGAGGAGGATGAAGACGATAGCCGGTTGAGAGATGAAAATGAAATGGTTTATGATTTTGATAGCCCTGGATCTCCAAAACAAAGCTCAATTCTTAAGGTATCCAAATTGCTGGACAATTATCTTGCTGAAGTTGCATTAGACCCAAACTTGTTTCCATCAAAGTTCATTTCACTCGCTGAATTACTTCCCGATCATGCGCGTATTGTAAGCGATGGACTCTATAGAGCAGTCGATATCTTCCTTAAGGTTTGTAGTCTTTGCTTTTCAAATGAATCATCAATCAATTAGTCCCTCAAATTATTAGGGTCAGGCCATTTATCGCTATAAAAGTAACAAAATTGAAAATTCTCGGTTACATTAGTCTCTGTTGGACAATTTCAAAGACGAAATTGATCTAACTCAAAAAGGCTAATATGGTCGAGAATTTTAAATTTCATGACTAAATTGATTAAAGGACAATTTTGGTGGATGATATCTTCTTTCAAGTTGGTCAGTAGTCCTTACTTTTCGAATGAATCATCAATTTAGTCACTATCACAAGAATAGTCGAGATTTATCAATCTTAAGGGCTATTCCGAGAAATATTAATAACTTCACGACGAAATTGATTTTCTACTTATGTGACATAGGTTCATCCGAACATAAAGGAGTCAGAGCGATACCGGTTAAGCAAAACCATCGATTGTCAGAAACTATCACAAGAAGCATGCAGCCATGCAGCACAAAATGAAAGACTACCAGTCCAAATGGCAGTACAAGTTCTATATTTCGAACAAATCCGTCTCCGCAACGCCATGAATGGAGGAGGACACAATCAATTACTCTTTGGTGGACTAAACGGTCAATTCCCTCAACGTTCCGGTAGTGGTGCAGGAAGTGGAGCAATGTCACCTAGAGATAACTATGCATCAGTTAGAAGAGAAAATCGTGAGCTGAAACTTGAAGTAACAAGAATGAGAATGAGACTCACTGATTTGGAAAAAGATCATGTTTCTATTAAACAAGAGCTTGTTAAGTCTCATCCTGCTAATAAGCTCTTTAAATCATTTACAAAAAAATTAAGTAAGCTTAATGCATTGTTTAGGATTAATGGTATTAAGACTAATGGTGTTGGTTCAGAGAGAAGGTTCCCTTTTCCTAAGAGAAGACGTCACTCAGTTTCTTGACTACAAAATAAAATGTTTAACATGTAATAAGATTATGTATATAGTTTATGATTTATATATCATAATCATAATATAGTATGGTGATATGATGCATGGTGTGAGTGTGTCTATTTTTCTGTTTTGTTTTGTTTAATTTGGTAATGGCATAACATTACAATTTACATTATATTTTCTGATTGAGAATTGTAACACCATTAATATCATATAACAAATTTCATATGCAACGAAGGTAGAAATAAAGAAAAAATAGAAAAGCGACTTCACTGGGGATCGAACCCAGAATCTCTGGTTCCGTAGACCAGCGCCTTATCCATTGGGCCATGAAGTCATGTCTGATGATTAGTCGCTCTTTGCTTTATATATTCCATATCATCAAAGCAAATAGAAATATTAAAAATAAAGATAACAACATTTATTCCATTTTTAAATTGGAAAAGGCACAATATTAGCCATCGAAAGTGTAACTTGTTGCCATATTTGTTCGTAAATGTATCAAAATTATAAACATATTCATATATTGGTTATTAGTCATTTTATTCTTCAAATTTATTTTTAAATAGTTATTGTCCTCAAATATATTTTGTATTAACAAACAAAATGATTATCTAAAATTAAATTTGAGAACTAAAATAACTGAATGACTAATCTCATGGGTATTCTATAATTGATTAATGTCTCCATGAATATAGTTTAATTAATTGGTATGGACATTGCATGTAATATGTAAGGATTAAATTTGAATTTTGGTACACCCACTTATTTTATAAAGTGAAATTTTAGTCCCTAATAATCTACTAGAATTTTTTTTTACCATAATTGATCAAAACAAGAGAAAAACTTTGAATTAATTATAAATAAATAAAAAACTGATTAAAATTTTTAAGAATTATCGTTCAATGTTACTATTGTCCATGACTAAATTGGCACTATTTTAGTCCCGTGAGCGTAGCTCAGTTGGTAGGACATTGCATTTTATATGCAGGGGACCGGGGTTCGAACCCTGGTCATCCCACTTATCCACATTATTGATAGATTTTCTAGCCGCTAGGCTACTTGACCAAAAAAAAAAAAAAAAAAAAATTGGCACTATTTTATATAATTTCAAGAACCGGGTTGGAAATTTACTTTAAAATAAGGTATATGACTTGAGTCTTAATTAGATTTTTAATGAAATAATTTAAAAAATTTAAAGTGGTCAAAGTTTTTTTATATATATAATTAAAGTGGTCAAAGTTGGTAAACGTATAATTTCTAGTATTTCTTGTTGTTATATTATTATTATTATTATTATTATTATTATTATTATTATTTTATTATTTTATCAAAAATATTATTATTATTAATTATTATATTAATAAACTTAAATTTTTATGTTTTTGACCAACTATTAAATAAATATTTGTCAAAAAACTATTAAACTATTATATTTAATTATTTATTATAAATTAGTTATTATTCACAGGTTTTAACAATATTGTCAAAAATAAATCAAAGCATAAACAAATTTTAATTATTATTTATTTTTTGGGTATAAAACTTTTAATTATTTTATGACTGAAATTAGTATATGTTTTTTACTCCGTATTAATTATTTATTACAAAAAGGGGTGGTTTGGTAAAATAAAACAAAGGGTCTAATATTTTTTAGGATTATGTTAATTAATGCATCCTATTTACTTCTTTCGGCCTTTGATATAAATAACTTTCACATTTTTAGGTACATTGAATAATTAATGTATTTGGTCTACATTGTAGATTGGATACATTAATTATTCAATATATCTAAAAGTGAAAGTTGTTAATATTTAAAGCCGGAGAGAGTACCTAATTAAGAAACAAAATAGTACTGAAAATAAAACTTTTTTTATTTTACGAAGATCAATGTAATTTATTTTACTATATTGAGGTTTCTTAACTCATTAGGTACATGATTTATAAAAAAAAAAACTCATTAAGCAACTACACTAGTTAGTATTTTCTATAAAAGTATTTTCTTTTTTTGGTACAAAAAGTATTATTTTTTTTGGTAAAGAAGCTAATAAAAATAAAGAAAATTAAGTAAGAGGGAAGAAAGTTCCCTACGTTTCTATTAAATGATGTAGAATTATGTTTGATATATTAAAAGATAAATGATGGATATGACAACTTCAATTATATTGTGTTAGATTTCAAAATTGTTTTTGAACCTGATGAATTGAGAGTTACCGGAAAAAAAATTAAAAAATTGTTTTTTTGGTAAAGTAAGCTAAAAAGAAAGAAAAAACAAAACTAAAAATAGAACTTAATCACGAAGAAAGAAAGTTTTCATTGTATCATTTTCTTAAGATAATCATGAACATCTTCCGGAGAAAAGATACGAGTCAAGAATTCAGAATATGAAGAAGCTCCAAATTTAGCGAAAAAATCTGCACATTAGTTCTCTTCTCTAAGTCGGTGATAGAAAAAAACATTATTCAGACACATCAAGTTGCGGTGTCTCCAATACCACCAAACAGTGGCCGTGAAAGTGTCCTTTTGTTTTGAATGACTTTTTGTTTTATGTTTGTAATTTTTTTTAAAAAATCAACCATTTTGAAATTTTTAAGAATTAAATCAGCTTAAACATAAACTAAAAATAAATATTACAAAGAAATACTATATTTTTTTTTAGAATTAATAGGTTTTTTCTCCTTACAAAATAAGTAAATTTTGATTCATCCCACTGTAAAATGATTTTTTTGGATTATTCCTTGCAAATATTGCATAATTTACTTTGTAAAATATACCGTCAAAATAAAATAAAATATTTCTTTGTAAAATAAACGGACCCCAAAGCATAAATAAGAAATGTCCATTGAAGTTGACAACCCACACGAGCGGGTCAAATTGCATGCACATCATACACACTCATGTGTTTGTTTCTAAATTGATGTGGGTCGATCTTTATAATTTTTTTAAATGTTAATCTGTGTATTTCCTAATACATCCCTTATTTTTAATATTACTAGGCTTAGTGTATGTATAATTTGGTAGGTTATTCAAATTTATGGGTACTATATATGATATCATGTTAACTTCCCTCAATATATAAACACATGTTTATTTAGCCTCTTGCTAACTATAGAGATTTTCCTCAATTGTGAACGCTCTAACTCATTTTTATTATAAAAAATTGATTTGCAAGGTGGTTAAATATGCCACATTTTTATAATTTTATCTCTTTTAACATAACCTTTAAAATAAAACCTAATAACATTTGAATGAGATTATTTGGGTCTCTTTAATTTAATAATTGTTTTTTCTTTTGTAATGGATACGTGATGGACGCGCAAACACGCGCTACTACTTTTACCTTTTATATAAATTTAGGTTATAATAGTGTGTGGTCGTAATAATAAATGTGTTTTTTGACCAATATATTGATTTATATTAAATAATAAAACAAAATGTATTAATATTAAAACTTTTCATTGAATATTTTTTAATTATATGATTTAATTTACCTTAAATATTAGTCTCCGTAATTGCACGTTGATCATCTTGATCATCTATATAAGAGTGATAGACCCAACCCAAATGATTCACAGTCTCTCAGTTTTCTTAAGTTTGCAGGAAACAAAAATAATCAAATAACATTATTTTTTTTAAAATATTTTGCTCGTTTTCTTCATTACTAATATTTTAGAAGATTTTTTTTGTTTTATAATTTTTTTTCAAAAGTTGAAGCATTTTTTTTTCACTATGAGTTCACTAAACTTGAAATTATCCCTTTTTACTCAAGTCTCATCATCGTCTACTCCAATTTTGGGTCATGTTGGTAACAATGAGGCTGAAAAGTCTGAAATACCCTCTGATAATTTGAACCCTTTAGTAATCCATCCTCATGATGAGAATATGGTTACAAACACTGAAGGGAATCAAGGGTATTTTGGGGATGAGGAAAACAACATGTCTTTGATTGTTGATAAGGAGGAAAATAATGGTAAGAATGTTTCTTTGAAAAGAGGTCATTGGGCACCAACTGAAGATGCTAAGCTTAAAGAACATGTTGCTGAATTCGGTCCTTGCTGTTGGAATGAAGTTGCTAAACATCTTCCTGGAAGATCAGGTATAATATTTTTGTATATTATTAACATTGCAAAAAGTTATATTTTTTGGACTGAATTCTCTTTAGTTTTATTTTAAAAAAAAATTAATTTTTTTTTGAGAAAAAAATTTCATGTTTTTGAAAGGTACTTTAAATTGCAAAAATATTTTTTTGACCTAAATTCCCTTTAATTTTTTTTGATTTACAGGAGATCGAGTTGAGGATCGAACCTACGATCTCAGAATACTACCCAAATTCCTCACATTAGACTAAACTTAGTGGCTTAAATTCCCTTTAATTTTAATTATTTATTTATTTTAATTATTGGATTTAATGTAAATGATTTTTTTTGACGTAAAATGTAAATGGTTGGTCGCAAAGCGATAATATTTTTTTATGATATATTTACGATCGAACTCAACACCAAAATACATCATAAAAAATTACTAATCGCCTTACACACCAATCCTTCACATTAGACCCAATAATAAAAATAAATAATTAAAATTAAAGGGAATTTAGGTCAAAAACTATTTCTACAATTTAAAGTACCTATTAAAAATATTAAATAACATTTTTTGGTTGTAAAAAAATAAATATATTGGTGTAAGAATAAAATTGAGTATATATGTCTATGTCAGCTTAGCGCAGATATATTGTATGACAATGCAAAAATTAGGGTTGAAACCATGGTAGCCCACTCGTCTACTTTAAAAATGGTGAAATTTAGGCACTACCTTACAAAACAAAAAAAAAAAAATCAAGATGTAATATTTAATTGATTTTTCAATTTTTTTTAAAGTAGTTTATGCAATGCAACAATATTTAAGGTATTTTTTGTGATGTATGGTAATTTTTCAGGGAAAAACTGCAGATCAAGGTGGTGTAATCAACTAGATCCTAACATCAAGAATTCACCATTCAGTGTAGAAGAAGAGAACATACTTTTGGATGCTTATAAAATTCATGGTGCCAAATGGTCAGTCATTCGTAATTCACTTCCTGGAAGGACAGACAATGCAATTAAGAATCAATATCATAGGATCATTACTAGGAACAAAAAGCAGGAATCATCAAGTACTGTTTCTAGAAAGAGAAAGTCACCATTGATCAAAAACACCATTGATGAATCTAATTCAACATGCACTGAGCTCAGTCTTGCTACTAGACCTTTACTCAATAATCAAACCTATGGTTCACAAATGGGTATATGCTTTTATTCTATAATTTTGGTTTATTAAATTGTTTTAAATATAGGTCTGCGACTGCGATCTAGGTCACATCGTCAAGTTTTTTCTGAAGTCGATATGATTTCGATTGAGGCACATTTTGGATGCGTTTAACGACAATTCTCTTTCGATAGATTTAAATTACCTAAATTTTTTTTCTCATGTCTTAATTCATTTTTGCATTTTTTAGGTTTACTTATTGGACAAAGAAATGCTGAAGCAGGAAAATTTGGTCATGACAACATTTTCAATGCAATGAAAAGTTCAAGTGTAGATCACATGAAAAGACTTAAGAGCGTGGATCAATGCAATTATTCAAATTCAGCATCTGAAGTTTCAACATCTGAGTCAGTTCAAACAAACAAGATCAATGTATTTGGTTTGGATTTGGAGGAGAGTGAAAATGTTATAACTATAGATAGGACTAAGGTGAATTTTTTTGACTTTCTTGGACTAGGTGATAAATAGGAAAATTTTGTGGATGTAATAATCTTAAGTTCAAATGAGCAAAAGGGTATTGTGGGAAATTGAAAAGAGAAGGTGTAATGTGATAGTGGTAACTGGCAAGGGACTAAGGGAGACATTGATGTTATAGTTTATTTTATCTGCAGATTCTGCACTCACTGATGAGTGTCTTTGTTTTTTCAATAATAAAAATTTATTTTGAATAAGTTGGCTGTAAATTTATTTAAGTTTAAATATATTTATACAGAAATGTTTGTTGAAAAGAGGTTAGAAAACAATTGTATAGTAAAACTTTAAAATTAGGATCCATTTTCAACACAAAATCAGTTCTGCTCAATAACATTGAAACGTGTCAAAATAAATTTTAATCATATCTAATCAATTTTGTATCTTTCTAGTGGTGAAGACATTACAAAATGTCAGTGATGGTAGTGTTGTTGGTAGGAGAATTATTCAAGAAATTTGGCGTCTACTTGTAATGGATTGAGAGATTAAGATTTGTCATTCTTATTTAAAGGCAAAACATTGTGCGGATGCCCTTGCTAATTTAATTTGGGTTGCGATCATGGTCTTAGAATTTGTGTGTATGAGCAATGTCCAGCTAGACTGAGCTCTTTGTTGTTAACTGATGATATAAGGATAACTACCTCTAGAATCATCTTTTTGTAATTTATTTTTCTTAGGCTTCGGCCCATTTTGTATAAAAAAAAATTAAATATAAATGCATATGGTTTGTTCTTATGAAAAATCTAACTATGCACACTAATGACGAAAATTTCTCAACACCCCACCCCTACATTCTCTTTCTCTCCCTTTAACTACCGTTTTTGGTTTTAGAAGGTTTTTGGGCAAAATTCGAGACGTAGATATCGAATTAAGATTCAGATGTAGAAACCGAAGTTTGTACGAAGTTTGGAGGTATATGTACAAGTTCGGGATCTACGTCACAAAGTTTCTACGTAGTTTTGGGAAGTATAGGCACCAGTTCGGGATCTAGACCCCGAACTGGTGTCTATATCCCCCAAAACTTTGCAGAAACTTTAGGTGGATATAGACATCGATTAATTAGTATGAAACACATATCATTATTTATCTCAGTATAAAACGCATATCATTGTTGGTGGTAAATATATAAACGAGAAACACTTTACAGTATCAATGAAACAATTAATATTATGTTTCTTATTATATCGTTAACTATTTATTACTCTCTTAAATTTACTTTTTTTAATTTATCTTTTTCATACAATTAGTAAATGTCAACTTTGTAAATTAACTCATAATTTCTCTTTTTCAACAATAATGATTACATTTTTTTAATTTGTATAATATGGTCAAAATGATTTATATTTTGGTACGGATGTTGTAACATTTTTCCCAAAAAAAAAGTCTACCATCATAAATGTTCCTTTAAATCAATAGTGATTATTTGATAAGAGTAACATATGCTAAAAGAGGTGTCCCGTGAGCGTAGCTCAGTTGGTAGGACATTGCATTTTATATGCAGGGGACCGGGGTTCAAACCCTGGTCATCCCACTTATCCACATTATTGGTGGATTTTCTAGCCGCTAGGCTACTTGACCAAAAAAAAAACATATGCTAAAAGAGGTAAGAAAGAGATAAAACTAAAAATTAAAGGTGACACTTATTGTACCCCCTTCATGATTTGAATATATTTATTCTGAACCATTCAATAATATTTTAACTGATATAAATTTATAAAATATACCGTTGAATTGAAAGTTTATGTCACAGATTATTTGTGTAAAAATTTAGAAAAATCTAAAATCATTTGATATGTTATTAAGACACATCAAAATTAACGGTTGTGTGATTTTATAAAAATTTATATACTAATTAAAACATTATTGAGTGGTTCAGAGGTAAATATCCCCAAATCTTAAAAGAGTAGATTGGAAAAATCAACTAAATTAGAGAATTATAAGAGCATGCCAAGAACACTAATCAGAAGCGCGTTAAAGTAGATATGATCTATCACTTTCCGATTTGCTATTTAGATTATGCTTAAATTAATTTCAACTTTTAATTAGTTTAACATTTTTTTCGTATGCTAGATACTCTTATTCCTTGACTATAGTATGCTCACAACACACGTTTAAACGTGTTGAAAAATAGGTGGCACAAATTATGTTCACATTACGTTCCTATGAATTTGATTATCACAAACAGCAATAATACAATGAGCTAATCGATTTCAGTGGGCTCCCTGATGAAGGGAATCTGAGTACTATTTAATCTCCATGTAGGTGAAAATTCAAGACAAATCGAAGTAGGAAAAAATAGAACTATAAAACAGAAGTGCCGTATATATTTTGCGTACAATTATAAAAACTAATATCTTAAGTTAGATAGAATCATAGTAAATCTCTTCTCAAGAATAAAACAATTTTACAATAGTAATATATATCATCATTTAAATTCAAAATTTATATTCTTCATTTTTTCTATAGTGTGTGAATTTAATCATTAAATTTTTTGACAATAAAAAAATCTATAGTAAATGAAAGAAATAATACGGACAGTATTTTATTATCATTCTAAAGTGATACATATCACAAAAAAAATCAAGTTGAATGAGCATGGGGTCAAAAAGCAAATACCGATCAGGTAGAATTCTAAATTTATTGAATATGGAAGAAGGATTCTCTCTATCTCAAAGTATACTTGATCAACAGGAACAGTCCGACAAGGAATTTATACCCTGGAAGTTGAGATCATTATTGATTAAATAGAACATATATAATGAGTGCATATTCTGTTTTGACATAATTATTGTGAGTCACTAAAATATAGTGTGACACAAGTGATACATATTTAAATTTCTTAATTATTTGATCATAAGTTCGATCTTTAGTCAATGAATATGGAAAATGTTAGTTGAGAGATGTTAACTTTTTAAATAAATCATAGTTCTACTTCGAAAAATTGGTCTTACATGAAAGATATATATATACCTTTGATTTATTAACAAAAAAATCATTGTGAGTCACACACTCTCTCCGTCTCTAATTATAAGATTGCTTTAAAATTTTCTATGTCTCTTTTTTTTTTTGACTAAATTATTTGTCTCTTTTTATAAGACTCTTTTCAAATTATTAAGAGTATTAAATATTTCTTTACCACAACATACCCCTAATTAAAGTGTACCTTTTTCTACATTTTGTAATAAATACACTAAAAAATATTCACTATTTCTATTTCTTAAAGGACAAAGTTGTAAAAGCAATATCAATTACCAACTAATAATAAAATCAACTTTCTTAATACTCGTATTTTGTCAAATTGATGTTATAATTTGGGACGGAGAGAGTATGTATATTAGAAAGGGTCGTGATTTTGAAGAGATTTCTTAAACAATTTTTTTTTTATTAATTGTGAAGATAATATATTCCTGTGTATAAATACTATGGAGCATACAGTAACAATATATACTCATATTATTATTATTATTATTATTTTTTGTCAAATAGTTTAGTAATTAAAATTAAAATATATAATTAAAATTGGAGTGAGTACGAATATTTAAAGACAAAAACCGTCTCCACTCCATTGTCATGCTTAAATGGTGCAGACCAAAGTTCTTGTGATCGTAATCAGTGATATTATAAATATAGAGAATCCTGTTCAAATGCATGGACCCAAATTGCGGCCACACATTGATATTACGGCGTACATTTAAATTGTGAAAGTTCTACTAAAAATGCTTGAGCCTATAGGGTAGTAGCTAAGGATCCCTTCTATACCCCAAAGGGCCATATTTACACATAGGATTGTCGACCTTGTCACTGTTTTATATTCTATGAAGAATCTGATGCTAACTAGGACCAAAGTGAGAAAGTTGAAAGACATTGGAATGATAAACACTTATCTTTCACCACATCATCCTCACACTTCAGAATCAAAGGGAAAACAAGGTAAGAGATGATAAAAACACCACCTCGATCTATAGTAATTGGAATCAATTAATCATCATAAATTTTCTTTTATTTCTTTAGGATTTTTCATAATCATATTTTTTCTTAAGATAAATAAATACGTGTTATGATATAAATGTCAATTTAACCGCGCAAAGATGTCATATTTAGACCCCACTAGTGCGGTTATTTTCCCTTGGGGACTAGAACGAACTTGAGAGAAAATTCCATCAAAAGATATATGAAGATATGGATTATACCATAAATAATTAATTAAATAAATAAATAATATGAGAACGGATATAGAGATTATTAAAATTTGAGAGGCCTATATATACTTCCAACACAGCCCTTCACGTCTAGAACTGAACAAGCTGAAACGTAGAATCAAGGTCTCCACAACAAACAACAAATAGATCTATGATAGGCTCTAATACCATAATATTAAAATTTGAGAGGTCTATACTCAACCACAAAAGCTAACTTGAGAGTTGAGATTTGCACTACTTTATAAAGAATATCTAATGTCATATTTCTAGCCAATGTAAGACTTTTAACAGAGATCAAGACATCTGTCTTACAAAATCTTCACCCTCGAATATATCACAATATATCATTTTATAAATGTACAATATATTACAATATCATCTTTACTTACTTTTATCCTTTTATAAATAAAAAATTAAAACAAAATAATACACCACATTACTCTTATTTCTGTTATTCATAAAGAATCTCAATTAAATTAAAATTCATCGTATAAATAATAAAAAAGTTTATATCTTATGTTGATGTCGCGGCCCATAAATATATATGCACAATGTGGGAATGCAGAGAGAAAATCTCTCTGCATATATAGAATGGAGACGTGGTATTTTGAGGAGCAAGGATAGAGGAGACGGAGAATAAGAAACACTCTCCACCGTGTCTCGTTGACATCTCTAGATAAAACAAAACTTTGCCATGACCTTGGAAGTATGTTTGCCTAGTGAATAACAAGACATATATGACACTTGGAGCTCTTTCATGGCTCTGACTTTCACATTTGCATACATAATGGTAATAGTAACAATGCTAAATTGCTTCAAAAAAAAAAAGTAACAATGCTAATTCTAATTCTAATTGGATATAAGATTCCATTCTTTTGACATCTTATAATGACAACGCAGCATTGTTTTTGTGCCTTCTGCCTTAGAGAAGAAGTTTGCATAAATCAACATTAGAATAATAAAATTTCATTGATGCTACGAACCAAGACCGAAAGATTTTAATTAATAAATTATTATGTACATTTATATTGTTCTTATTCCTTTCATTGATTGCTCTCATGCCCACTTCAATTCATTTCAATTATATCACTCAAACAGTATGATTCTAGATGCTTGTTCATGTTCATAGACATAGTCACCAAAGAATTACAAGAATTTGAATTTACCTTATCCAAACAAATATCTTAAGGAACTTATATTTTTTAATTTTTTTTTCCTATATCCATCTTAAGTATGATTACTTTTACCGATTCAGATTGGTCTAGCAGTGTTAGCTTGTGACAGTTGGAGTACACTTCTCATGAGGTTTTAAGTTCGATTTTCATTGATGCCAATTTCAGTGTGCTAGTTTATACAACTTTAAATTGTGTCCCCACACAACCTCAAATTAGTCGATCTATAAGTCCGATACTGCATTTTCAAAAAACAAAAAGTATAATTATTTTTAATTTTCTACTTTTCTAGAATATACAATTTAATGCAATCCAATATCTTCACCAACCACTATAAATAAGAGGCAATGAAATCTCAAATACCATCAAGCAAAAAACATAACACAATTACACAAACTCTTATTAAGAAAATTGTATATTGTTCATTGAATTTGAAGTAGTAATGGATAGAGTTAAGGATTTAGCATCAAAGAAAGCTGCAGTTATATTCACAAAGAGCTCATGCTACATGTGTCATAGCATAACACAATTGTTCTATGAGCAAGGAGCAAGTCCAGCAGTTCATGAGCTTGACAATGATCCATATGGTAGAGAAATGGAAAGAGCTTTAAGGAGTCTTGGATGTAACCCTTCAGTTCCAGCAGTGTTCATTGGTGGAAAATTTGTAGGGTCATCAAAAGATGTGTTTTCTCTTCATGTTGATGGATCTCTCAAACAAATGCTTATGGCTGCTAGAGCCATTTGGTTCTAGTATTAACTACTTAATAAAACTTCAAAGAGCCTAGATTCATGTAAAATATACATAGAAGTATATATATGCATATGATGGAGCTCTAATTTGGTTAAGTTTGGGACACCCCTTCTTTTTATTGAGTGTCCTATTTAGTTTAAATTAACTAAGGGAAAAGGATTAGGTACACAATCCTGATCCAAAACTAAATGTATGTAACAATAGTTTTTTTTTTCTTGTAATTTTCTGAAATACCAGCTTACTATGGCTGATGTATATGCCAAAGTTCTATGAAACTTGGATAATGGTACAAAACTTCTCTGTTTTGGTTAATGCAGCTTTAACCTTTATGGAATATATTATGTCTTTCATAATTAATATGTATTTATTTGTCTTAATCATTTGGTTCTCATGAAAATAGACTCAAAATTTAGAGTTCGACTGAGAGGTAAGAAGTAATTAGAGTTTAATTGATAATTATTTCTGTTAAAATTTAAATTTGATTTTTTTTCAAATATATTATTCATCTTTAACTAAAACTTGTATATATTGACACACATGTATAGTTTTGAAATACTTGCAAGTTGCAAGAAAACATGCTTCAGTTTCACTCTTATCTAATACCATATGATATTCAATTCCTCCAACTTCGGATGAGATAATGGACCTGTTTGTTACAGATTAAAAAATAAGTGATTTTGACACTAAATAATTTAGAGATTATATTTTAGAGATTTTATAAAAAATCAGAAGCTATTTTGTGTTTGTTTACCAATAAAAAAATTACTTTTTATAAAAAAATAATCTTTAACTTGTTTGGATGCAACTATATAAAAGTGATTTTGTATCATAAAATTACTATAAAGGACAAATATTAGAATAAAGTGATTTTTAAATATGTTGTTATATGAATAATACTCAAGTTATTGTTTTTCATTATAACCATATAACTCTATATATAGAACTACAAAGAAAACAAATTTTTAAATCTTATCTTCTTTTTCTTTTTGGTAAAGAAACTAATCCTATAAATCTTATCTTTTATAATTAACAAATTAATCCTATAAATTTTAAACTAGATATTATTGGAATATTAGAATAAATTTAGGGATATTTTTGTCTAAATTTTTTTGACACTTGTTTTCTCTTTCCTCTAAAAAAAATCTATAAAAATAAGCTACTAATATCAGCTTTAGATTTTTAACAGTTTTTAGATTATTTTTAGATTCTAATTATTTTTAGCAGTTTTTAAAAGCTATAACAAACGAATGTTATTTTCTTAAAAGTGATTATTTTTTTAAAATAAGTGATTATTTTTAAAAAAAAACTATAACAAACGGGCACAATAAATATTCAATTAAATCGATTACAAGCATATTTGTTTACAAGAATAATATTTCCATTAAAATCTCACCTCACTTAGTGTGTGTTTGATTCTCCATTTGCATCTAATGTTTGATTGCAAGGTGAAGCATAATGCCTTGTATTGTAGAGTTTCTAAGTTTGGTTGCATCAACAAAAACAGAAATATGCACTTAACCACAAAATCTGAAGAATAATTAATTTCAATTGTGGGTAGTTTTTTTTTATTCAGGAGGCCGTTTGTTTATTTTATTTTCATAGTATGAAAATTGTTCACAATTTTTTCATATGAAAATTGTTAAATTAAATATTCATTCAAATTCTCGCATCATGTATTGTGAAGAATAAATAAGTATAACAATTATAGTTTTTAGGTTTATTTTTTGTTTGACAAAAATAAAAAGATGATCATTTATTCAAGAGCAATACTATTTGTTACAGAGGAGTAGTAGACGAAAGGCAAGAACTGTGTGTTTTACTTGTTTAAAAAATCAAAGTTGCTATATAGATGTCTTTAGTGGTAGTGTATGGCTATGACTTATTCTTCTCTTTCTTCGCTTGTTACTTTCGTAAAAAAAATAATTCTTTTTATTCAAATAAATAGACTACATCAAATATAAATATAAGTACAAAACATTTATAAATAGTTCAAAAATATTAGCGATGTGAGATTCAAACATGCATCAAAATGTGTCACCATCCATGTTTCAAACATGCCAGCATTTTTCTTAACCATTTATTTATTTGAATATATATGCTTCATTAAAAAATAAGATAAATAATGTGTGAATGTCAAAATTTATCGTCAAGTGCTTTTATGTGTGTCTAAAATGTGTGGAAAAAAAAATTAGAGAGATATAATGATAGGTTTTTCTATCATGTACAAATTTGCACATGTTAAAAAATTTAAAATAGTAAATTTGTATTGAAACTTGTGCATTTCATATTAAATTTATTATTATTTAATAAATATATTTGTTTTTTTCAACAAAATAATACCATTTTTAATTGCTTAACATGTGCAATATTGCACATATTAGACAAAAAGTGGTAATTAACTAAACCCCTTAGAGCATCTTTAGTGAGAGTAAGTTAAGTGAGTAAATTAAGTTAATTTTTGTGGGCCCAAAAATGATGTGTAAGATTTAATAAAGTTATAGTTCATTTGAGTAATTTTTATTTTAATGGTGATTGTTTATAAAAACCAAAACTTGCCCTCACATATAGTATTTTTTTATGTGTTTGGAACACCATCATGTGATAGTTGCCGTAGGTAACTTTGTTAACGTAAGCTATCAAAATAACAAACCAACTACCATGTCATTTGAAATTTAATGGTAATGGTAGTAGCTAATAGATGACAACATTTATAAGGAATCCACAACTTAAGAATCTGCACTACAGATGGTCTTATATGTGTGGAGCTGTTAACACCGTCGTTTTCATTGCTACACCTAAGTATCATCTGCAAAATCAAATTCAGAAGTATATATTTTGTTTTGACCATTTTTTAAACTTCCATGAGTTAAAAATAAACAAATTTTGGGGGGAAAAAGAAACATGAGGGGGGTAAAGAGAAATTTTCAAAAAAATAATATAAACTTTTAGATTGATGTAGCAAAACAAGCGGATTTAATAGGTTGGCCCATATCAGATTGATATCATTTTCTGGCCCAAGAATACTGTGTCAACACCTTTTGGGCTACTTTCTATTGTTTGCCTTATAAAGTTTCACAATTCATCCCTAAAGTTTCGCAATTCATCCCCAGTGGCGGACTCAGGAGAAAATGTTAGGGTGGGTAATAAAAAAATTAAGATAGATTTTTATAATAACAGAGAAAAAAATACAAATAATTGTACACAATGGGAGTTGAACCCACTCTGAGAATAAAAAAAGGCTTTTGCCACTAAGCTACACACAAGAATCAATTAATTTTGCGCGCATTACAGTATATATAAGATTACAGTTATATTTTATTAAAATTCCTAGAGCATATTAGTAATTTCAATTTTTTAGGCGGTGGGCGGCCGCCCACCCTGGCCACTCCTGGATCCGCCTCTGTTCATCCCTCAAGCGCAAGATTTATCCGAAACACGTTTTTCTTAGGTTAGGTAATTTAATAGTTAAAATTTTGTCTCTTAAATTAAAGATGAACTAATGAGTAGAGCCGTCAAAATGGGCCAGGCCGCATGGGCCGGGCCACCAAGCCCGAAAAAACACCGGGCTCGGGCTGTTAAATTTCTAGCTAAATTAACATTCGGGCTTTTTAGCCCGGCTCGTATTTACCAGATGAAAATACGGGCTTACCCGAATAGCCCATGGGCCATCCGAAAGCCCATATATATGTTTTTTTTGTTTTATTTTTTACACACAACTCAAGTCTAAGTCTTACAAAATAGTCATAAAATTATAATTATGTTTGATTATGCTCATTTATGTTGTTTTGTGTGATATTTTGATTGTAAATTATAATTGTGTTGTTTGATTATGCATAAACTTAGTTTAGTTTAAAAAATTATTTGAATTTATTTTATGTTTTTTGGTTGATTGGTAACTTATTTTTTATTAATGTAAACTTTTTTGTATTATAATTGAAATGTTTAATTTATTTCCTCCATCAAATTGTTTTTTGATAATAAAATAAAAAAGAAAAAAAAAGAATCAATCCAGGCCGGGCTTACCCGAAAGCCCGCTAGCCCGCAAAGGGCGGGCTCGGGCACTAAATTTTTAACATATATTTTTTCCCGGGCTTTTTAGCCCGGCCAGATAAAACCCGCTGCCCATCCGGGCCGGACCGAAATGGGCCGGGCCGCCCGTTTTGACAGCTCTACTAATGAGTGTATCAGTTTGAACTTCAGTCTTTACACATTAGGTGCAATATTTTACCAGTGAAACAAAGTTAACGTGGATTGAAAAACGCTTTAAATAGTGTATCTTTTATGTGAAAATTACTATTGAAATGATGCTTTGGATAATATATTTTAAAATCTTTGAGCATGTAGGGGACATTGAGAAATTGTCTGTTCTATTTTATCACTACCCCATACTTACATATTCATGTTATAAGATTTTGACAAAATGGGTCTTTGGGTTAGGTCCAGAGCAACAGGTGTTAATGGTTAGCACAACGTTGAAACAACATCTCTCTCATAAACTTTATTTTTCACAGGAAAAAGAAACACAACGTACCCACTTGGACAAAAGGAATATATAATTCACAATCAACATACAAGATAATATCATGATCACTATTAATTATTCTAATTGTTTATAATTAAAAAATAATCAGGTACTTATTCCAAACGACTCAATTTGGGCACTAGTTCAAAATATATAATCTCATCTCATAGAACTAGAAGCATATTGATCAATGATCACTAATCACTATACTAAAAGGTCGTAGAACGAAGATATATTAAATTAAATTTAGTATAGTAATCAAGACATGCAAGACTTGCATGAACCATATGTTAATCTTGAACAAGTCTTTCACCTTAGACTTGGCCTATCTTTTTACGTGTGCAATTGAAGGGCACAAAACTGAGAGATGGTCCACCAAACCCATGCACCTCGATCACTCTCAATCTTTCTTCATAAAGGGATTCAAATTAAAGCACTTGATAATAAGAATCTTGGTTCTCATATAAATTGACCAGTGACCCAGTATTTACAAAAATTTCTCTTTTGCCCCCCTCCCCCTCAAACCCAAAAATACCCCTGAATTTGAACAAATTATGCAATTCGGAATTCATACTCCGAATTCAGCTTCGTAATGTGGATTCCGAAGTACAGGCAGATTTTGATAACTACGCGTGCATCCCCCTCCCCCCCCCCCCCCCCCCACCCGCGGCAGCGCTTCAACGCTTTCACTTCGTAACATAGAATCAGAAGTGTGATAACAGCATCGATGCTGAAGCTTGAGTATCAATGCTGGGAACAAATTTAAGCATTAGAACTAACAATTTCTTGTTTGAGCATCGATGCTTACATATGAGTATCGATGCTGTTTTATAGTCTGGTACGTGGACAGCATCGATGCTGAGAACAAATTTAGGCTTGGAGTGGCTGGGAGTGGCTTAGTTCGGTACGTAGAAACCGAAGTTCGGTTTCTACATTACGAATTGGGCTTAATGAGGATAAAATAGGTAGTTAGGGGAGGAAAAGAAAATAGGGGGGGTTAAAGAGAAATTTTCAGTATTTACACTCTATTGCCTTTGATATTTTCAGATTTGAATCTTTTAATTTTAATTTTTTTGCATAATAAAGTGTGTACATAATTTTTAACTAATGGCCAATGGTGGTACACGCCTACTGGCATAAAACGAATAGCACTAACTTGGTCTTTGGAACATTTTTATTTTTCAACTGTTTTTGTTGACAAAAGTCATAACATAGGACTGTACCACTATATAGGAGCTTACATGTAGTGGTCAAACAAAATATTATATATAGAGATGGAGATAGTAGTACTACTATATAGGAGTGCACCCGCTTAAATCAACTTTTGTTTTATGTTTCAAAAAAAAAATCAACTTTTGTTTTTTCAATATCTCGATTATATATTCTACAATTTTTCCAGCAATTTTTGATTCCCTATATATATATATATATATATATATATTTTTTACTTTTGAATTTGGTAGTGTCGCACCCGATTTCTCTCCAGATTTACCTGAGGATACAATATATGTCACTCTCTAATGAATTTGGTAGATGCAGTTGTTTTTTCTGTGCAACATCATACGATCTTGATCGGACAATCAAATAAATCTTACTGCATAATTGCAATGACTTTTATCACTAATAATAGTTAACATTGATTACTTTCTAAGAACAAAATATAAAAAAAAATGTATTTTTCTATAAAAATATTTCTCTTAAAATACAAATGACGTCAAATAACTATTGGCTAAATTATATTTTTGGTCCCTTAAGTTAATTTTAAGTTTCATTTTGATCCCTTAAATTTTTTGTTTCATTTTATAGTCCCTTAAATTACAAACATTATACAATTTGGTCCTTTTAAGTTTTTTTTTTGTGTTTCATTGGTGTCCCTTAAATTATCCATGTTAAGCATTTTGATCCTTTAATTTAAGTTGCAAAATTTAGTCAAGTTAGTCCTTCTATTAGAGACTAAAATATCTTTAAATTTGTAATTTAAAGGACCAAAATACTCAACATTTAAAATTTAAGGGACCAAAATGAAATGAAAAAAACTTAAAGGATCAAATTGTATAATGATTATAACTTAAAAGACTAAAATAAAACAAAAAAACTTAAGGAACTAAAATAAAACTTAAAATTAACTTAAGAGACCAAAAGTATAATTTAGCTATAACTATTTCGTTCAAAAAAATTACCATTGATATGTTATTTAAATGAGCAATTTTATTGTTACAAAAAAAAAAGAGCAATTTTATATCAAAAAACACTTTAATTTATCAATGTCATATACGGCTATAGTTTCATAACCTGTCAGTTGATTGAGCATATGAATATGTAAATAATGTCATTCAATATATTCAGTCTAAAGTGGCATAGAAGGTCTTTATATCTCCAAAGTAATTGGGCATCTAAAAAGTAAAATCTCTTTAGAATAATTTGCTCAAACTTCAAAGAAACAAGTCCTACATACACCTATCTAAGCTTATTTATATTTCCCTATAAATAGCTTACCATACTAGCTCTTTTTTAATAACCTCAAGCCTAACATAAATATATAGTTTCCTATATATTTCCAATTTTTGTATCTAGAAAAGAATTTTTTGTACATTTTATTGAAAATCACTTATATTAATTAAAGATGGAGAAAGTGATGAGGTTGGCTACAGAAAAGGGTGTGGTGATTTTCACAAAGAGTTCATGTTGTCTATGTTATGCAGTGAATGTTCTATTTCAAGAAATTGGAGTGTACCCTGTGGTTCATGAAATTGACAAAGAACCTGATGGTAAAGAAATGGAGAAAGCTATAACAAGGTTGGGTTGTAATGCACCTGTTCCTGCAGTGTTCATAGGAGGAAGACTTGTGGGGTCCACTAATGAAGTTATGTCCCTGCACTTAAGTGGTTCACTTATTCCATTACTTAGGCCATACCGAATGTAACTTAAGTTAATTATGATCTTGATTACATTATTAAGGAATACATGTTCCTGCACTACCTTCCTTAATTGGAAGAATAAACAGCTAGTTTAAAAGTTAAATCAGTATTACAGTGATGATAGTAGTAAGATTAGTATTCATTAGTAGTTTCTATTCTATCCAATGATGTATGTGTGATTAAGTTTCTAGCATTTGATTAGCTATATTGTAATCTTTTAAATATTCTTAATTAATGAAATTTCATGTTGATATTATTTGTATAAACAACTCTCTGGATTCAGAAGTTGGGTAACTCATTTGCAAAATTTAGAATATCAACAACTATTAAATATTAATGCTCTAAATTCTAATACAAATTGATAATCTCTCATTGTAATTAAATGAGTCCCAAACATGCATGCATGAAGCATGGCATATTTTTCAATTTCAAAGATAAAAATGATGGAACAAGAAAATAAGCTAAAAAAATAAGATGGTCATAGTGAGGATATTCCAAAACAATATTTAGACATATAATGAATTTTTTAGTTAAAAAAAACTTATCAAATATCTCAAATTTATGAAAATAATTTGAGTTCTCAATAAATTATGTTATGAACGTAAAACAATATAGAACCAAAAGAATGTTAACATTGACAATTTGTTTACATATAATATAATATAATATAATAGTAATAACATTATACGTGAAATGATAGTGAAAATCATATTCACAAATGGAACAAACAGTTCAAGTGAATTATTTTAAACTCATTTTGTAAAGCAATTTTTTGTTAATTTCTAATCAGCAGACCTGAAATCAAGGTGTGAAATTTAATACTAGATATTAATAAGTTTTTCGTGAAAAAAGAATAGTTAAAAAGAATATGAGTATTGGTAAAAATGTACTGCTATACTAATTTTGCTATTTTTGACTATATGAACAAATCAAGTTCGATGTTTGCACTCAAATTATTGTTGAATGCGATCATGTCACACAAAAACATCTTGATCACATCAAATATAATGAAATCCATTATCATTATATTAGTCCTTAGATGATGTTTTAAGTTTTTGAGCAGGCCAATTAATTAGATTATTTTGCTATTCTTCATGATGATATACATTATATCTGTGTGGCATTGTATGTGCAACTAACAACTAATAACAGTTGCAATGAATACTAATGGAATTTCATTTGTGGGCAACTTGGTTTGCTAAAGGGTACTGGGAATTCATTCCCTCTTCCTTCTCAAAGGGAAATTTTTTTTTTACTATAATGATACACGTGTCGATTTCAAGTGTACTCATTAATTTGTTTGATTTGCAAACTGTTGACTTCAGAATTCATTTACATGTTTAGAACATCTCATTCTCAATATTTCTTCATAAGGATTCAGTTCATGTGCATGATATGAATGAGGATCTCATGGTTTAAATTGCCATATAATAATAACTGTAATTACGACCGTAGTATTACTCTTGAGGTGACCACCACAATAGGATCGCAGGTATACCACAATTGCAACGTATTTTTCAGTCAAATGTAACCGCATCATACAATTTTGAACATTGTAAAAGTTTCAACGTCAATTTATCTCTGACGTGTTCGCTGAAAATTCAAACTTCCAAAACCCTTGTCTACTTGATATTTGAATAAAGTTAATTGGTAAGTAAATAACATTTTTTCACGCTTCTAATGCACGTCGCAGCGTCAACAATAACTACAATTACAACTAACCATAATTAAAAACCATAATAAGAATATTCAAATTCTCATCACATCTAGTATTTTTACACTCACTCTTGTTACATTTGATTTTTTTCTAAGTGAAACATTTTTTATTTTTGCATAATAAAGTGTATACATATTTTTAACTAACGGCCAATGGTAGTACACGCCTACTAACACAAAACGAATAGCACTAACTTGGTCTATGGAAGATTTTTATATTTTTCACCTGTTATTGTTGACAAAAGTCATAACATATACTATGGCCATGATCTCATAACCTGTCTATTGATTGAAGCATATATACATGTAAATAATGTCATTCAATATATATTCAGTCTAAAGTAGCATAGAAATGTCTTTATATCTCCAAAGTAATTAAGCATCTCAAAAGCAATACCTCTTTGGAATAGGATTCATATTTGCCGCGGTTACAGCAGGCTGCTGTAAAAGATTTGGACCGTCTGATTTTCAATTAACGATTGAAATTAATTTACATTATAAATTTAAGATTTAAATCTGAATCATTTGATCTCAAATCAACGGTCGAGATTAATTACAACGTGAAATTGTAGTGTTATTTGACATAGGTGAATCTAGATCCCTTTGGAATATAATGTGCTTTAAACAAGTCCTATACCTAGCTATAACTTGTACATCCCTATAAATAGCATACCATACTAGCTCAAATTTAATAACCTCAAGCTTCACATAAATATATTGTTTCCTATATATTTCCAGTTTTTATATCTAGAAAAGATTTGCTTGTACATTTTATTTGGAATAAGTTATATTAATTAATTAAGATGGAGAAGGTAATGAGGTTGGCTACAGAAAAGGGTGTGGTAATTTTCACAAAGAGTTCATGTTGTTTATGTTATGCAGTGAATGTTCTGTTTCAAGAAATTGGAGTGTTCCCTGTGATTCATGAAATTGACAAAGATCCTGATGGCAAAGAAATGGAGAAAGCTATAACAAAGTTGGGTTGTAATGCACCTGTTCCTGCAGTGTTCATAGGAGGAAAACTTGTGGGGTCCACCAATGAAGTTATGTCACTCCATTTAAGTGGTTCACTTATTCCACTATTAAGGCCATACCGAATATAGTTAACTTAATTTGATCTTGATTAAGTATTAGCTAGGAACATGCAAATTACTATTATTGGAAGAATAAAGTACTAGCTAGTACTAATAGTAAGTAAGATCAGTAGTATTCACACTTATATAGTGTATCTAATGATGTGTGATTAAGTTTCTAGAATTTGATTAGCCATAATGTAATCTTCTAAAAATATTCTTAATGAAATATTATTTATAATATATACTTCCATTTGTGTAAGTCCAAAGCCTACACTATATTATCAACATTATATTACTCAGTTCATGTTAAAGAGAGTAAATTTAAAATAGAAGTTTGCTTATTAATATAAAGAGAATATCGCTAATTAAGAACACTCATTATAACCATTATTTTCTTATTATACTAGTTGGAATGAATGTGGGTCCATGTTTACTTTGAAAATCGCTCTCACAAAAAATGGTGACTCTCACATAAAATGGTGAGGTCCATATAAATTTTGCTCGATATTTGACTTTATAAATCTAATAGATAACATGAAAAGAAAAAAGAAAAATAGAGTATGACAAAGGCTTAATGACCGAGCGACCCTACATTAAACGGGTCATGGAGCCAACGAGTTCAATGCATGTAGTGTACTATATTTTCGATAGCCCAATGATATATTCCCTCCAGTCTTAAATATAAACAAAAGTCAAAATTTGATCTAAAATTTGAACTGAATGCATTTTAACTTTTGTTTATATTTAAAACCAGAAGGAGTATACAATATGATGTTCAATTAGTCAGAAATTCTGGTATTCTAAGCACTATAACTAATTAACAGAGACATCCATCATCTTGACGAGAAGTCCGTGCGTATGGTAATAAATTAAGACTACTTCTAAATATAAGAATTCTAATTTATTTTTTAAATGTTCGTCATATAATATGTTTTGAACAAAAGTATGTATATTATGTGTACTACTCAATTATGAATAATCAGTCAATCACATAATATTTAAAAGGGAAAAAATCAAGAAGATATGGAGAAGGGAATAAAATCTTAACATCAATATGTAAACATGTTCTAAGCAGACATTAACTTTTCAATCTTTTTGCATTGTCCATGGGTTTACAAAGTTAAAAGGAACTTTCTCTTTTTCTCTAATGCATATTGCTGCGATTCTTCATCTTTATACTTGAAAAGAAATATATTATATTCTACACTTTTTTACTTTATGATCTATATTTTTTAAAAATTTAAATATTGTATTTGTTTTAATTCGAGAGCCATTCTGGGCAGGGTTTTTAGAACAACTTCAACAATGAGTTCTAAATATTAAGAACTAAGTTTGTTGTTTGTACAAATCATTAACGATAACCACCAAAATTAAATTAAATTAAATTAGTCAGAACTCAGAATTAATAGAGAGATGATCTAAACTCGTCAGAACTTTGGTCAAAGTAGAGTAGACTTGAACTAAGAAGGTATTCATAGTTGTTGTGTGTTAGTGTCATTAATTATTATTTAGATCTAATTATAAATTATTTTATAGATTAGGACCCAAATAAACATAAATTAGTTCAGAACCTAATTATAACATCAAACAAATTCAGAGCTTCAATTACACAATACTCCCTCCGTACCAAAATATAAGTCGTTTTGACCATATCACACAAATTAAGAAATGTAGTCATTGTTGTATGAAAAAGAGAAATTATGAGTTAGTTTACATAATTAACCTTCATTAATGGTATGGAAAAGATAAATTGTAGAAATAAAAGAAGAGAGAGTAATAAATAGTTAAGGGTATAATAAGAAAATTAGCATTAAATTGTTGCATTGGTATTGCAAAACGACTTATATTTTGGTACAATTTTTTTTCCAAAACGACTTATATTGTGGTACGGAGGGAGTACTTTTTAGTACAACGACCTATCTAAAAATTATCAATTAATAGCTTTGAGATTTATAATAGAATAAAGAGTATTTAATTGACCATTTTATATAAATGAGTTAAAGGAGGATCTTAAATTTTTATTAAATTTAATAAAATATTATATCTATTTTATATTTTTTATTATTATAAAATTCCTTTCTTAAAAAATAAATAGGAATTCATCTTTGAATTATTTTTCAGAAGCATATTAAACACACTAAATATTTAAACCTTAAAAAAATTTGAACCTTTTCCAATGAAAATGAAAGAAGCAAAAGGTCAAGGAAGTGCAAGCCAATGAAAAATTAATATAATCAACTCAACTCTGATTTTTCTTGTTTGCATCTTCTAAATGCTAGCTTTCCAACAATATGGGAAATAGCTGTCAGCATGTATTAAAAGTATAGGTATATTTTTTTCAGAAAATATTCAACTACTTGAAGTCAAGAACTAAAGTGGTCAATTACTATGTACAAAGTTGATTAAGGGTAAGGGCATATCTTGCAGATTTGCAAATGGACCATATCAAGTGTCATGGAGAGACTCTCTCTAGTCTCTATATATCAATATCATTAGACCATAAATAAATAAATAAATTGAAATTAGAAAATCGGGATATTTTAGTTTTGGAAGCTGAAATACCTCACGTTACTCATCTAGTGGATACAAGAAAATTTTATTCGCAAATCATTTTCAGAATACTAATTTTTAGAGATAAATAAAGGATGTACAGTATAATGTAAAACATCAACAACAACAACAACAACAACAACAAAATGTACGGTTCCATCTAGATCTCCTAGTTTAAATGGCTAATTGCTGAAATTGTTAGGTCGGATGTCATGACTCGGGATCTTACGCAGTCGAGTGTGAGTTTAATTTTATTGGACTAATTACCACTACATCTAAGACAAAAAAATGTATAGTGTCCATAAACTATAATTCAACTATTAAAAATGAAGAAATTGTTATGTTGGTGTGTGAATTTTCAATAGTTATTTTAATTTAATATAAAATAAAATAAAGATGTACAATGAATCAAAGCAAACCGAATAACTTAACAATTTGAAAGAACTTATAGTGTATGTTTGGTCCTTGCATGTAACTCTAAAAGTGCATTTGATATGCTAAAAAATAGTAAGGACGTATGAACAGAACGACCCTAATTTGTAATGTTTGATTTTAAAATTGTTCTTGGGATGAAATAAATTTGAGAGCAGGGGAGTGCACAAAAACTAAAATTTTTGTATTTTCCTTAAATCATATGATAACTTTTTATTTCAAGTACAAATTATCTAAAATAACAATATGTAAAAAGAAACTAGGGACCATAATATACAACATCGAAATATGAATAAATATGTAAAATATAAAAAATGTGTATGTACTTCTAACTCAATTGACAATATGGATATTGTCAGGTTGAATATTTTCACCCGAGATTAAACTCAAAATATTGCAAAGTTGTGTGTGAGTGTATGTGCATGCGCGCGTATTTATTACTTTGTCTACGAACACAAAAAAACACAAAAAATATAAATTTTAAAAGCACATATTAGGAAGACTAACATAGAAATATTCTCTTGAAATTTATATATTCATATGTTTAAATATTAAATTTTTTTATATTATTAAATATAAATTTTTTTATAATTAGTTACAATAACATTTACTCTAAAAATATTACCATGACCCAAAAAAGGCAGATATTGGTTGTCCAATGTATGACAGTATGCTTGTGGTCTGGCCACGACTCATCCCAACAAATAGGAAACGACTAATATACTCTTGATATATTAATAAAATTATTAATATATAATATAAACACTAGTATAACTTTGTATGGGTTAAAATTCAAAATTATATTAATATATATAATTAATGTTAAAGTAGATTAGTTTAAATATTAATTTTTGTAATTTAATTTAATTTTTTATATCTTATTTTTAATTAATGAGTTTTTTGTCATATAATTTATGTTTTTCTAGTTACTTATGAAATTGATTTTATATTTATATTATTTAATTATAAAAAATAATTATATATTTAGGGATTTTAAATGGATAGAACATGGTGGAGAATGATATTCCACTCCTCGTTCTCAATAGTATGGTATTTTCTTTTTGTCCCCGTAAAAATTACAAAAATAATAAGATCTGTTTTAATATATAAGTATAAATATTGTCTTGTATAAATTACAAAATAAAAATACACTCATATTAACATGAGTGTAAATATAATTCATAGCTGGAGAATGATCTCCCACTTTTCGTTCTCAACAATGTGATATTTTTTCTCCCATCGCCGTAACAATTTAAAAAAAAATATAGGACCTTGTTTTGATATGTGAATATAAAGTCTCATTTTTTAAATAAAAAATAAGCTCTTGCATTAATATATGATTATTAATATTGATCCCGTGTAAATTATAAAGACATGCCAGATATTAATATAAGTGTAAATATAAGTAACGATAAAAAATTACAAAAAATGGGTTTATTCTATTAATATAGGAATAAAAATATGTTCTTAATAAAATACAAATAAAACATAAATAATAAGTATGATTTATATTTGATACAACTTAGTAATAAAAAAAATGATCGATAGAAATGAGTTAAGTTTTGCATGTAAATAAAAGTTAAAAATTAAATTAATAAAATATACTTTTATTTGAGAAATTATGAATGTTTTTATCATAATAATATTTATGTAATAGTATATATTAATTCATACAACTTTATTTTTAAAAAATATATACATATAATTGTTTGGGTACTTATATTTATATAATAGTATTTCAACATTTGAATCAATTAATTTTTTTATGATATATCATTAGGTACGATGATTAAAAAAAAAGTTATGGAAACGTTATTAAGAAAAAATTTCTTTAAAAGTATTAATCTTAAAAAATTATTGTTATTTGTTAGAAATTGGCTTGATTTACTTATCTTTATCCAAAAATTTGTTTGTTTTTGTCTATAAGTGACTATTAATCTTAGTTATATAGAATATGTGTTTCAAAAGTATCTTTTAAAAAATGTCTCATAATTAAAAATGTGTCATGAGTGAAAATCAAAAAATGATACATTAAGGAATTCTAAAAAATAAAATAAAATAAATTGTAGCATAATTAAAAAAGTGTCATGAGCGGGAATCGAAGAGTGGTACATCAAGGAACTCTAAAAAGTAAAATAAAATGTTTCATAATTGAAAAAATGTCTTGAGTAGGAATCGAAGAGTGATACATTAAGGAAGAATTTGTTTGTTATGTAGATAGTTTCATAGTTTGCCACATAGGTATATGGGTATTTGATAGCTTGCCACATAGGATTACGACCAGGAGAGAGACATCCGTAAATATATTATACTAGTATAACTGACCCGTGCAATGCACGAGTTAATATTTAAATTTATAGTATATGTTATTAATTTTTTTAAAAAATTTAAGTTAATTAATATAATTTTTGTCAAATAGTTTTATTTTTCCAATTATTTGTGAAATTAATTTTATATTTCTATTATTTAAATATAAAAATAATATATATTTAAGAATTTTAAAGAGATAAAATAGGGTGGAGAGTGATCTCCCGTTCCCCGTTTTGAACAATACCATGTTTCATTTCTAGTCCCCATTGAAATTACAAAAAATATAGGTCGTGTATTAATATATGAATATAAATATTGTTCATCGTTTAAATTATAAAATCAAAAAAAATTCGTATTAATATGAGTGTAAATATAAGTCATAGTATAAAAAATAGGTTTTCCGTATTAATATGTATATAAATATTTAAGTTCTAATAAAAAAAAGTTTTTCGTCTCATATTAAAACATTCGTAGAAAAAAATATAATTCTGTAAAAATTACAAAAAAAAAATACGGTGAGATACTATTTTTGTTTAATGCAGTGAACACCCCGACTGTCCAAGCCGTCTGCAAATTACAAATAACTTCCTAACAGTCTATACCGCCGTAACCATCCATCAACTATATTAATATTTATTCGTAATGACTTCCCGACGGCCTAAACCGTCATCAAGATTAATTAATTCTGACACATTTTTATCGACGAAAATTACATGTTGTCGACGGTCAGGACCGTCAGAAAGTATAAACATCCCGACGACTAAGGCTTTCAGGATAATAATTTCAGTGGACGATAATTTCCCGACGGCTAAAGCCGCTGGTATGTATTTTTCATTTATTTTTAAATATTCTCATAATTTGTTGACGGTTTTTTTCATTTTTTGACGGCCCGAACCTTCAAAATATTTCCTGAGGGCCTAAACCTTCAACCCCTCTTTCTCAGTTTGGTTGGAAAATGAAGGTTTTCTTGTAGTGAAAAAAGGCACTTGTATTAATATATTACTATAAATATTGATTCCGTGTAAATTAAAAAAAAATACAGGTATATTAATATAAGTGTAAATATTTTTCATAAGCAATAAAATAAAATATCATAAAATTGTCTCAAAAATAATCATAAATATATAATTTTAGTTGTTGGTGGAAATCGAACCGTGTTGTATTGAGCAACTTTAAATTTATGAGACAGCTATCCCACCATTTGAGGTGCCTCCAATCTGGCGAGGGATTAGTCACTGCGTTCGGCGGTGGTTACTCCGGTCTCAACAAAAAAAAAATTAAACCGTGTATCTCATACTAAATTTTGTTCGTGAGAGAGACATAGATGACACACATAAATTTTGGTTCATTATAGATTGTCCCGTGAAATTTTGTTCATGAGAGAGACATCCGTAAATATATATTATAGAGATAGAGATTTTTTGACTAATTATAGAGATAGAGATTATAGAAATTAGTAACTTTTTAAAAATGATGGTTAGTAACAATTAAGTAAAAAAGTACATCATAAAAAAAGATTTTTATTGTGGGTGGGAATTGAACCATGTTTCTTTTGCTACAACTCCTAATTAAACCTACATAGTATAAGTAAAAATATATATTATAAAAATAGATTTTTTGTCGTTGGTGATAATCGAACCATGTTACTTTTACTAAAGCTCTTAACTAAATCTAAGTAAAATAATATAAAAATTAAAAAAGTGTTGTTCGAAGGGAGTATATTTAGCTTGCCTAATTGCTTAAAACATTAAGCCTTGAAATCTTGCCACATAGACATATGAAGACTTGGTTGCTTGCCACATTGGATGATGATCGGGAGAGAGACATCCGTAATTATATTATATAGAGATATAGAGATAGAGATAATCTAAAACAAGTGTCTTAGTGACTAATTATGAAATTCTTATCTTACAAAAGGTCTCTCGTTGCATTCTGTCATTGTAATTTTAACATTTTTTTTAGGCAAAAATTTAGGTGTATTTTTTTTAGATAAAATTCATGTTTTGTTGTTATAACAAACTTTAAGAATGAGTAAAAAAAAAAACTTTTAGAAAATTATAAATTTTAGAAAATCATAGTGTATTATGTTAAAAATCATACTAAAAACACCTAAAGAAATGCACATAAATTCTATTTAATTTTTTTTTCCTATTAAAGCACATACATGTTTTTGAAAAATAAACTACTTTTCATATATATATATATATATATATATATATATATATATATATATATATATATATATATATATATTTCATCAATACCTCTAAATTACTACAATAAAATTTTTTAATACATGATCTTTAAATTAACATCATATTTATGAATTAAAAATTTATATTTCAACTATTTTATTTAAAAGAAAATAATTGTATAAGAAATAAAGTACAATTTATTTTTTTTAACTAGAGGAAAAAAAAGAGTACAATTTAATTGTTTATGAACATTATACTAATTCAAACTTTGTGTTTTTAATAGTTTTGATAAAAAAAATTATTTACTTATTTCAATTAATTAAATAACAGAAATAAAGTATCTTTTAAAAAATATTCATTTAGCTATTAGTTTAAAGACCTAATGCGATGATGAATTTAAATTTTAAAAGCTCATTTTTTATGTGAATAAAACATAATTATATTGTCAGTAAAAAAATTACAGTGTCCATATTATTTAAAAAAGAAAAACAACACAAGTATTTTCAATTAAGAATAATCATTCTCGTATTGGAATAGAAGTAGTATAATAAATAAAAAGTTTACCAACAACTTTATGCAAGTATTAGTTCGAAGTTAATTGTTAATGATTTCAAGTCACTTAGTATTATTAGAGTATTATTTTAAACTATTTAGTTAATATTTTTTATGATCAACTTTATATTTATTATAATTTAAATTTTGTTTACAATATAATTTTCATATTTTAATTAATATATTATAATTTTTTTAATGGACCGTCTAAAAAACAATTGGCTCCCCCACTAAAACTGCTAGTGTATTAGGTATAAACACTAAAAATAATGTTAGGCCCAAATGTTTTGATAAGTGCTAAAAATCAGTAATTATCTATTTATCTATACTAGACTTTCACCCGTGCAGTAGAACATACTATTTAAAGTTGAATATGGTTTACAGATAAATTGCAAATAAATAATAAACACAATCGTAAAGACTGATCTATATTTCTCAACAATATTGGAGTCCAACTTTCAATCTTAATTGTAATTTACACTAACAATTCTTCAATTGATAAAAATATTATTTGTTGTTAAACTTTTCTAATTATAATTCAATGACAAATAACAAAATTCAATGAGAAGTAGGAACAAAATCTGCACCATATAGAAAAATCATACATTACATATCACCACTAACGAATCACCATGTCAACCAACAAACCTACATATTTTTAGTGTAGGAACAATTCGTAATGTAGAAAAATCATACATTACATATCACCACTAACGAATCATACTTTTCAAATCACTTTTCGTTAGTGTAGGAACAATTTTATGGATGTGATAAAGTAGGACCATATAGAAAAATCATACATTACATATCACCACTAACGAATCACCATGTCAACCAACCAACAAATCTTACCAAAATCAATTTTTTTTCTTCATCAAATCTCTCTTGTATCCCAAAAAAAGAAAGAGAAAGTTAGACTTCAAATATAATTTGTTCCTTTTATATATTGAAACATAATTTGAGTAAGAAATAAGAATGAGTGATGAAGAATGTACCAAAAAAAAGAGTGATGAAGAAAAAATGGAGACAAACTTTTTTTTTTAATCAAAAATGGAGACAAACTGATAGAGATAATCAAATGAGATGGAGAGAGAGCGATTTAGAGAGAGAGAATTCAGAATTGGCCTTGGAATGTTTAATTGGCATTGATGAATTGTTTGGCTCAATACTATATAATATTTCCAAGAATATAGTAAAAAACAAATACAGTAAACGTCCAATATATTCAAAGAATTGCATGTTTCAATTGCATCCCAAATATTGTACTATAGAAGTTCCCATTTTTCAATTGCATGTTTTTATTATTTATTTATTTATTTATTCAAAGAATTTACATGCACTTGGACCAATGGTTACTGCACACATAAAGCATGATTAGTGAGGAGATTAAGAGGGAGATTATGAGGGAAAATTTTAGGGTTAATTGTGACTAACCCTAACAACATTTAAAAATAAGAGATATTTTATAGCACTTATTTACGTGTTTAGCAAGCAATTTCATAGAAAAGAAAAAGAAATGAAAGAGGAAACAAAAGATTAAGAAAGAAAAAGAAACAGTCAAGTCACAAGCGGCACAAACAAATTCTTAACGGTAAAGAAAAGTGTTTTGGATGGAATTCGATGAAAACAAAGGGAAGGCACACACTCAACAACGGTGAACACAAATTGTCTTTAACAGAGGAAGGCGGCGTATTGAAGTTATAAAATTTGATAACAATTGGGGATCTTGGACACAACGTGACTTCTTTGCCTTGTTTTCATAAGGTTGAATAGAGCACGATGGAGGCACTACAAAAAAACTGGAAAGTAACGGCGGTCCAAATTTCCGTTGTTTTCATAAGCTTGAACTTCTTGCGGCGGTTTTACAACTACCGTAGTCATTAGTGCATTACCGGCAGTTCAAATTTCTGTTGTTTGTGTCGTCGCAAGTTATAATGTATTACCGGCGGTTTGAACCGCCGCTATTTGCATACTTTTTCATTTTTCGTTTTGGCACAATATTATATCTTTTTATATTAATTTGACATAAACAATTCATTATTATAACCTTTTTTTTAATCTTTTCACAAACCCTTTCCGCTAAATCTAAATTGCAAATTGAAAATATGAAACCAGTCCACAAACCCCTCCATCGTATTCCATCCTAAAGCATATGCACAGTTGATGATGGGAGTAAGTTCAAATGTTGAGATTGATTATTGTAGGGAGTTAATTTACTAATTTATAGAGTTTTGAAATAGTTTCGTATTATATGATGAATTGTAAGATATTGTTAAGTTACTGCAATGACATAATGTATTCATTATTTGTGTCCATTTTTTATTTCAATATAAAATGGTTATCTTATGTTGTCTTATATTTTATCATAATTGTTTTGGATGTTGAAGGAATTATTTTTTCTCACAATCAAAGATATTATGGAGTTATGCATGAAGAAACAACACCACTATGATGATGAAGTTACAAATGTTCAAGAATGTTGCGCAAAATACATGAAGACACAACATCATTATATATGAGGATGAAGTTACGAATGTTCAAGAACATTTTGCAAATTTGATACTTGAATCCATTTGAAGTAACTTTATTATTAGGTAAAAATGACAATCATAGGTAGGAGTTATTAGTTTTTGTGCTTCTGTTTGTAGGCTCACAAGTCACAACTTATGTAGCTTTGTTTAGGCTAGTATTTTGATAGTATAAGTTTAATTTTGGCTAGAGATTTTTAATTCCATCATCTATGGTGCTTTTTGTAATTGATTATGCAACTTAGTTCTATGATATTTTGTATGAGTAATTGTCTATATATATGAAATATTTGTTAATGTTAATTGTTGTCAATATAATGAATTTCTATTCTTGTTATATGCATAATGGTGGGAAACCAAAGAAAAGATTGCCAAAAAAAATGAGGGAAGTGGGAAACAAAATAAAAAATTGCAAAAAAAAATTGTGGGAAATCAAAAAAAAAATGTGGAAAACCAAAAAAAAAGGGAAAAAAAAGTGAGAAACGAGAATAACGACGGTTCTAACCGCCGCAAAATGTGCAAAAAAAAATTCAAACCAGTGTCAAATAGCAGCGGTTTGATCTGAAACCTCCCAGACAACTGTTGCTAAATGACTTAGTTGTTATATCAACGGTTTCCCAGAACCGCCGCTAAATGCCCCCAAAACCGCCGCTTGTAAGTTTTGCTATAGTGAGATGAGAGGAGGACGAAGGTGGGATACACACCAATTGTTTGAGCAATAACACTGGTGGTGTTATTTTATTTATTTCCTTCTCACCTGTGTAACGCTGCTTTTATTTTCTTCTCACTTGTGATATATACATATATCTTTTGAATCTATGATCTAGGATAATCATCTATTAAACTCTAAACTATAGGCATAAATTTAGGTTTAATATTCACAAAGAGTATCGAATCTTAATGTTATTGTGTTGATTAATAATGTAAGACAGAGTTTAAGCAATATGATAAAGTCGGTGTATTGATTTATCACCCGAGACATTGAAGATTAATTGATATAAACGAGACTCTCTTCGTGATCTGGACACAAACACGTGCAAGCGATACATGATAATATTGATAAATTACTAAATTCTATATAATTGATTAGGAAAATACATATGAATGAGTTAGTGAAGTATAATCTTAGCAATACTATCTCTCTCCTAATTTTCTAAACAATTATTGTTGTTACATTTGCATCTTTTACGCACAAAACAACTCTAACTCCATATTACTTAAAATTATATCAATTGTTGAACGACACTGTTATGGTAGTAGACAGTAGTCCTGTGGAGACGATATAAAAGTTCTTGTTAAAAGTACTTTAACAATGTTCAACGGCCCAAACCAAAGGCCTAATGGCCTATGATTTGCAATATAGTGTGAATTTTGAAGAGTAATTACGGTACGCTAGAGTAGAGAATGATTCTCTTTTCACTTCTTAGCTGGTAGTAACTTGTAAGCACATTACATATACTCAGTTAGTTACTTAACCATTTAAGATGAATGTTGTTCTGGGTTTCATGAATCGCTGGACAATATTTTACATGTAGTGACATCAATACTTTGCCAACTATGTGTTTACTCTATGACTCAAGACTTAGTGTTTACTCTTTAATCTACCAATTAAATTCCCTCAATTTTCAACTGTGTTCCAACATATACTAACTCTCTGGCATTAATCAAGAAGCACCCTAACTTAACTAAAATAATGAATCAAACTAATTTAAATGAGCCAAATTCATGTCCATGATATAACATCCTAACTTAACTCTGCTGCAAAACTATGCGCTAGGCCAAACTAACGTGCATTATTTAGAAGTAAAATTAATCACATAGCCAAAGAGTCCAAGTTTTACATGCGACAAATAGTCGTTTGTATTATTCAACACTGAATTCATAAAAGATTAATGTCCGTACACAATAGTAGAAACAAATAGTAGAAACAATGTAATTTCAAATGTAAGCATGAGTAGCACAAAGAAATAAAAATACAAAACCATAAAATTAGCTGTATAAGTTGGTATGAGTAGCACCAAAGAATGGTACCTCTAAATATTCTTCTGGTGAGCCAAATCAGATATTATATTGAGCTCCTTGATAACTTCCTTGATATTGATTCGTTCTCTCGGAGACTCCACTGAACAAGATAATCCAATCTTAAATAAAGAAGATAAGCACCTCTCAACATTAGGATGCAAATTACTTGCAACTTCTGTTGTTACTGCAAGATGGTCATTTTCCATTGAGATGAGAGTTGCATCAACAATCTCCAAAATGTTATTTGGAAATGCAATTTTTACGTAGTTATGAAGGTTGTGCCCATCTTTAAACATTTCATCAGTTGGTCTTCTCCCGGTTAACATCTCCAAAAGAAGAATCCCGAAGCTGTATATGTCGCCTTCTGTTGATAATTGAGAATCCATTCCATATTCTGAAATATGCACGTTTCAAACTAATCAATCCTAATTCAAAACTCGTCATTTCTATATAAGTATAACAGTCACAAAAAAATTTTCAAAGTATATATACCTGGAGGAGTGTAACCTATAGTCCCCTTTATTACCATTGAGCTGGTTTGGTTATTCGAGTTGCCATCAATTGTTGAAACAAGTCTGGCTAAGCCAAAATCACCCACACGAGCGACCATGTCATCATCAAGAAGGACATTGCTTGGTTTTAAATCACAATGAACAATAGGCTTCTCACAATCATAGTGAAGATAGTGTAATGCAGAAGCAATTCCAATAACAATATCTAATCTTTTTTCGAAGTTCAGTGTTCTTTGTTGTGCTGCATTTTGATGCAACCATTCCTCTAAGCTTCCATTTGGCATGTATTCATAAACTATTGCTTTAAAGTCATTACCTTTGTTATCCACACTAAAGCAACATGTGATTATCTTGACTAGATTTCTATGCCTGATATTTCTAAAAGCATTACATTCAGCAATGAAACTTTTATGAGCTCCTTTCTTTTGAAGGTTTAGAACCTTTATAGCAACAACTCTTTCTTCTGAATTAAGTCTTCCTTTGTACACAAAACCAATGCCGCCAGTTCCTATCAAGTTTTCAACCGAGAATCCATCAGTGGCATGGTGTAGTTCTTGGTATGATACCTTTGGAAGCTGCTCAATTGTTGAATCAGTATTGGAGGCTTTTCTCTGCCTTTTCCTCATTATCTGATATATGATGATAGTAAGGCCAAACGACAATAGAAGAAATGCAACTGACAAGACGACGATGATGATGATGATGATGATCAACTTGTGCCGGATATGGTGTTTTCTCTTTTTCACATCTTTTAGTGGACAAAGTTGCAGATTCAGTTTTGCTACCCCGCCGCAAAGCCTGTCATTTCCAATCAATGAAACTCTACTAGCATTCTGAAAAATGCCAAGCAATGGCACCTCACCCTCCGACTTGTTAAAAGAAGCATTGAACCATTCTAACGCAGAATTATTTTGTAACTCCTGTGGAATCGAACCAGACAAGTTGTTTCGCGACAGGTCTAGTTCCAGAAGACCTTTTAGTGAAGATAAAGAAGATGGTATGTTTCCATCTAAAGAATTACCCCCTAAATAAAGATACTCCAAACTTGAGCAATCTCCAATTTTTGTAGGTATGCCACCAGAGAGATTATTTTCAGATACATCAAGCCTTTCAATGTTTTGAAGCAAGCCCACCTCAGAAGGCAAATTACCACTAAATGAGTTATGTGATAGGTTGAGTAGTATTGATAAGGAAGAAAGGCCAAAAAGTTGTGTTGGTATAGCTCCACTAAGGTTGTTCATTGCAAAGTCTACTCCTTGCAATGTTTTACAATTTCCAATAGTTGAAGGAATCTTGCCATTGAACAAATTGTATGATAAATCCAACAGAGATAATTGACTGAGATTTCCTAAAACAGCCGCCGGAATTTCACCGGACAGTTTGTTTATTTTTAAAAACAATTCTTGCATTTTGTGCAACTTAGCAAAACTCTCTGGAATAACACCAGTAAATAGGTTGCTTTCCATGGACAAGTAAACCAAGTTTACAAGATTTCCAAGTTCTGTTGGAATTTTTCCAGACATTTGATTGTCAGACATAGCAAGTTGTGAGAGGCTGGACAAATTGCCAATAATTTTAGGCAAAGGACTTCCAAAGTTATTACTTTCAACATCTATTATATAAAGCTGACTACAGTTTACCAAATACTTTAAAAACTCCCAATCATCACCACTGCCCGAGGAATTGCTTCCGAGATTATTTTCACCTACGGCCAAAGCAGAAAGATTTTGTAGCATTCCAAGATTTGGAATTTGTCCTACAAAATTGTTTAGACCGATATCAAACATTTGAATGTGAGACGCGTTACTGATGGAAGTTGGGATTGGACCTGAGAATTGATTCGAACCAAACAGAATATTCCTAAGATTTGGGAGGGTTGTGAACATGTTGGTTGGAAGTGAACCATGGAAATGATTGCCTGCTGTGTAGAGGTCAGTGAGAGAGGACATATTGTAAAGTGAGACGGGAAGCATACCAGATAACTCGTTTATTGATACTGACATCTTCGTCAAATTTTTTAAAAGGCCTATTTCTTCTGGTATGTTTCCCTCAAAGTGGTTATAAGCAAAAGAGAGAGTAGTGAGGGAAGAAAGATTCCATATAAAAGGTGGAATTCGACCGTTTAGATTGTTTTTGGCGACACTGAAAACACAAAGCTTGGTAAGGTAGTGAATCTCCATTGGTATTTGGCCAATAAAATGATTACCATCTAATCCAATCTCCCTTAGTTGAGAGCAATTGGTCAAACTGATTGGAAATTGACCTCCTAAAGTATTATTGGCCAAAGAGATGGCTTGCAGTCGAAATAAAAGGCCTAATTCTCGCGGGACAGTATCACGGAAGCGATTATTATCAAGGTAAAGGATTCTCAGAAAGGAAAGATTCCCAACATGAGGTGATATAGAACCTTGCAGTTGGTATTCTACCAATTTTATCTCTGTGACTCTTTGATGTCTTCGACCGCAAGTTACTCCGTGCCAGTTGCAAAAGTGGCTAGAACTATTCCAAGAGGTTAGTGCTCCAAGAGGGTCATCAGTTATTGATTTTTTGAATTCGAGTAATGCAGAGTGATCAGTCTTGTTTCCTAAGGCAGAGGCTGATTTGTTTAGGAAATTTAAAGTGCAGAGAAGAAACAAGAAAAGGTTGTATATAGACCAAAAGAGAAGTGACATGATTGTTGAATTGAAGTTGCTAAAATTGTAGAATTGCTAAATCTGTAACTGTTATCACAAATGGGATGTGATATGAATGTATGTGTGAATGTAAGTATGAATATAGCCAAACAAGACTAGTGGAGTTTGGATTTGGAACAAAATTCAACTCTCATGATTTTTTATTAGTCAATTGTTGAAAAAAGTAATAAATTAAAGAAATATCAAGACCAAATAAATACTATAACTCTAAATATAATTGAGCTTAAGTGATTAATGTGTTTTACTAAAGAACGGATTTTGGGAGAAATCAAATTTAATTATTGAATAATTTTTTTGCCATACTTTATTTACCTTAAACTCGAACTTAGAGACTAAGACTGCTTCTCTTAGAAATCAGAAAGTTAATACCAAAAATAAAATATATAGCTCCGAATAAAATAGAATAGGGGACTCCAAAACTTATGTTATGGGTCTTTGGCTAGCACATGCCTAAACACATAATTTAAGATTATTTCGTCACAAGTCACAACAGGTTTGGTCTCACATAACAATAATTTGTCAAGTAAACTTGAGAGGTCAGTCTTATAAGCAAACAACTTGATACAGCTCAAGATTGCAGAAATAATAAAATCCTAATAATGAGAATTGAGAAAAACAAAGGCGGGTAATACTGTACTATAAAATATTAGCAATATGATCCGTAAAAGAGAAAAACAATAATATTAGTAATAATAAAGTTTGCAATGGAATGGAAGAATGAATGAGAGTGAGTCTCCGGTCAATGGTGTTTGAAAAATAGTTGATGTATTATAATGTATTGTGATGTGATATGCCAATGCCATTCAAGTAGCCGGCCATGGGTGCCAAAACTCAAGGTTCATGACCCACGAAACAAAACTGAAAAAAAGAACAGTAACGCTTAAAAGTCAACACCCAATTTATCATCTTCTTCTTTTGATTTTTTCTGTTCAGATAGTCTAGCGTTTAGAAATTCACTCCTTAAAGATGAATAAGTGGTCATACTGAGTACAAATGTGTAATGTCCTTTACCAATTGAGCTACGTTCATGAGAACATCTTCTTCTTAATCATACATGTTCACGTTATTAGTCAGATCTGATAATCATGCTCCATTTATTACCGGTAAATTGTCGCGCCACTATAGAAGTTGCTTCTTTATCTTCTTTCAAAGAATTATACCCTCCGGCTTTAATCGTGAACAAAAAATCATTTTTGAAATTCATCGAATAACTAATGTATTTGTATGTACAATATGCTTTAATTGTGTACAGTAGTATTGACCTTAGTTCGCTTAAAAAAAAAAAGTGTTTTTTGTCTCTTATTTAAAAAAAATGAAGTATTGATCTCTAATTTAAAATTTTGTTTTTAATGTTTGTTCCCAATTTAGTTTTTTTTGAAATTTTGTTCATCCTCTTTTATCTTGTATCATTATTTCTGATATTTATTTATAACTTGACAACATTTATTAATCATTTTTTACATTGAATATTCAATATAGCTTAATAAGTTTTTTTTGAAAAAGTTAAATTAACTTACCTACATTAGCACCGAAGATAATCGAATCTATGACTTTAAGGACAAACAAACTTTCAAGTTTCAAATTAATATCACTAAGTCAACCCAAATGGATTAATATAACCTAATAATAAGTGTTGCACATCATAAATAAATAAGTCATATCATAAAAAATGAGATAAGAGATCAAAATTTAGAAATAAATTAAATCAGTAGACACAATCGTGTTTGAGAGCATTGGATAGCCGAATTTATACATACAGATGGGATGAGAAATTAAGAATAAGTGTTTCAAAAGTTAACCACTGAACTAATTGAGATATGTAACATTATTCTAGACTGCTTTTAAGATTATCGAATGACTTCACAAATTATTAGTCTTTTCAACATGTTTTGTCCTCTCTCACATATTTTCTAGAAAATTTCCCTTATGTTATCCATAATACTACTCCAAGTCAAGCACAAATAATTATTTGTTAAGCTAACCAAAAGAAGATTTATCTTGTTAGTATAGGTAGTATCAACCAATCCTTATAAGTTTTTTTTCAAACATGCAGTCACATACTTGCACAACCTCAAGATCTCTCATTCCGATTTGAATACGATTTTTGCCTACAAATTTCTAAAACCGTTCATTATCATATCTTGTGCGCCGGCGACCATTCCCCACCCTCATTAGCATGCGATGTTACAAGATACATTAGATTGCGGTCAAGATGATCTTATTTCTTCAATCCAAACAAAATCATCACTTTGAATTGCAATTTGCAAGTTTGGCTATACAATGGGCCACTAATTACTAGATTTACAAAATAAATGGGCTTTCAAAGCCCAACATGTATCCAAGATAGAATGGGGAAAATCATAGTGCATATTCTTTCTCAAAAGACCATTTATGACATGAGTTGTACCTAGCATTTCACTAGAGAACTCCTAAAGTAGAGTCCAAAGCTCTTTAAGAGGCAAAAAAAATCAAGTACACGAAAAAAGTGAGGAAGGAGGAAATTAAGCCATGATGATGTGGTAGACTAGCTAGTAAAAAATCATTTGTAGACTCCTAATTAGAGTGATTGATTCTCATTGAGCATGTTGAATGAATGAATCTCTAAAGCTGATGCCAAAGGCAAAGGTTATGTCTGGCCACCTACTGCAAAGTAAAATTGATATAATTAGTCTTAGAGCATTTGCATCATTCTAACTTTTCTAATCATACATACGAGTCATCCATTTTAATTTTTAACACTGTAATAGTAATAATGAGTGTGCTAAAGAACAGTAGTAGTAAAAATTAGAAGAGTGAGTTTAATCATCAAAGGGCCATAATAATAATAATAATAATAAGAGGAATATAAATGATGATGTACATCAACATGAAACGTGCGGCCATCATGAACCAATGAAACAATCTCTCTTCACTTTGTCAGATCAGACATATCATTCTAACCCTTTCTTCATTTCCTTCCTTTGGTGGGGTTGGGGTGTGGGGATGTCCCTCCCTACAATGTATTGTTACTGTCTCTCCCACTTGTGCTTCCCGGGGATTAACCTTCATGTTTTTTTTTCTCTCCTTACTTTATTTTTACACTTTTTATACTAAAATACTCCTACTAGTATTGTAATAAAATTTCAATTTGATTCTTCACGGTTTTTTCTTGGCTTAATTTCGACTATTGCAAAACAAAATATTTGATAGAGTGACTAATTTGATCCCCATATAAAAATATTATGAACTAGTTTGAGTATTACTTTTTTGTCAAGAATTGAAATGGATCATTTGAAAATTGTGGGAGGTCAAAGTCAATATTTATCATGAAATTATTATAGAAAATATGTCATTTTTATTTTACTTTTTGCAATTTATTTAGTTCTTCTAAATATAAAAATTTATGTTTTTTTTGGTACATTAAAAATTTCTGTTTTTAATATTTGTTAAGTTTTAGTTCTTACAAAATTCATTCATGGTAAAATTGATTAATATAATATGTAAAATATTTTAGCTTTGCCCCTCAAAATAAAGACTAGAGTATTATATCAACAACAAAAAATGACTAGAGTACTTAAGATTACAGGATCAATTTCAATATAAGCAAAATTTGCATGAAAACGATAAATTTAAAAGAAAATTGAATCAAAATTTTAATATATTTAGAAGACCAAATATATATTTTAATATTTTATTTTTATTTTTATTTTCTCTCTTTGTAAGTCTATCATGTGGCATTAGTATTACTGTTTTTGATAGTATCCAAGGGCGTTGTCCGACAATTAATTACATTTGACCTTGGAGTGCTCTACCTTAATTAGCCATGGAAATGTGGCATTATGCTACAGGTAGGTATTAAGTACTCCCACCGTCTCATTTTAAGTGTCGCAGTTGATCAAATCACACATTTTAAAAAAAGTGTGTAAAAGAAAGAGAGAGAATATAAATTTTACTAAAATACTCTCTGTTTTTATTGATAGTAGACATTGAAATACTAAAAAGTAAATTTTTTAGTGTACTTTTTCTCTTATTGTTTTTAGGGATAAAATAGTAAAAACTAATGTTATAAATAATACATAACACTTATTTTGAGATAAACAATTTTGGCAAGTATGACACTTATTTTGGGACGGAGGGAGTAGTAAGTAGTAACATTTACGAGCTGAAAACCGTCTATGCACTTTTATTCAAAATTAAATAAATTAACCCAAGCACATAAAAATTGAATTATGTCTCAGTCATTGGACATGAGTGAACTTAGTAGCAGTAGAAAATGTACCTAAGCTAAGACATCATCAATCAAGTTGGAATTAGGATGATTTTTTAGGTAGTTATTATAGGTTGATGTACAAACTTAACGGTCCAATTAGTGCTTTTACTTTTGTAAGAAAAAAATACATTTAATAAAACTTTTTGAACAGAATACCTATTCTGTTTCATGACGAGCTAGAAAAGAATAGAAGAAAGGTTTACTCACTCACTCACTCTCACAGTCTCACTTGCCTGAATATCAGGTGGAGGGTGGGTGAGTAGTATCGTAGAAGCAGTATAATACTATAGAAAATAAAGATTGAATGAAGGAAAAAGCTGTATAGTATTGGACAATGGACACCATCCAATGTGACCGAATCTCTATCACGTGGCTCACCAGTCGAGACTCTCCTACTCTCTCTTTACCCAATAAATATTGAATGAAAAGCAAGTGTCACACTTACCTGAGGAGGAGGGTATATTTATTTACCACTGCACTGCACTTACATTACCTTCATGTGGCTGAGATGGAGTAGTAAATAATGTGCAATTTCATTTTCTCTGATTACAGTGATTAGTATTACTCAAACACCTTTTGCTTCTGCTGAGAAATAGGCTTCAAAGAGATGCCATTTGCAGGGGTTATAAGACACATCTTGGATTTGGTTTTTTACCCATGGTTTAAGCTGAAGCTCCCATGAAATACGACAACCAGTTTAGGTTCCCTATGATATTTACAAGTTATATTCGATTTTGGTAACAGGCCTACAAGAATCTCATTACCAGAAAGAAAAAGTCTAGGAAGCCTTGTCACAGTTCCATGCAATAAAATAGAGAGAGCAGAGAAATCTTGCATTTTCAAATGAAAAATATATCAGTTCAATTAATGAAAAGCAAACTCCATTAATTATTGATAGATCATTGTTTCTTCTCTTACCTCTGGCATGATAAATAAAAAATGTGTATCTGCAACATTGTTTTTTAGTTTGAACTTTGAAGGGAAGACACAGTAACAGGCACATCTTATGCTACAGATAATGGAAACTGTTACACAATGACCCATTTAGCTATCCCAATTGTATGTTGCATAGTTCTTTGAATCTAACAAGAAGAAGACCAAGGCATAGTTACATAGGATGCATCAACAGTGGAAACAAACCATGATGTACTAGAATATATGGATTTTATTCTTTTGCATAGGTCAATAATAACAATGAGCCCACCAATATCTTAATACTCGACCAAAGTATCATGCATATAAATTATGCAGAAGTCATTAAAAGATAATATTACAAAAATAAATAATTGAACAAGTTTAACAACTCAATATGTCACATACAACAACAACAATAACAACTAAGTTCAAGTTTTATTCGTGATTATCAAGTCGCTCAGCCAAGAATAAAAAATGAATGGCAATGGAGCTCAAGCTTTCTGTATACCCACCCTGCCGTACCTTGCTCAGTAACCAACCATAACGGCGGCATAGTCTACAATTCAACTTTATTGTAGGGTACGTTGAGCATGTACCCGCCATCAACAAGTCACACATCAAATGTTCATTATTTAGTAGCACAGTCATTCAAGATATGCAGAATCATCTTCCATTGTCCATACATAACCAGGCATGTCCAATCTAGGCCCAGAAATGGTCCTGTATATGTATAGCTTCTCAACAGGACTACTATCTGGCCTTGAATCTGGAGGTCCTCTTTCATCAATGACTTCAACGTTGAGTCTCGGCAACTTCTGACCCAAAAGTTTACATGCTCCATAACTCACTGAGCAAGAGGACATCCAAAGGGATCGCATTGTCTCCAACTTTGCAGCATTGGCTAAAAGAGCTTTGTCACCAAAGGGGCAGTCCCTGATCTCCAACTTCCTAAGGTTGTCACACCCAGACAGCACATGATGGAGTCCCAGATCACTATCTCCAGCAAAAGCCACAGAAAGCATCTCAAGCTTCTTCGCATAATTCCCAATATACTCAAAAACACGGTCAGTAAGAAGCCCTGAAAGGGAAAGGCGCCGAAGACTCTTACAATGCTCCACAATAGCTCCAAAACCAGCATCCAAAGGTTGAAGGGTAAGATAGTCAGGAGTTCGAGGCTCAATAATACAGAGTCTAAAACGAGTCATATTAGGCCTGTTCCGAGCAATAATATTTAGGGCTGCATTGGTCATTTGACGACAAAAATAAAGAACTGATTGGAGCTTGGGGCAACCTTCAGACACAGAAACAAGGCCCTGCTCTGTCAGGGCTACATTTGGTTCTAACCCAAATGGGTCCGAAGGAAACACCCTCAACTCCCTCAGATCCTTACACGATGCAGCAAGCATGTCAAGACCAGCATCTTCTATGTAATCCAGCACCTACATATTAATAATAACCTTAATCAGATGCATTTACATTGCAATTTTGATACAGTGAGCCAACTACAAACATAAACATGGTTTGATGTAAAACATATATAATCCAGACATACCCATAGCCGCTGCAAACTCTGGCATTGACCAACAAGCTTGATAAGATCCGGACTTTGGATTGTAGCATAACTCAAGTTTAGTGATGTGAGTCCGGAGCATACAGGATAGGCAGCAGGAAGGTAGGATGGGAGCACATCCCAAAAGCCAGACAAGACCTTCATTTGTTTGCACCCAGAAAACGCTGCCGCCAAGTTCGAAAAGACATCCGGCCGCATCTCACTCGTGTAGGCCCCAGTACCTAACTCAACCAGCTGTGGAGCCCCACGGAGAAGGTTGGCAAGCTTATCAAGCGGCGCAGCACGGTTGAGGCGGAGAGTCTGCAGGTTAGGACACCTACTAACCAAGCGCTCTAGTGCAGGAAAATTCACCTCGTTTGCTAAACAAGAGATGTTTAGCGACACCAATGATGTGTATGAATCAGGAAAATGACTTAGCCAATGGCCACAAATGTCCTCCACTTCACTTTCCCGCAAGTCCAACTCCCTCAAATTCCTACAATTCCCATTAGCACACAACAGATTTGTCAACGACACGTTAAAGCGGCACACACACACAAGTTCACAAACATGAAATTCTTAGCAAACTGAACCAACCTTCAAAATTTGATTTAACATCGCTGTCAACGCTATCAACAAACAATAACCCAATATTTACATTTACATTATTAACATTGTAGATAGATGCTCCCGTATCATTTATTTATAATACTAAAAATCAAACAAAAATGAAACTAATTGTTCCGTCATACTCACATTAACATATTTCTATAAAAGCTAATTAAAATCAAATTATTCAGTTTTACATTTTTTTTTTGACTAAATTCAGTTTTACATTTATAAAGACAAATAAATAACCTTTTTAGTCAATAATAGTAAGTCCTTATAATTACTAAATAGTACCAAATTAATCAATAATGAGTCCTTATAATTTCTAAATATTACCAAAGAGGATCATCTTACTAAAAACAAAAAATTTCCAAAATTGAAAAAGAAAAGAATGAAGAAGAGAGAGAGAGAGAGAGAGAGAGAAACCTGCAATTAGCAGCAATGGCAGCAAGACCATCAGTAGTAAAACCTTCACAAGAAGTAAGAACCAAAACAGTAAAATTCTTAAACGATTTAGCAATAAGATCTAAACAATCATCACTAACAATCATTCTCTTAAGCTTAATCTCTTCCAAACAAGGATACGCCACAGCCATAGCTTTGATCCAAGGACAAACATAACCACCCCAACCTTCAGGTACTAAATTGAAATCTGCAAAGTGCGGTTTTCCTTTGAGTGTTATAGATCTAACTTTCGGAAACCGTTTTATCACCATCGATGGACTCACCGCGTAACAGTTTCCGATGAAGATTCGTTTCCGGCACCACCGTTCGATCTCGTACCATGATTTGCATACTAACGAGATCGAGCCTCTGTCTGTTGTTGATTCTATGAATGAGAAAACGTGTTCCAGAACTTCTTCAGGGAAGGAATATGAGGATAACGCTAGTCTCTGCTGCATAACGACGTCGTTTTCTGTAATTACGTATAACAATGAAAATGGAAATGAAAAATGTTGTAAAGTACGAAGAATCTGTATAGAGAATTAGATCTGAAACGCCATTGATGAGTTTTCTAGAGAGAGAGAGAGAGAGAGAGAGAGAGAGAGGATAAGAAGTTTGTGTTGTGATTGTACTTGTTTGTATACACGGTGGTGTGGTGAGGTTAGAAAGTAACTATGGTTAAATAGGTGGTGTCGTGTGGTGATGGGAAGAAGATTCTATGATTGGGGATTTTTGTGACATGTGGAGATGTGGGGGTTAGGGCCGTTGGATTTTAGATTGAAGATTTGTGAGAAATGGACGATGGTGATCATGTGGTTGTTTTGATGAGGTGTTATAATGTCTAATGTATCTATAGCCAAATACTGTGATAATTCTCTTCGTTAGATTGGAGTACTATAGAATAGTTTGTCTAAAAATTTAAAGTTATTTTATACTCAAGATGATGATCATCAACTCTTGATTAAAGAAGATGAGTCTCGTCCGTTTTGAAGATTTATTGTAATGGTTTATGGAAAGGAATCTTGTGATTTGAGTTACTATGGTTTGATCTTTAAAGATGAATTGCAAGCAGGGACTGCAAAGGATTAATTGAGGTATAAAGTAGTATTTTTTTGTCCAAAATTAAAAGGTCATAGTACTAGTAGTACTACTAGTAATAATTTATGTTTCAAAGAAAAATATTACAATTTACTACATATTATATGAGAAAATGTGTGTGAAACAGATTAGTATATTGAATTAACAAAACTAGAATTTTACCTATGTGTTGTACGGATTTATTAAAAATATAATACAAAAATGTTAGCTTGATTGACAGATAAATATCAAAATTGTTAGATTGATCGTCGATGATTAGAGTTTGAACTCTGATCTATCCACTTTATGTGTGTGAATTTTCAATAATTTGTCATTATCTCTACATACAATAAAATAACTTAATATAACTCAATATTAAAATTTAAATAGTCCTAATATCTCTTTCACAATTAATAGGAGTATATTAATTAAAAAAATTATTTAAATAAAATATCTAGTATTAAATTAAATATTATAAATTTTGTTAGTTACAAATTAATTATTTTAAATCAAATAAATGTTACGATATGAATTTTATGTCTCATAAACATATTTGTCAGTTTCATAATTATTTAAATAAAATGTCATATATTAAACTAAATATCATAAATTCATGTTTATTTTTATGTTTCTAAATCTCACTATAAATATAAATTACGTTTCCACAACAACTTTACAATTTCATTTTATACTCATCCATATTATAGTGTTAGAAATGGCATATCTCATCCGGCCATCACCTAAAACTAAAAAAAAAAATTATGTATATTATTGATGATGTAAATATTTTCTACATATGTAATATGTAGAACTGTCAAAACATACTACCCAATACTAAATGGGTCGACATAACAGATTTTGAGTTTTATCGGACCAGTCTAAAATGCCTCCCTCCTAAAATATGGGCTCATAAAATGAAGTCTAGCTGAGTCCTATATTGGTTGCAGGCTAAACTGACATGCCCCTATTTATTCTAATTAAAAATTTACTATAAAAAATTAATAATAAAAAAGTTCTTTAGTTGATTTCATTTTTTACTACTTTTTTTGTTTTTCATATGAACAAAAAAAATTCTTTAGCTCGAGCTAGAATTTTAAGGCTCATGAAAAATTACTCACACATGAATAAGTGCTGGGTTATATAGTTTTCTTTTGTTGTTATTATTTATTTTAAGGAAAAATAGATTAATTTTGTTTAACTCAAAGTCTTCGACAATTGAAAATTATGATCATCTATGTTAGGGAAAATAATAGTGCTCAAATCAAATGAATTAGGCGAATGAAAAATATGAAATGATGAAGGGATGAATGAAAATGATGACAACATAGCCGTCCAATCATATGTGATTGTTTTAATTCTAATTAATTCTAACAATGAGTATTTTTTTTTTCCACAATAATGAAAATTCAAAACTCATTAACTCACACAATCGGCCGATCTACCCAAAGTAATAAATTGAATTGACTGTAGCGCCTCTTCTAATCTAATTATCAATTCCATTATTTACTTTACAGTAGACAGTTGAGTATGAAAGAGTCATCTATCATAAATCAAGTATGAACTTAAATATAATTTATGTTATATTCACGGTATTAATTCTTGGTAATATATGTAGAGAAAATACAGTACAACTTAAATATGGCCATAATTAATGCATTGCACATCATAGATTCATAGTGCATCTATTTGTTTGTTGGCTTCCAAAAGCATTAAAATGGGTTAATTTGATTTTAGATCTTTGTAAGTTTAAATATACCTTTAAGCCAATAGTGTCAACATATATATGTGCGGTAGTTTGGTTAATTAAGTTGCCTCTATGGCAAGCATGAGGTCATGTACCTGATCTTCTTAACTTATTTTTCTAGACTAGAGTTAAGATTTTAAATAGAAAGTAATTTGTTTTGCTTCTTTTTTGTCTTTCTATTTTAAACGTGGATGGGAATTTTTTTGACGTAAAAAGCATTTTTACAAGGAATTATTCCATCATAAAAGGAAATAAATGTGTGGCCTGAAGTTGTACAAATAAGGAAAGGATATGATGTGTATATGGTATTAATGAGAGTGGATGTTCTTTATTTGCAAAAATGAGGTAAAAAACAAATATAGTAAAATTGCAAAGCATGCTAAATCATCGATACTCGAGTAATCGGATGAATGCTAGTTAAATTAAACACGACCAAGTGCGAATTAGACAAATATTTCTCAACTATAGAGTGTCTCAAAGAGAATATTAGTTGGAATCATTCAAGCACATGTGAAATTTGACAATTCAACTATAAGATTCGTGTTAAATTCATATGTTTAGTTCTCATGAACCGAAGAAACTCTATTTTTTGAAACATGATCAAAAGTAATTGTGCATGTGGATATGAAAAACAGTAAAAAATTTCTACTATCTCTCACTAAATCACGTAATAACTTTTTTGTTTTGACAAACACGTAATAACTTTTTTTTATAGAAACGTGATAACTTTTATTCCCTTACAAATTATCTAAAATATATCAAATATTTGATCTAATACTTTTTATTTTTTACGGATGAAAATGAGCCTTCAACTTACAAGAAAAATGAGCCTTAAACTTTGTAATTAATAAAACAACATATAGAACGTGCTTAGTTGTCATGCACGTATACTTCATTTTATATAGTTTTATTATTAGCAAGATATCGTGATTAAGATTTAAGGATACATTAATCAATTTAGATAATTAACTAATATAATAATGGATTTTATATTAAGCCCACGCACGGTTCTCCGGGAATCTCTCTATCCCTCGAGTGGAACTGCCTTGGACTTTATTACTATTGTGTACCGTTGTTTAAGGTACTTCCCATTATATTGAATTCACAAATGTTTCTCAAAAACAAATACTCAAAATGCAAGTGAAATAGGGTCAACTCATATGAAATTAATTTCAGCAAATATTACCATACTAACTTCAAGAACCGATATTGCAAAAACATACATATTTTCAAAATAAAACTATAACAAATTAATTAACAAAAGATACTATAGTTGAGGATTCAAAATTTAGTTTTTTTTTTTAAATAGTAATATTTAAAGTTGTTAATATTATATTTTTCAATACATAACTTTTATTATTGATTCCTTATAGCTATTAGTGTGTGGATACTTATTACTTATTAGTGATTAGAATGACTCAAAAAACTTTTCATACATTAGTTTAATTAGCTTCGATTGATGAGAGACATAATAAATAAAATTATTGTATTGGCTTGCTCGCGCTCTTGTTGATTATTATCAATATAATATTTAATTTATAATGTTTAAAATGACTTGGGTTTCTTGTTTTGTGGAAATCCTCTCCTGTACACGTGAAGTGGTGCAAACCAAGGTCGAAGATGGAGAAGGAAGACAAAAAAAAAATTAATTAATTTTTTTGAATGAAAAAAATAATTAATTAAATGTAGGGGAAGAGTAGAAGCAACTAAGAACCCTATGGTGTGTGTGATAGATCGGAATGCATGGCGGCACAACACATGGTGATAATATATGTATCATAAATGGAATGACAAAGACACAGCTTTGCTTCTATAAGTATTAATTCTTACTATATGGAATTTGACATATATTGAATATGACTAATTATGCCTTACTGCTGTAACCAGCTCAATCATCTTAACTTCACTCTACCGACAAATTTAACTTACTAACTTTTGAATTATATTTACAACTCATTCACCAACATTAATTAGTTGATGTTGATATAGACTATAGCCTATAGGGATCATGTGTATATGTGGCAAAAGGAGTTGAGTTGGTTGGATCCACCCGCATAATTTAACTTCTTTTTTTATGAGATTTTTAATCTTTCATTTTAATTTGTTTTTTATTAGTCTCACATCAAAATGGTAAGGTTTGAGTGTGATACTACAAAAAATAATAAAGATGAATTTGATCAAATTATTGTTTGAATTTGTAGTCTAAGCTGAAATTTATATTGTTGTTGACATTTTTGCGTTGTATATGCATTATGTAGCATGAACATTGTGGGGGAAGTTAGTAAGTCTTCTCTAATATGTTTTACTCGCATCTCCTCATATACATGAGTAGGGTTGTAAAAAATAGGTCGGGTTGATGAGCCGGCTCACTAGCCCACAAGTTTGGGCGGACTGGACTTCAAAAAAACTAGCCCAAATTTACTGATTTTTTTTTACCCAAGCCTACGAAGCCCTCCATAAAATTAGGCCGGGCTAGCCCATTGGGCTTCGGGCCAACCAATTATCTGAAATCTTTTGTCGCTTTTATAAAAATTATATCAATAAATACATAAAGTATTATCATCCAATTAAAAAATTATTACAAAAATATAGTTTAATGTGTAAGTTCAATAAAAATGATTATATTTACCTAAAACTTTAATAAAAAATATTTTATATTTATTATTACATATTTATTGTTGATGTAAAAATTATTTACACTTACATACAATTATATCTCAATATTATTAATAATTATAGAGAATTAATATATCAATATCACTTTAAAAGAGATCGAAAAAACTGAAGAAAAAAAATTGGTCGGCAAAGCCCACTGGGCCAGGCTCATGCAGGACTAGACTGAGCTCGTTAAAGCATGGCCCAATAGAAAATAGGTTGGGTCAGTTTGGCCCATGTATGGTGCAAAGCCCTGCGGTCCAAGCCGGACCGGCCCATTTGACAACTTCATATATGAGGGATCGCGAGAAATATCTATATATATATATGGGGCGCGCGAGTAAAACATGTGGGAGGAGGTTTGCTAAGTTCCTCCCATGTTTACTTTCTTCCATAGAAGTTAGCAAGCGTCCTCCCACGCGCTCCCCCACCCACCCCAATTTCTTACGCGCCCCATATAATAGAGGATGCGCGAGTAAAACATGTGAGAGGAGACTTGTTAGGAGGAAGTTAACAGCTCATATATATTTGTCATTCAAAAAAAAAATATTTAAATGGGATAACAATTTTTTTTAATTAGTTTACGCACAACTTGCAACTTTTAGTTTGCATTTTCTCTTGGACTTAAAAAATGCAATTAGGAAGAATAATAATAAATAAATAAATAAAAGGGTAAGAAAAAGAATGATAGATAGTTGCAAAAAAAAAAAATAGTATTCCTATTTCCCTAATAATAGTACTCTCAAATAGAATTATTGAAAATAACTCCGAGGCTTGGTACAGTTACATACACGTCTTTGCATTCTCAATCAAAATGACAAGAACATATTTTAAATAGTAATTTTTGTTTTGTCTTATTTTTACAAAAAATAATCAATGTAGGTTCGTAATTTCTTTCTCGTGAGCATGAAATGAAACAGGAGCTGCAGCTAACTTTTGTTGACCTTCAAAACAGAGGAAGATAGAGAAGAATAAAAGGTGCTATTTTTCAAGGCTATAAGGTGCAGAAGATCATTGACTACTGGATTGAACAAAGTCCCACTTTTGAGAATATTTACAAAAATTAGGTACTATATATTTGACTCATTAATATAAGAAGGATTACACTATTTTCATTTTCTTGTACATTTTTTTTTCTTTAACTACAAAATTCACACGTTAAGTCCTAAATTATTTGATACGAAGAACTTATAACTTATATAAAATTACGGTGAATTAATAAGATTCTAATATCTCTTATGTAGTACCAATCATGCGCGAAGCCACAATGCCATATTATAATACATAACTCACAATTCACATGCCTTCTAGTCTACATCAAATAAGATTTTTGATTAGCTACACAATCTAAAGATTGTGATCCGGTCAATTACTGCTAAAGTGTTTTTATTTTTGTCAAAGAACTATCTACATGTCCAGACAAAAAAAAAAAAACTTACAAGATAGTATTAAAATACTATTATCAAGATTATACATTAACATATATTTGTATGATCGATGAAATACCATTATCTTTTGTGTGAAGTAAAAGTGTGTACAAAAAAGCATGTTGTGGCTTTGACTATCTTCATTGAAATGTGCACGATGTATATATGTGGAACAAAAATGGCCACTATAATGGGTGATCTATACTATTATTATTTAAGACATTTTTTTCAAAAAAAAATGTACACTTGGCGTCTTTACATGAATTCTCCTCTTTTATTGTTTTCACATTAATTGCAATATTTGTTTGTAATATGGAATCTTTAATGTTAAATGCAGATTTGTAGATTATTTTTATTTTTATTTCTCTCACTAAAGATCAATTTATTTTTGGTACAAAAGATTTTTTTTTAATCGGTGCAAATTTTGAATCTCTTTTTTGTACAATACAAATTTTAATTAATCTATTAGAATATATAATTATTGTTTATTTTTTCCCTTATTAAAAATATATAGTTTTTTTTTTGTCAAAAAAAATATATAGTTTTATATAGCACTTTTATATCTTTTATATGTTTTTCAGCGGCATTTTTTTATCAAATTAAATGCATTACATATGGGAAAAATTACTTTTGTTACAAATATTATCAAATCTTTTTTTTTGGGTACAAAATCTCTTTTTTTTTTATTAAATAATATAGTATGATTGTAAGCAAAAAAAATATCAGTGTGATTATATTTAATGATTTATTTTAAAATGACTTAATTATATTGCTGTCAATTTTGTTTTTGTAAACTTTAATTATTGTCAATTGATTAGTTATAAATTACATTAATGATAAAACAATTCCTTTTCTAATATTTTTGGTACAATCTGTTTTTTTTATGTTGCCAAATTTAGCTGATTAATATTTTAGGTTTAGCCGCCCAATTTTAATTTTTTTTGGTGCAAAGCTGTCCAATTTTTTAATACTAATTTTAGGGTTTACTTTTCTATATATAGTCATACAATTAGAATTATTTTTTATTGAACATTTTGGGTTTCCTCTATGATAAGCTCTTTTTTCTTCTTTCTTTTAGATACATTAGAGTAAACATTGACCAACTATTGAAGGTATCTAACTTTAAAAGACAGATTTTTCATTCTCTAATGTTTGTTAGCTTTAGTCTTTTTATGAATTTATCCCTTTATTATGTTTTGGAATTTTTATTGTTGTGTTTTTTGTTATACTATTATTTTTCTGGTTTGATTTTCAGGCCTAACTAGAAGAATATCTATTTGAGGTAAACAAGCTAAAATGAAATTTTTATTGTAAAAGATATTAACAATTCTTTCTATTATCTTTTCTCTTTTCTTCAAAATTATATTGTTCTCATCATTTGTTCCTCAAAGTATTTGTAAATTGATATTCAACAAGCATGTTGTTCAATCTATTTGATATGTAGTACCATTAGCATGACATTTCACAATGAATGGTTTTTTGTCTTGGTTACAAAATACATTAATTTTCACAAATATTTAGAAAAAAGAATTAGACAGATTGAATATGTAAAATTTTAATTTGCAAAACTAATTATTTTTGTTTTGATACATTTTTTCCAAAACGTTCATTCAAAAGAATGTTTCCAGTACTTACCAAAAAATAAATACTGATCTATTGTTATTTTTAGTAACAATAAATCATATATAACTGTATAAGGGTATCCGAATAGTTGTTATTACTATTTTAAATTCAAAAGATTTAATGATTTCGTGTGTAAAATATTTTTTAAAAGTTTATAATTTTTAAACAACATATATATATATATATAATGATGAAAATAAAAACATACTAATTATTAAGACAAACTTATTTGTCAAAGGTGTTACTGTTAAGCAATATTGATATCAAAATGGGCGTGAATTATATGAAAAAAAATAACTGGACAACAATATTTTAACAATAAATACAGTTTTTTCTTAAGACAATAAATACAGTGTCTGATATAGAATATGCTTTTAAAAAAAATTGTCTAAATCAAGTGTTAATCGTTATTAGTCAAACCATTAAGTAAAGGAAAATAATGTTGTGAATATTTTTATGAGGCAATTAATTTTTTTTTGATAAACAAGATATTTTATTATAAGGGAGTATAAAGGGTACTCAAACTCTTACAACAAAAAGAAAAAATCACCTACTAGAGAGACATATAATGGGATCAATACACCAATTAGAAAAAGAATAAGAGACATGGAGGCCCCTCCGACCACTGAACCATAGCCAAGACATCATTTTGATGTTGTTGAGAAGAGAAACATTTGGTGTGCCCCCATTGAAAGTCACTTCATTTCTAAGCTTCCACACACACCAAATAATCGATAACCAAATCAAATGAAGAAGATCAATGTCAACCCTTGGTTTAACCAACAAACCGATAGGAGGCAATTAATGATTATGAATACAAATGGCAAAAAATATGTACAATTAATTCCTATTATGATTCATTAGTCATTCGATATTTTATATAAGGCAAAAAAATATCATTTTTTATAAGGGTTATTTTATTTTACAAATTTATTTTAGAATATATAATAGAGATATTGTCCCATGAACTTAGCTCAATTGGTTTGATATATTGCACGAAAGTGCAGGGATCCGGGGTGAATTTCTAACCATTAGGCTACCTAACCAAAAAAAAAAAGATACTAATCAATTAAAAAAAATTAATTCTCATACTCATATATTAATACTTTAGACTTACAATTTTTACACCATTTTTTATCTGTTCTTTATATTTTTCTTTGGGTTTATTTGCGTTTGTTTGTGTTTATTCTCATATATTAGATATTAGATTTCTAGCAAATATTTATTTTCAAATCATTTCTATATATTTTTAGGTGAATATATGACGTATATTTTTTAATCAAGTAGTTACGCTCAATTTTTTTCAATTTTATGATGATTTGTCAATATGAAATTGGAGGGAGATCCGAAAATGATTTTAAAATGAAAATAAAAACTTCACTTTTTCCATAGGGAGACGACAATGTCTTTAAGTCTGTAACTAAAAATGTTGAGATGTTGAATATATTTTTTCTCGAGTTTATTTTCTTATTTTTATAAAAAAAATATAGTTTATAACTTGCAACTTTTTTTATTTTATTTAGCATAATATTCAAACCATTTTTTTCCTAAAAATAATGATATTCAATTTCGATTTAAACAAAAAAGAATTAATATGCAAACAAGCTTACAACATCAGAGTTAATAAGCCTAATTACAAAGCCTACAATTCATATAACAAAATTCAAATGTCTAAAATAGTCATGCTTCCGAATATGCAATGTTGAAGACACTAAAATCAATAAATCTGACCTGAATTCAGATCGAAACAAATCTGGAAATTTGAACTAACAATCGTACAAAGACGGAAAATTAAAACAAACATTGTGCAAAGACGGGAAAGCAAAAAAAACAATGTACAACAACGGGAAATCAAAACAAATATTCTACAAAAACGGGAAAACGAGAAATCTAATCAAGCAATTCCGCAACATTAGACAAAGAAATTACGAAGAAAAAAATTGAATCAAAACCTAAAAATAAGTGAAATTCATTTATTTGAATAAAAAGAAGGTGAGAAACAAAAAAATATTATTAAGAGAATGATTATGGAATGATTAAGAGAATGATTAAGGAAATTGAATCTTATGGTTCGTGTTACAAGACTTTGATATGTCAAAGATTTTGCTTCAAATAAGTTATCATTTACAATGAAAATGGTCATGATAGACAGGAATCTATGTTTAGTATATTAGATTGCAACTTTTTTTTCAAGGTGATTGACAAGTGACCATTTTTTTTTACATTATTTTATTTTATGAGGTTATTTTTTTTTTATAATTTACATGGGACCTATGGGACCTATATTTTAAGAAGTTTCTTTAGGTTATTTTCTTGGATCATACTAACGAGTGCTAAAGATTGAAATACTCTCTTAAAATTGTGCATTTAGTTTATGAAAAATTGAAAAGTTGAATTAAAAATTCAATAAAATATTTTTTTTATTTGAACAATTAATATAACCCTTTTTGTTAGTTTGCATGGGGGCGTTTTTGAAAAAACATTTATACGGGATCTTATATTTTCACTCATATATTAATATACATGCCTAATTTTTCACGGCGCCTATGTACTTTTTTTTGTAATGTAAATGGAACCTGTTTTTTAATTTATATAAGGACTATATTTTTTTTAAAAAATTTATGAGTCCTTTTTAGTTATAATTTATATGGGGCTGATACTTTTACTCATATATTAATATGGAGACTATATTTTTATTCATATATTCATACGAATACCTGATTTTTATTTAAAGGACATTGATGTGAAAATTAAATAATATAAGATATATTCGAATAATTTTTCATGTTATTTTTATTTCATATTTATTTTACTATATAGATATTATGATATTCATATCATTTTTTTGTGATTTTTTTATAAAATGTATAAAAACATATTTTTATAAAATATGTTAAAAAATCAATAAATTTACAAACGCATTTTCCCCCGTGCATGGGACGGGCTCATAAACTAGTTATGTTTAATCCCCTTGGCACAGTTTTAGTGGCAATGTTTTCATATTTTGTTGTGGGGGAACAAATTTTCACTTTTCAATCACAACTATATATATGTTCAATTAATATTGTTTTTGGAAATTCCTTTTGTTATAATTGATTCATATTATTTAACCGAGTGATTGAATTCAAATCCTTAATAAACTTTGATCGAGTTTAGATTCATTAAAATAATTTGAGTCTAGAGTCTAGATGAAATAAATATTTGGTTAGATTTAATAAGTCTGCACTCTAAATTACGAAAGCTCTTTATCCTTAAAATTGAAGAGTTAAAACAAAAACATAGTAAAAGTGATCAAAATTAACAGTCTATAACAAAAAGAATGCAAAACACATGCAAAGAGCATAAAATGAGTAATCATACAAAATCCTACAAGAGGGTTCCAATTATGTATCTTGTTGAACTTTTGAGCTAATTTGCACAGTTATAAATATTTTGTTCACCATCACCATGTATGCATACAGTTACGTTGTACTACTAGCTAGTGGAGTAGTGGTAGTGGATGATCATACACTTTGTATAGCAAAAGGGGACACGAAAGGAAGCAGGCATGACATGACTATGTCCATTTTTCATAGTACCATTTATGATCTCCTCCTAAGAAGAAAAAAAGAAAATAATCTTTGAGCAATCAAATATGAGATCAACCCTCTTTGTTCAAATAAAATTATACTAATTAATAACTTCTCAAAATGTAAGCCTACTATTGTTCATTGCCGGGTCCCTCAACCATGTAAATTTTTTCAAGCAATCAATATAAGACCATCTCCAATGGTGGTACCTATTAGGTACTATATGAGTACTTATTAAGTACCACCATTGTAACAACACATATATGGATACCTATTAGGTATCATTTCTTAAATAAGAATTTTCTCTCTCTTAGTTTTTAACGGGTCCCACATATTTTTATATATTATTTTTATCGGATTCCACTTCTTATATGATATAATAGTAATATTTTATTATTAAATTAAATGATGTAGAGTTATTGACGAGATCCATTAAAAACTTTTTAAAGAGGTGCTGGGTTGGAGAGATTGAGTGCTTATTAAGTACTTTTATTAAAAAATTATAAATAAATGATGTGTAATGATGGGACTCTTTAAGTACTCAAAAATGGGGTTCTCCATTGGAGATGCTCTAAGTAAGTAACACAATGAAAACTAGTATAATTAATTTATTTTTTGTTTCCATTTTAAGCCACAATTAGAAAGAAACCGGTAATTTGGACAATGAAAAGCTATAATTAATTTAATCTTTGTTGCTATTTTAAGCCACAATTAGAAAGAAACTGTACGTACGTAGTTGTGTATGGGGTGTGATTGACATGGACAAGTCACTTTAACTAGCTAGGAAGTCACCATTCATTCAGTTAATTTTCATTAAAATTTGATCCTTAAAAGTAACAACAAACCCATGTTATGTAGACAGTCTTTTCTAAAAGGGTAAATACCTTTATCCTAATTTTTCCACTACGTGACAAATACTCATTCGGCACGCTTATTGTAAGGTCAATCCTTTGCATTTTGTTTTTCATATACATAGCATAGCATGAATGAACAGATTTAATTGTAAATTTGTAATCCAGCTAGCTAGCTATTATTGTTACTTAGTTTTATTAAGTAGGAGGGAGTATTTAAGTTAATTTGTAACGATCCCTCCGTCTCACAATGAATGTCGCTTTTTTATAGTTTAATTGATCAAATCAGTGTGTCGACTAAGTTAATTAGGGTAGTTAGAGATTTAGAGTAGTAACTGTTTTTAGGCTGAGTCAGTTGCTTAATTTTCTAATTCAATTATTCTTTTTTCACTTTTGCTAATTAATGGTTAATTACATCTTACTCCAATATTACCCTATAAATTAAAGCCTAGCTACTAAACTTTAACCTTATCACAAAATTAACTCTTAAATAAATCAAAGCATTTCATAACCAATAACTGAGAGAGGATCAACCAAAGAAAGAACCATTCGAAGTGGTGAAATCATATCATACCAAATCGACATCAAATAGAAAAACTAATAAAGAGAGAAATGAGCAAAAGATTCACATTTGTCTTCAATGAAAACTCTTTACAAAGAAATTGTGAGAACTGAGAACTATCTCTATTCATCTTATATTATTATATCCATACGATATGGCATGAAGAATAATCTAAATTTTCCATGTATGTAGGTGACATAATTAATAAATATTTTTATTTTGCACATAGGTGACAATATTATTTGTTACATTTATATATAGAGGATGAATCTGTTGATTCAATGAGTAATTTTGTGATTAATTACTCTGCTTAATATCTTATTATTCACCATGAATTTCACCGATCCAACCGATAATTATCATCATTATATATCAATGATCAAATGCACACATTTTTATATAAATCCGACATTCATAGTTATGTCATTCAAGCATTGACATTTATTTGTGTTTTTTAAAAGCTTATAAACGTTCATTTAAAATTACTTAATGATGTATCAAATAATTTTAGAATTTCATAAAAACTTGTAGAGTTGATCTATTCAATAAGAGCTTTTCATTGGACGGTTAGATAAATGAAATTCATCGTGAATAATAAGATATTAAGTAGAGTAACTCATCTCAGAGTTCTTATTATATATATGGTTCACATAAGTTTTTATTTTATTTACAAAATAATTGTTCAATTGTTGTGACTATACATGACTTATTCACTATATATAACAATCAAATCTCCCCCACCACCACAAACTTATTGAAACAGAAATAAATTAAAGAAAACAAAAATATGAAAAGGAAGTATAGTTCATTCATAAATTAAAGCTGTATAGCTATGAGTTATCAATTTCACCTGTAGATGTATGCAGCATTTATCATGGTACAATGAAGCTTTTCTATTCATTGAAAGCTAAGTGTGGTCCATATATATAAGATGGAAGCCTTAAGATTAAGAGTACTAGATGGTTGTGATTCATGCACTGTTCTCTTTTTAGACATTAAAATTTAAATAGGACCACACATTCAAGTTGCATTTGTCTATTAAGGACCAAATTTTGTTTGTGACATTGGTTTATTCGTGCACCCGTACATAATATATTAGGATCCTTAACGTAATTGAATTCTAAAATCATCTTAAAAATGACATTGTATAACTAATTATGATCATCAATTTAACTTCCATCTCAACCTACATCAATAGCCTAATTAATTAAGTAGTAACATTTATTTTAATATCCTATATATATATATATATATATATATATATATATATATATATATGGTGGTGGTGACATTGTTGATTTAAGATTTTCAATTATATACATTTTATTTTTCAAAATTTTCATTTGGGTGCAAGTTGGCATTAATTGAAAATGAGGAGTGAGGTGTGGTCATAAATGATTGTTGATTTGGGATGTATCTATTTTGTTATTGTTATATTGCTCATCAATAACTTTCATTTTCGTTCTCACAATGATGTGGTCACTGCTTGGTCTATTGATATATTTAATTAACATTCATATTTTTCAAGCACCATACGCATCCTTTTCTTTATCTCAATTTTTTTCTTTCTTTCTTTTGTCCTATGAATTCGGAATGGTGATGAATGATAACGACGAGTAAGTCATTTTACTCAACTTGAAAATAAAAATATAAAATAACCAATTACATATGCCATTAATGACTTTAACCATAAACAAGAAATTCATATCTACCAAAATAAATATATATCAAACTATCAAACAGTGGGTTTGGATGAGATGTAAAAGGACTTAATTACATTAAATTAAGTGATTAAAAGTTTGGTGCGTCACTCTTGCATTTGAAGATAATTGGATTAATAAAAAATAATATATTTTATATGTTTGATGGAATTTTTTACGGATATTAGTGACAGCTAAATCTCAAGAGGTAGTTTTGTACTTATAACATGATTGTAAAAAGATAATCAATTTTACGTGAGTTTAATTTAATTGATAGGACTTTGTCAAACAAACTTAATTGATAGGACTTATTGCACGTATTTGCATGGACAGAGATTTGAATCTTGTCACTAGACTACCTTATTATATTGTAATTTTTTACAACAAATTCTTCCGTTGAATTAATAATTTATATCATATAGATTATCTATTAAAAAAATTCGACTTTTTCTATCAAATGAATAAAAATTTGTCGCGAAATTTTCTCTAATTTATTTGTGTTTTATTTTTATTTCAAAGATCATTATATTGATCATAGATTATAATTTTTTTTTTGTTGGTAGAAGATTATAAATTCATTTTAATTAATAAACTTTATTTATTTTCTATTTATTAGAGTGATTGATTAGTGAGACCCATTTTGATAATGTTCAGTAATTTTGAATTATAGTAAATAAAAGCACAACCTAGCCACCATAGTAATCAAGATATACCAGCAAAATGACTTATTCAAAAGATTTCAACCGTCTCTTAATCTGGGTAGAGAAACAAAAAAGAAAGATGATGAAAGCTAATTCAACACCATGGCATAATCATTAATAAGGACGCGTTAAACGTTGTCTCCTTCCAAATCAAGTTCACTAGGCATGTTTCTCGTTTCACTCCTGTATGAGAAGTCGTCATCAAGATTCTCCATAGTTCTCCCGTATATAAATGACTTCGTACCCATTGTAGTAAAGGACATTAAGCCAAATGCTCGCGCAGTTTTAATCTCCCTTGCAACCTTCCTTTGAGCCTTTGCACTGATGCCAGTCTAGTCATAATGAATAAGAAGAAACAATTGGTAAGATCCCAAAAACTAATGTGTAGGGGGAAACAAAAGGAGAACAATGAAAAAATGAGTGCAGTACTAATTCTAAAAATCCAGCCTTTATTATTTTCTTCTAATAGTTCATCATTCTTACACAGTCTACTACCCTGCAGTGGATTAGAACTTACCTTGCTTCTTTTGATAAGAATTCCAGCTTCTGTTATGAAGTTCGCCAAGAATCTTACATTCTGCATAAAAACAACTATACTACTAAGAACATTCCAAAAATAGCATTAACAGGAACATTTTTTCAATATCAGGGTAAAAATGCAAATCTTAGCCTCACTATCAATAGCCACGACCTATGAAGCTTCGACACTTACAATTACATTGAATTATATCACGTTTTCAAAAAATTTATCCTATCGATGTGTCAGTGTCCGAAGTCCGTGTCATTGTCTGGGCTTCCTAGGCCACGACAACAAAACAGATTTGTCACAAATATTTTCCTCACTTTCATCTGCCTTCACACAAAAGCTGGATTGCCATAAATCAACAAGGACTTTAGCATGATAATATCATAATAAATTTATGTATGACTTGCATATGAAAATTTTCAACCTAAATTTTTTACACAATTTTAAAGGGATACCAAACTGGATCTAGGTTTAAACAAGCAAGGCATAATATTCAGAGAAAAACTGAAAGGACAACTCTTACGCTTATTCAAATGAATCCGCAATCTATGACAATGCACCCTTTGTTTTTTGGGTAACATGTGCATGTCATCTTTATTCTATTGGTAATACATATATGATATATGGGAGTTAATATATACAGGTCATACTCTGCGATGTCTGAGTTAAGGATCTAAGGTTGACTCATTCGTACACCTATTCCATGAATCTTAGAATGATATGATAAGATGGTGGGCACTTTACACATATGGCCAAGCCATCTGTATAAGATATTTTTGACAATTGTAAAATCTAGTTTATATACATTGCCAGTTTAGCTCTGATCAATAACTTTACCGCAACAAATTAACAAAATCATTGTTTTATTTTATTGTATTGTAATACTTGCATGCAAAAACAGCATATTCATGTAGGTGACATTTTCACATCAACATATCAAACAGAGATAGAAAGTAATTAGTTATACATGTATGATATATAAAATATTTTATAACAGAACTACTCTGACAGAAATGCTGACCCTGAAATCTGCTTGACTAAGAACTTCTTTAGTGGATACTACAAATTCACCCCTTATGGCGGGTTTTCGTGCAGCAGGCTTTGTAAGATCAAGATCCTGTATGAAGAAAGATATCGCACAGATCAGAAAATTAATTCAATACAGCTGGTACAAAAGAAACACCAGATAAAATCCCATAAAAACAAAGCAGCGTACATACATAACTATAGCACCAATTGTTTATAGCCTACAGAAATTGATGGTGAGTTAAAAACTGATAAACATGATTGGTCCATATGCTTAATCATAATAGTACAGATGTGTGTTGGTTCAGGTTTTTATCCGTCTGTGGAAGAGAAGTGTGATCTGACAACATGGCTCGATATGTTTAACCAATAAGTGATATATTTTTTTCTATCTAAGTCACATATCTGTTTTTATTGATTCCCCCTCTCTCCCTCTCTCTCTCTTTTTTTTCCCCCCTTGAAACTCTTGTTTTCAGAAGAAGAGAACAAGGCTACCTTGAAAGTAAACATCTCATTCATGTCCAATGTGAACTACTGTATAATAATGAATATTGATCACAGTGTGATAAAATAAAATAAAATAGGTTTTGCATTATTTTCAGAATTTCTCATAACAAATCATTAAGAAACCAATAATAACTGACTGACGAAGTTAGGGGCGGCATACCTACCTGTATATTATATTTTGATCCCTGATGAAAAGTGGTGTCATATCGATAAGAATAATCATCTTTATCAATTTCATCAGGATCAAATTCAAAGTATCTGGCAGCACTATTGAGTTTGCCATCCATTCCATCAGATAATGTGTCAAAACTTTGTTCTAGATCATTCAACAGTGTGTTACTTCCACCAGATCTATCTCGAGCTCTTGCATTCAACTTATCTAAAATGGCATCAGTTTTGGAATTTCCCCCAGGACTAAATATCCGCTGCTCAAATTCCTCGGGAGACTCTGATTTGTTAACCTGCTGATTAGCAGGTCCATTTCCTGCTCAATAAGGTGAAAATAAGGATTATCGGCCACATCGACCAAAATGTTTTATGAAGAATACATAGATTAAAATAGTTGATTGAGTGAGTGAGTACCTGGAAATGGCCAAGTAGAAAGATTTCTGAGAAAAAGAGAGTGATGTGTCAAATTGGCATTGAATGACCTAAGCGGTAAAGAAACAATCTTCATTTTTGTTTCCTCCTGATTCAAATAAAACTTAAGAACTATTTCCAATAAAAATTTCAACACAGAAATCTCAACATATTAGAAGAAGAATCAGAAGTGAAAGGAAGTATAATTTTTTACATTTTCTCTAACCCTGAAACATAGTATAAGCAAAATAGGGAGATTTTTGGGTGTACCAGTACCTGTCAGGACGAGGACGAGGAAGCGAGCGACGAAGAAGAAGAAGGGTGGTCGAAGGAGGACGAATGTGCGCTGGTCGGTGGCTGATCGGAGATGATGAAGAAGATGCGTCGTTTGATTTTTTCTTTGTGGGTTTGTGTTCTGTTTGTGTGTGAGAAAGAGAAACTCAAGCTATTTCTAAATTGTAGAAGGTTTTTTTGACAAAATTTGAAATTTCAATGGGATATTTAGTACTCCATACTAAAATATAAGTTGTTTTGACCACATCACATAAATTAAAAATGTAATTATTGTTGTATAGAAAATATAAATTATGAGTTAGTTTACAAAATTGTCCTTCATTAATTGTATAGAAAACATAAATTGAAGAAGTAAAAGAAGAGAGAGTAATAAATAGTCAAGAGTATAATAAGAAAAATAACAATAAATGATTCATTGATATTGTAAAATTATATTTTAATACAGATTTTTTTCTCAAAACAACTTATATTTTAGTATGGAGGAAGTACTAATAAGCTCACTCAACAAGTAACACAATAACTAATTTCGACTCACCAATAAAGGCACTACGGCGGTGCGATGGACAGACCAAAGGATAGAGAGTGAGAGAGTACCGACCCCTTTTGGTTTCACGTCCGATTATGCTGATGATTTCAACTCTTTATTTTATTTTATTTTTCGCAAAAATAAAAAAAATAAAAAGACTTTGATTTTATTATAAGCTTAAATGACATTTTCATCTCTATATTAAAATTATTTTGATTTTAATCTTTAAAACTAAAATCTGCGAGAAATTTTAATGAAAAAATCAGCGGATATTAACTATATGAACCAAAACCAAAATATTTTAACATAATGTTTCTCATTATAAAAAAAAAATGAGATGAGTTTCTAAGAAAAAAAATACAGAGACTATCTTTTGGTTGGACATATTGCACGGAAGTGCAGTGACTGAAGTTCGAACTCAGTATGCCTACTTATTCATCTTTAAAGGGTGAATTTCTAGCCACTAAGCTACCTAAAACAAAAAAGATATAGAGACTAAAAACAAAAACGCGCGTATACATAGGGACAAAAAATATCATTTAAACATTTATTTTAGGGTTAAATATGTTTTTAGTCCCTATAAACATCTGACTCTTCTACTTTTAGTCCCTCTAAAATTTTTTTCCACTTTTTGGTCCTCCAAAAGTTTCCGATCATGATTTTTGGTCCCTACTTTTCACTCAACTATGTGTACGATTCAAATTTTTTAACGAGGTTTTGTGATCATGTTTATAATATTATAAAAATTACTCAAACCAAAATTCATAATTTTTTAACAAATGATGAATTAACTATGAATTTTTAAGTGCAAACACTTCAAAAATTCATATTTAATTCATCACTAATTAAAAAAATTCAAATTTTAAAATCAATTCAATTTTTAATACACTAAACATTATTGCAATACATAATTTTAAATTTTAATTAGTATACATGAGTTGACTTAAATGTAGGGACCAAAATTCATGTTAGAGAATTTTATAGGGACTAAAAAGTGGGAAAAAAGTTTAGAGAGACTAAAAGTAGAAGGTTCAAATATTTATAGGGATCAAAAACATATTTAACCCTTTATTTTATTCAATTTTTATTTAAAACATAAACAATATCAAACCATTAAAAATTCACACATACAAAGTGAAAGAGTCAATGTTCAAATCTGATTATGAATGTTCAGCTTAACAATTTTGATATTTTTTATCAATGACTCTAAACATGTTGTTTCCTCTTGATTCAAACTTAACAATTCACACACACAGAGTGAAAGAGTCCTTGATAAAAAATTCACACACACAAAGTGAAAGAGTCAATGTTCAAATCTGATTATGAATGTTCAGCTTAACAATTTTGATATTTTTTATCAAGGCTCTAAGTGCTTCATATAGTTACACTCTCATCCGTCGAAAAGTGGTTAGACAACTCTAATTTATTTCGAATACAGTTTTAATCTCAATTTTTTTTTTTATCATACCATTAGTAATAAATACTACCCTGGTATCAAATATAAGCAGAATTTATTTAGTTTAAAAAATTGATGTATTGCATCAGATATATTAAATTTTTTTGACAAAATTTTACTTATATTTGAGACCGAAGAGAGTACTAAATACAATTATAGTGTAATCCATTCCAGATAAACATACATAAACAGAATCAGAAACACATGCAGACCAGACAACTCCCAAGCCAATCCAAGCAAGAGAAACAGAAACAAGATATCTCATGAAGAGCAATAGAAACTCTGGACAACAAACAAACCAAACACAAAGGGATCCGTCAATGACAACCCCACAAAACATTACCGGTCTTAGCACAGAACAGGTTTCGCCTCCCACTAAGAATGGAATAGTGGTTGGTGATGATCACAGTATGATTGGCATGAGAAGGGACACCACTTTGTGTGCACCATGTGTTTTAGTTTTAGTATACTGACATGTGGTGTTGCTGCCGTGACCGTGAAGATTGTGCCAACCAAAATCAATGTGATTCCACATTATAGGAGTATTACTCGGTCCCAAAATATAAAAGAAAGTTGATCAAATAAAGTTAACTCTGAATTTACTTGAAGATATATTTCGGTACAATACAAGAAATATTTTTTAAAAGTGTAAATTTTATCAGAAAATATCTATAAATAGCATATTTTAGTATGTGTGAACAATTAAGAAGATAGAAGAGCAACCCACTTAGAAAAGAAAGCCACTTATAGATTTGGTTGCAAATGAGATAGGACAAGATTATATGACCCAACACAAATGAATACGAGACAAGAAAGAAGCCTTTAGTGTAGCTCAAAGGCCATGGTTCAAATAATGACACAATTAATAACATATATTCCAAAAGCTAGTTCATTATTATTCGTACTCAATTAAGAGTAGTTTGCGTTGTAAGAAGCTTGTTTGCATTGTAAAAAACTTATCTCAATAAAGGGTAGTTTGAAATAAGAAAGCACACTTTACAAAATTTACAAACAAATTTGTTTTTACATGTTTTTTCAATCAACAAAAAGCACATCAAAAAGAGCACTGACAGATAAATTCATAAACATTCAACCAAAGCATAATAAGGAGTTAAAAAGAAAAACACATACACATAAAAATATTGTATGCACACTGATCAGAATATGCTGCAGGTAATACAGCGCAGTCTAATGCTGGACACTACCTTGGCCATTCATTTGATTTTTGAGATCGAACAGTTCAGATTATAGATACAGTTTCACACAGATAACCGATCTTGGCCATCCCGCAGTAATGTGTGACGCAGTTACTGTGCGTCTTAAACCAAATCAGTATGCACACAAGCTAAATTATAGCTTAATAATTTTAGTGCCTTAACGTTAAGAAACTACTTAGTAATTTGTTTCACACAACCAGGAATAACACAACAAACACTTGGGAGCAAAATTTGCTCTGTAAAATATGAGATTCCTTTGAAATCTATGTAGCAAGAACAACAGGAAAGTACATTCTCAAAACCAAAGCCATCAAACAGAAACAACTGGAAAGCTCAGCAACCAATTGCATCTAAGGTCGTTGTCTACAAACTCATGGCTGGAAAAGACAAGTTGGTTTACAAACTAACACACAAAAAGTACAACATACAGTACATTCCATGTTTGTTAAATATAATGCACACACAAGTCACAGACAACAATATATACAACACAGGGGATAGCCGAGTTGGACTAAACAGAAAGCAGAGAGTATATTGGCTATATCGGACCTGCAATACTGTGCGAGCAATTCCAACCAGCTAAACACCTGCCAAGTAAAATCAGCAACTTCATAAGCCTTCATTAATCATTAGCCTCAATGATCACATAAATGAGCAACTTTGTAATTATTAAACTGAATCAAATAATTCAATGTTATTGAACTTCAACAAAAAATTATCCGGATAGACTTAGTGATATTATTCAATTAGCAATAAGAAGAATACCTGTCTGTTCCAGCAATCACTCGCAAGCAATCTTGGTGTCAAAGCTGCTAAGGCATATTGCAAATGCTTCAAAGGCCGAGATTGGATACTGGTAATCCATAGTGAATACATCCTTTCCAACTTTTCCAAACTGTAGAATAACGTTTTCCTGAGCCTGTTCAGAAACGCCATTTTTGGGAGATGCAACCAGCTGGAAATTCTTAACTGAAGCAACTGTCACACGTCCATTGAAGTTCAAACACCAGCATTGGAGTTGTTCATGCCACCTAGGAGCCTTGTTTTTTAACACCAGCATTCCTTCGTTTTGACCAGCCAAAGGTACTACTGATTGGAGATTCTCCGAACGGGTTGATTTTGATCTGAAGAATGGGATAGATGGAGAAGTATCGACTCTGCTATGAAGAAATCGAGTCTGCGTTGGGGCCACACCTCCAGGTTCAACAGCTGAGGCAGGGATGGCATCCATAACACATTGCATTATCCTAGGGCCCCTGTTAACATTATGTAAACTAAGTTGTAGTTATTCTAAATAATAAATCAACATCATAGGTAATAATCACTGGGAAATAGAGCCAACTCTAGAAAGCAAACTGAGAAACAATCAATAACAAAGAAAAAGAAAAATTCAACAATGATTTTCATCTGATGATTTCCAGATCACAATATTCGCATTACCCAAAAGAGAGACGTGTCAGTAAAAAGAGTAATACCTAGAGCCCAAAACATTCAGATCATATGAGACATGCACAATGGGATAGTTGCCTGCAGGAACTCTTGGAGACACCTGTCTGAGACTTAGCCTGGTGGAACGCGACTTTGCAATGTTGGCTCCATAGATTGGAGGGTGTGCATCGTACACGGTAAATTTGGTGCCCAGAAAGTTTGATCTTTCACCAATGAAAAAAAGAGTGATTTCAGACTTCGAAGATAATAATTAACAAGTGATTTCAGACTTCGAAGATAATAATTAACAAGTGATCTCAAATGTCAACTAAAATACCTCAACTTCCCAATATAGGTGCTACTCCCTCTCGATACATCATCGCAGTTTAGAGAAATTATATAGTCAGTGTGGGTTGCACGTCGACACTTGCGTGCAGCAAGAAGGAACTTGCCGTCATCAGTTGAGGCTGCAAAATTAAATCAACATTACAAATTATCGAAGAACACATAGAAAAGGACATAGGTGATCTTCTCTTAATATTATACATGTTCAAGCAACAAGGTAAAACGGATAACTACTAGTCAAACTCATGTATCATGAAGTTTAGAAAGCATTAACAATAATACTACACATATTAAATTTGAATCTCTGGTAGCACTCACCTTGGTTCAAACTGAGATACAGATAATATGTTTGGTTACTGCGATTTCGTTTAATATAGCACTGAATGAGAGAGTCCCTTGGACCAGGCTGCATGATAAAAAAAACAAGTCTATTCAGCACTACACACACATTAGATAAAACTTTTGCATCTTAGAGCATCTCCAATGGTGATACCACTTTGGGTATCTTACATCATTATACAGACAGGTGACGAGGGTGTATATATAGTATATACTATCAAGAGGACACCAATGCCACTAATCATGAGGAAGCTAGTTGATGAAAGCAGCTTCCATATTTCATAAAATTATAACTTTATTATTGAACAAGTTCATTTACAAAATTTCCCCAAAGCCAACAATCATTCTTGTTGTCTCACTAACTCACTCTCTTTGAGTGAGGTGTGGGTTGGGACTTGGGAATTCACAACACCATACACAACAACCAATCACTCACAATACCTGTTCAACAAATATGGGTTTTTCATTGTAATTTCATCAATGAAAGAGCAGCATCAAATAGTAATCAAACAACATTCATATAACATAAAAACTCACCAACCTTTCTGAATCAAAATTACACATACCAGCGAAGAAATACAATGATATTACAGTCAAGAAAACCAAACCACAACAGCTCAAAAGGATATCTAGTCAATCAATCACAAAAGAACAATAGCAAATTTTGCAGCAGAAAAACAAAAGATACATTGAGATAGTGACAAGTGCTACCTGCTTCAAGGAGATAGGGAATGTCAACTTGCTTGATTGCTGAGGAGGTTTGACAATCTCCTTCACAATTTCTCTCCAACTCCTGCAAACACCGGCGCAAGCAACAACGTTTTTCCGGACAGGCCAATTATCATCTGAAACTTCAATTCTCATGAGCACATCCCTCAAAAGCTCATGAGGCATATTAGCCCAACAACTCTGCTTCATGCCATCAACCACCAAAGAACCATCGGTAACACTAACATCACAGTGTGACTGTGACCTTGATCTCAAATTATACCCAAATTTCACCTCAAATCCCTTCCTATCCATAATCATACTCCTAAAAGACATTGTTAACCCTAATCCAACCCTACCCAATTCTTCAATTCAACTAAATTACCCTATTATTCTAAACCATGATGTGCTGATAAATAAAGATCAAATTTTTAACAGAAAAAAAATTCTTTTTCTACAAAATTTACCCAATTCTTCTAAACCATGATGAGCTGATAAATAAAGATCAAATTTTTAACAGAAAAAAATTCTTACAATTTCTCAATTCTACAAAATTTACCCAACTCTTCTAAACCATGATGAACTGATAAATCAAAATCAAAATTTTAGCAGAAAAAAATTCTTTTGACGATGAAACTGAACACTATGAGTAATCATAATTGCATGCACAAAACTTAACTTACATTAGGGTGATTTTGAAAATTAAAATTGCAGCAATGTAAAATCAAGTAAGCAAACCGAGAAATTGAAAGAAAAGAACATGAATTCCGTTCTAATCTTCCATCAGATTGATGTAAACAACAACAATTGATGTTGAAGCTGAGGGAGAGAGTGTGCAAGGGAAAGGAGAAAAGACAGAGTAAAGTGAGGAACGGAAATGAGTAGGAAATGGAGAAAAATGGTTTTTATGTGAGGAAATGGGTGTGGGCTGCTTGCTTGGGTTGGGACTTATCCAATGGGTTTGGTTTGGTGCCAATCAAATGTCTACCCAAAATTTACATTTTTTTTCTTAAGAGAGATTCTTTTAAAACCACGTCGATTTCTTAAAAACCACACTCTCTGAATTCGAACGAGAAAAAACATAGATATTTTTCGTATTGGATGGATAAATTATGATAAAATGATATATTTTTTGATCTGGATGAGTAAATTTGGACGAAAGAGGTTTTTAAGAATAATGGGGTGTAAGAAGAAGCTCTCTTATCCTAATCTAATGGGTTTAAGATATATATTTTACACAATCTATTTGTGGTATTTATTGATCGTACCTGACCAGAAGAGTGATGGTATGTTGAGAGTAGGTAGTTGTGTGCTCTTGGGTTAAGATGTGAGGGTGTATTTGCAAGACACTCCAGCGTTCAAGTAAGTATGTGTGTGAAGTAAGAGGTTTTGAGTTAGAAAGAACGTACCTGACCTTCTGCAAGAAAGAGACATATATAGCCCTAGTGCGGAGTCGCATATACCAAACTAGCAAGTTTTTCAGGCTCGTCGTTGGCAACTGTAGGATAAGCGGACAAATGTGGGTGAGGTCGCCCACATCCCCTTGTGTTGGTGAGCCATTATAGTCTTAGCTCATCAATTAATGTCTGCTATGAGTGTAACTCAACTAACCCCTTGTAGGTCTCGAGGCCCAAGCCAAGTAACAATTCTCCCATGGACTTGGGTAATCTTTCATTTGGGTCGAGCAGACGATCATGAGTGTAGGCCCAGTCCATAACCCTTATGAAGAAATATTATGTTGCATAATATATACATGTTGGAAGATCGATAAACATATGAACATTGATTAAAGATATGACTACTCGAGCTAAAATATGAACTATGTTATTAGCTAGTTTTCTAATGAAATCTACAAGATGATTTTTTATGTGCAAGAAGAATAAAGTATACTATCCTCTAAAATACTATTGAATTTAGAAACATCACCTTAATCAACTGCGCAGAACAGAAAATCCACTCAAATCTTCGAGATCAATATAACCATTATCATTTATGATGGATAGAGAACAAAACAACCTTATTACATTTGTATCTTTACGCATTGTTGCTACCCATACTTGGTCGAACATGGTGCACCATGTGCTAGTCTACTATTAAATAGTAAGCACAACATATGTCACCTTTATTTTTTGAAATGACAAAATTTTATTAAACAACTCTATAACAAGGAGTACAAGTGGAGCACAAGACACAAGAAAAAATGAAAAAAAAGGGATTAAAGGAGCTCTCTCACAAAATAATGTTAACACGGACCAAAAACTCCAAACCACAACTAAACTACCTAAGCAAAGATAGCACATCAAAGAAAAACAATCACCTAAACTCGCTTCTCACCCTTCTAAATCCTACAAGACTAAGCCAAACAATAAAGTCAACCATATTTTATGTCTAGTATCATGGTAAGACATGTAAAAAACTCGAAGATGTATTAGATGCGGATTAAGGCGGTATAAGCTTCAACATCATGTACATAAACAAGAAACTAAGTTTATTCCTATAATAACCATTCATGCATGTTTGGAATGTAAATGATTTTGCAATCTTAAATATGTGGTTCAAAAAGATATTTGTCTGCTTCAAAGTGGTTATAAAACTCATTTCAAAGGGTGTTTCTATTTTTTTATTCCCTTTACAAGCTCTATTTGTTACATTGGATTTTAGGCTATCCCCCATTTAACTATTTTTTTTTGAGGATCTCTTTCATCTATAATATTGTTTCTGCACCCCCCCCCCCCCCCCAAGTCTATCTATAAAAACTAGTCTCAAACTTGCAAATAATTAGTGTTTTATCTATAAAATCTTGACGGCGACAAGATTCACACACATTGAGGCATCTATAAAATTTTGATCATTAAAACATCTTGTTTAGAGCATAACAAGGGAATCAAATGTTCCTTAATCTATCATAGGTGCAATCAATATTTGACTCTTTTGTCCACTCTTTAACAAAATTGGTTTTGATCAACATTAGGGGTTCATTTGCCAAATTACTCAAATACTAATGAAAGCCCCAACAAACATAGTTGAAATGGGGGCATCTAATATGTAAACTATTTGGTGGGCTGAAAATAAAATAATAAAATATACCTGTTATGCGCAGTGTGTAATAAGAACAATCTCAATTTTCCGCGAATACTAGTAAGACATCTTCAATAATGGCTCTCGTAAAATCTTGAGAACATGAGTTAAATTCATGAGCAAAATTGCATTTTCCTCATATGGGTCCCCAACTACACTGCGTAACAACACAATCGTAAGCAACAATAGAAAAATAGGAAAGAATATCTATGTTGATTATGCCATCAAATAACATTTACAAGATCGATGCAATTTAAGATCACTCTGAAAAATGACGAACAGGGTTTTGTTAGTTTAGTCTGAAATGAAAAGGGTGTGTTATAGCTGACGCGATTTGAACTCTACATTGCGTCAACGAGCCAAACATGATGGATGCGACTGTGATTTGGATAGGGGTTCTCTCTGCGAGAGACTTCAGTCTCCAGAGAGTATTGATTAAGTCTAATGCACAATAAGCTACAAAATATTTGACAGATACGGCTATGCGAAATAACTATGTAGGCTTTGTATTTAGCTATAATGGCTCTCGTAGAATCTTCAGAACACGAGTTAAATTCATGAGCGAAATTTCATTTTTCTCATATGGGTCCTCGACTACAGTGCGCAACAACACAATCGCAAGCAACAATAGAAAAATAGGAAAGAATATCTAAATTGATTATGCCATCAATAAACATTTACAAGATCTGTGCAATTTATGCTTACTCTGAAAAATGACCAACAGAGCTTTGTTAGTTTAGTTCGAAATGAAAAGGGGTATGTTATAGCTGACGCGGTTTGAACTCGACCTTGCATCAACGAGCCAAACATGATGGATGCGATTGTGATTTGGCTAGGGTTTCTCTCTGCGAGGGATTTCGATCTCCAGAGAGTATTGATTAAGTCTAATGCAAAATAAGCTACAAAATATTTGACATATAAGGCTATGCGAAATAACTATGTGGACTTGTATTTAACGACTAACTCAATCTAAAAGCCCATTTCATGTATGTTTGCAATTTTCACATAAGAAGTCCATACCACTCAACACCTCTTATAATTTGCAAAACTTGCTCTGCATAATCGTAAAACTTGCTCTACGTAATCGTAATCAATTAAGTACGGGTGGAAGATACATTGCTTTTAAAAAATGTGTTAATGTATCTAAATTATTCCTTGAGATTTTTGTGAATGAAATTTATTCTTTGACGTAACAAATAATAGTTCAATTTAACAAGTATGTGTTGTCATTATTAAATACTTTTACTCTTACGTCGAATCAGAACTAATTACAAATTTCACGCCACATTATTGGTCTACTTGCACAACTATTTAATTAGTTGCTTATCAAAAAAAAAAACTATTTAATTAGTTTTCACATCTCCCTCCCTTTATTTATTTTTTTGACAAAAACTCCCTCCCTTTATTATTATTATTATTATTATTATTATTATTATTATTATTATTATTATTATTATTTAGTTACAAGCTTGTAGAAAAATCTAAGATAAATTTATTGAGTGTGTTTGATCTGCAAAATACAAATATTGGATAGAATTGTATAGGACAATACAATACATAACAACACATGATAAATATTTAACAAATTTTGTCTCGTACAAGTTTTCTTCTTCTTTTCATCATTGAAAGGGGGTGGTTTTAGATCAATTTTTGATCTAAAATCACCCCTCTAATTTGTTCTTTCTCTTTCTTTTATTAAATAAGTGAATTTCATATAGTATTTAGTATTTTTTTTGTGATTTCGTCGTCTTATTGTGCGGCGTTTTGTTGTTCGTTGTCTTGGTGCGGCGTTTCGTTGTTCGTCGTCTTGGTGCGGCGTTGTTTTGCTTTCCCGTCTTGTGCGGTGTTTGTTTGGTTCGGAAAGACAGATCAACTTTGATTGGCTGCTGATTCAACAAGTGACAAGTTCTTCAACGATGCAGATCCGGAGGCATAGATATTCCGGTTACCTTAAATTTATCACATTATTTGTAGGCAAAAGTAAGCCGTTTCATGCTATTAACTTGGATGTTGTGAGATTGTTCGCAGATTCGTCCTTTTATGTTTTTAGCGGTGTTGAATTTGCAATACCATCATCTGATGTAATCTATCTATTTGAATGAATGAATACCTTTTAATTTTTGTCAAAAAAAAAAATATTTGGTGAAGAAAATGTTATTTTAATGATTTAGACAACTTGTGTTGATGATAAAAAATTATGTTGTCTCGTGGTTTAATAGGGGATAATAATATATGTTTTTATCCAGTCTCTTAACCCCGAGTTTGTTCAGTGATGCAACTAGTAGCATAAAAATAAGAAATGACATAAAAAATATTTAATTTTTTTAAGTAACATAATATGGGTAAAATTGGAATAAAAATTTATAAGTTTAAGATTCTATATATTTTGGATTCTATAAGTTATATGCTTATCAAAGTAAACTATAAGTTAGAATAATTTTGAATTCTATATATTTTGGTTCAAAATGGGATTTTGTGAAATATCAAACAATAATAATATGCATGATTTAGAGGTTATTCAATAAGTTACGGTTTTTATTTAATAGAAATTTTGTAGTTTTTTTTTGTCCCATGAGCTTAGCTCAATTTGTTGGACATATTGCACGGAAGTGCAGGGACTGGGGTTCGAACCCGGTATGCCCACTTATTCACCTTTAAAGGTGAATTTTCTAGCCACTAGGCTACCTGACCAAAAAAAAAAAAGAAATTTTGTAGTTTTTTTAACATAGTTTGTTGTTTTTTTTAATAGAAATTTTGCTGATTTGTTATTGTTTTTTTTTAAATCTTCAAAATGAATTTTTTTTCTGGTGATACAAACTTTTTGCCCCACTAGTAATTGGTGTACGAGTCCGTTTTTATTTTTCAGTCCTTTATTTTTTAGCAGATCAAACACACTCATATTATATGATCTTTTGGTTGTGACTTTCTTTAGACAAACGAATCTTACATATGACTCTTTCTCCATACAATATTTCGACTTCTACTTGTAGAAGGTGAAACCTATTTTTACTAAAACAATTTCGAATTCTTATTTTCTTTATGTTTTTTTAGATATCAAAGCTCTTAATAATTTTGAACTGGTGTGAAGTTATACATTACACCTAAAATTATATGGATCACCCCAATAATTAAATTGTTGCAAAAAGAAGTTTCCTACTAATGTAACTCAAAATACAATGAACATTTTACTGACTATTTGACTCATAGAAGATGCGGAAGTTTTACTTTCATGTTTATCAAAGATATAGAAGTTTATTTATGATATGTTTGACCGATTGATTCCAACGGGCGACAATTAAAACATACTCAAAAGGGAACTCGTGTTCATGCTTGACAATCTTTAAAAACAATCTAACTATAGAGATATATTCAAACCTATTTATATAATTACACATGAATAAAAGGTAGATAGACAACAAACTATGCCGCTAAACTTTTTTGTATAATAAAACTTAATTTTTAAAAAACTACATTCATAGACCTAGATGACATGACATTGCTATATATGGCACTTTGGACATTTTTATTTGATAAAATAAACCTATTAAAAATTTAGCCCAAACTAAAGGACTAAAACAACAAATAAACCTAAATAATAAATTTAGTCAAAAAAACAATTAATAAATGTACAGAAACGCCTTAGGTTTCCCTCGCTTAGAATTTGAAACCCCCACACACACCACAGCACAGAACAGCACCCTCTGTCTTCTACTCAACTCAAGTCAAACAAATTTTGCATCTTCTATTATCATTTGGCTCGAGGATTTTGCTGTTTATGCAAAATACACGTGTCACAACATCACTGGTTGAACCCTCTCCAATAAAACAAACTAAATCAAAATCAAAATCAAACCTTCTCTATTCTACCGCTCTCTGCATTTTCTCCACTTCATGTAAGTTCTTCTTCTTCATAATGTTAATGGGTATTGCAAAGTTCTATTCTTTTTCACATCTTCTTCATATTCATACTCATTCTACAACTTTTTATCAACTGGGTCAGTGTTTAAAATCAAGAACAAAAAAAAAGTTTCAGTTTTTATTTTGTTTCTATTTGTTTATTTCATTTTAGTTTTTGATTTTTTTTTCTTCCTTTCATGTGTTTATTTGTGTGTATGAAGTTCCGACACTCTTTAGATTAGACGTGTTTTGGTCTCGTGTCCGACACCGACACAACACCGATACTTACATTACATTATATCATTTTTTTTTAAAAATTATCTGTATGGGCGGTTAGTGTCTGTGTTGTGTCCGGTATCCGTGTCGGTGTTTCATAGGTGGCCTTGTAAATAACGAAGAGGTGGTGTGCTTCATGTAAAATTGATGTTTTCACTCTTTTTCAAATTTCTCTTATTACGTCATATTCTTATCTCTTACTACTCCCTCCGTCCCATTTTAAGTGTCACAGTTGACCAAATCACACACTTTAAGAAAAGTGTGTAAAAGAAAGAGAGAGAATATGATTTTTACTAAAATACCCTCGTTTTTTATTGGTAGTAGACATTGGAATACTAAAAAGTAGATTTTTGAGTGTACTTTTTCTTTTAGCTAATGATTGTTTTAAAGGATAAAATAGGAAAAATCAATATTATAAATAGCATGTGACACTTATTTTGGGACAAACAATTTTGGCAAGTGTGACACTTATTTTGGGACGGAGGGAGTATATGTTTTTTTGTTAATTTTATATTGATTCAATATTTTAGTTTTTTTAGAAAAATAAAGTATTTAGCTTTGAAATTTTTTTGACTAAATATTAGTATATTTTTAGAAAAAAAAGACTTGGATGTGCTAATTGTTAGTCTTTATATTAATGGTGATTCCGTAATTTTGTTTGTCGAATTCAATGTTGTTTTATATAGTATTATTATATTCTATGATTCTATGACTATGTTTAATGTTTTTTCATATATGGAGTTACTTTTTTTTTTCTTTGACTTACTTTTATTTATTTTTTATATATATGTTGTATATGTTCTAGGTTTTTGGTGTTGGTGTTGGTGATATCTAAGTAAGAAGAAAGTGAGGAAGTAGAAGATAGTACTGAAATGACTATGAAGAATCAACCTTCACAGTCACACTGGTGGTGGCTTGATGAAAACACTACAGTTAGAAGATCAACATGGCTTCAATCTACACTTATTGGTATAGTATCCACTTCTTTTACTTTCTCTTATTCACTTGTTTTTTTGTTTAAAACATATGTTTTTTAATCAGTGCTATGTTGTTTTTTTTTTTTTTGATGAATTTAGCAATTAAAATTGAGTATGATTAGTAGGTTAATCTTGTTTTTTTTTGTTTAAACACATGGAATTTTTGACATGGAAATTGAATGGTGGATGGTTTGCTAGAAATGCATTCAATGGTATTTTGTTTGATGGTGTCTAATCCTTGTGATATTAAGGGCATACCATATGAATGACCATCTCTTACCAATCATTCTTTTTTCTCAAGTAGTCTTTTTTGTTGCCTATTAACTTTTTGGACCACATGATTCTCTATACTAAAAAACACTTGAAAAGTGTCCCGTTTATTTGAATTCTGGTTGAAAGATGTGTCTATATTTATTGTTCGACGGTGACTTGAATAGGATTAGTTCCGGCGGAGGGAAACTTTGTGAACAAAAAAAGTTCCTTTTCAAAAGATGGTTTTGTTTTGCTGATTTCAAAAGAAGAGTGCATTAAGAGAGAAAATATAACCTTGAGTATATAGTATGGAAAAGTGAAAAGGTTATAAGCCTTTATTATTTATTATTCAAGAATGTTACTTTTGAAAACCTTTTTTCTTTTGAAATTTTAGTAGTATGTCTTTTCCCCTATGCAATTTAGTGCATATGATATGGTATCTAGGCTTTTGTGAATACATAGTATTAGAGTGTAAATGTGGAACATGAATTTATTGTTGTTATGAGAGGTAGTAAATGAAATTAAGTGATATGTATATATATGTTTGTTTATGTTTATGCAGAGCTGAATGAGAAGACAAAGGCAATGTTAAAATTAATTGAAGGAGATGCGGATTCATTTGCGCAACGAGCTGAGATGTTTTACAAGAAGAGACCAGAGCTTTTGAGCATGGTTGAAGATTTTTATAAGACACACCGCTTGTTAGCTGAACGGTATGATCAAGTCAGACCTGAATCTGGAATTCGCCTGATTTCCCCTTCTGCTTCATTTAAGCATTCTCCACCAGAAAAGTTGACGAGTTTTGATGATGACCATGGTTATGATAGCTATTCTGTGGAATCTGAAATTGATGATCCTGAGCACGAAGAGGAAGAACATGAGGAAGTTCGGTCTGTGGCTGCAAATGATGTGATGAAGCTGAGGAAGGAAATTGAGATACTTGGCGAAAAGAAGGTTCATAAGGATCAATGCAAGCAAAAAGATGACATTCTAGTACTGAAGTTGAGGGAAGAAATAGAACAAAATGGGAAAGAGAATGAAGCGCATAAGGATGAACTCAAGGAGAAAGATACCATTTCTAATGAAGTAGTAATCAAGTTGAGGGATAAGATAGAACGACTCGAAAAAGCGAATGAAGCGCAGAAGGATGAACTCAAGCAGAAAGATACCATTCGCGATGAAGTAATGAATTTGAGGGAAAAGATAGAACGGCTTGAAAAAGAGAATGAATTGCAGAAGGATGAACTCAAGCAGAAAGAAATGATGTTGAGGAAAGAGATAGAACGACTCGAGAAAAAGAACGAAGCACAGAATGATGAAATCCGGCAGAAAGATACCATTTGTAATGAAGTCATGAAGTTGAGGAAAGAGATAGAACGACTGGAGAAAGAGAATGAAGCACAGAAGAATGAACTTGAGCCGAAAGGTACCACTTACGATGAAGTAATGAAGTTGAAGGAGGAGATCGAACGACTCAAGAAAGAGAATGAAGCACAAAAGGATGAACTTGCGCTGAAAGATACAATTTGCGATGAAGTAACGAAGTTGAGGGAAGAGATCGAACAACTCAAGAAAGAGAGTGAAGCACAGAAGGATGAACTCAAGCAGAAGGTCAGCATTTCTAATGAAGTAATGGAGTTGAGGGAAAAGATAGAACGCCTCGGGAGAGAGAGTGAAGCACGTATGGATGAACTGAAGCAGAAAAACACCATTTGTGATGAAGTAATGAAGTTGAAGGAAGAAATAGAACAACTCAAGAAAGAGAATGGGGCACAAAAGGATGAACTTAAGCAAAAAGCTACAATTTGCAATGAAGTAATGAAGTTGAGGGAAGAATTAGAAACACACAAGAAAGCGATTGAAGCTCAGAAAGATAAACTCAGGGAGAAAATTACCATCTGTGATGAAGTAAAGAAGCTGAGGAAAACGATAGAACGACTCGAGAAAGAGAATGAAGCACAGAAGAATGAACTCAAGGAGAAAGATATCATTTGCAATGAAGTACTGAAGTTGAGAAAAGAATTAGAAAGACAAAAGGAAGAGAATGAAGCTGAGAAAGATGAACTCATGCATAAATACACCAGTTATGATGAACTAATGATGTTGAAGGAAGAGAGGGAAAGTTTTAGAGAAGAGAATAGGACACAGAAGGATGATCTGAAGCAGAAAGACAAAGAGAAAATAGAGGTAATAAGACAACTCAGTTCAACAATAGATTTGCTGAAGCAGGAGAATGTGAAGATGAGAAACTTCATAGCTAAGGAATCTGCCAAGAAATGGAAGACACCATTTAAGTTCAACAAACTCATAACATTCTCAGAGAAATTGCTTAATGGGATTCCAATGAATAAGCCTAGTCTTGTAGCTCTCTAGATATGGTTCAAAATTTTTAAATACTATGTTGTTCTATAAAACAATATCATAAAGATAGATATATAGATAGAGAGATACATATGTTAGGGTCTTATCAGTATTTTCCTTAGAAATCAGTACAATATGTTTCTTAGTCTTTGAATGTTAGTGTACTTTCTTATAGAACTATATGAATATTTTTTAACCAAAGTTCCAATTGTCACAATGTTTTATTCATTGTCTATACTGTATTCTCAACCCAACGTGCCCATCTCTCTTTTTCATGCCTTAAAAGTGAAAAGCTTAATTTCCACTAGTATATCTTATACACTAAAAGCAGAGTCATTAAAAGCTTCTTTTTTGCCACATAAGAATGCATTCATTGTTCAATTGATTGCTAAAGACAATGATCTTTATAAATAAATAGGAAGTTGTCCCTTCATTCCTAAAATCTATGGTATATTCCGCACTTTAAAGTGATATAAAGAGATATTAAAAGAATGTACACTAAAAATATTTAAACACCTCATGTTTTTCTTTTCTGTCACATCTCTATCTAAACCAATGAAGCACAAACACAGACACAACATTGACACGTCACACTAGTAATAGTCTGAGATATTAAAATAATTGAATGTAATCACATGTGTCAGTGTTGTATATTGACACATGTTGGACACTAGACATGTCTTTAACCTGAAGTGTCGGTGTTACATAGATCTGAAGGGTATCATAGAACACGGACAAAAATTTATCTCCATTTATTATTTCTACATTAGAATTACTACTCATTAGACAGACACTTAAAATGTTCACTAACTAGTCTTAAATTTATAGAATATTATAACATGCTTTTAGAACACAAGCAAAAACAAACATAAACATGTACACTCACATACCATGAAGCTGAATTATGCAAATTAATATGATAACAAGATGTAAAATTGAAATCACTGGGAGAGATGAACCCTGAGAAGAAGGGGCTAAAGCTGGCGACATAGACTCGAACGGTGGAAAAGCCGAAACAGGCCCTTGATGAGTTGAGGTATCTGGATTCGGAGGGCTAGGACTTGAAGGAATTGTTGGTAATGAAGAATCTGATGGTGAGAAAGCAGCTCCTCCAGGAGTAGGAAACAGTGGCTCCATATCTGGTGACATTGCAGGAGAGAAGACAGGAGCTTCTGGTAATGTAGTTGGTGCTGCTGAAATTGTTGAAACATGCATGTTTTTTGCAGAAGCCAAAGTCAATGAAAAATTGCATGCTATTAATGCAATGAATATTGTTGAGAATGACCAAAAGGAAGCCATAAATGACTCTTTTTGAAACTCTTAATGAATGTGTCTGAGAGAGAAAGAAAATGTTTTTGAAGATAATTATGAAGAGGTTTATGATTGAAGCATAGAACTTTAAAAGGGTCTATAAGAAGTGGTGGTGGGCACATAACTTTTAGTGGTAGTTGATAATTGGAAGCTTTATTTTCATCTCACAGCTTGCACATAAAATTCTGTATGCTACAAGACAAAGTTGATAAGTATTTTTACCTTGTGGAGCACACATGAATCTGAGGTGTCTTACTCTTTAGTATAAAAGTAAACACTAAAAAATATTAAGAAAAAACATTGGTATGAGTTAGAATCTTAGTTACTTGGTAATGAGAATAAGCAATTGCAAGCAAATACTAAGGTTCAAAATTCTCACTAATATTTTTCATGTCAATTTTTCTTCCTTTTTATGTCATGCATATTTTTCTAGAGAGACCCTTTAGGGGCTATATTTGAGAGTTCCACTAGAGAGAACTTCATTGAATACACATGGTAGGTCCTTAGTCTATGAAAATATAATGATAGTGCTAAGGAATTGTAGGGTAAGAATTTGAAGAATAGAGAAATTCTTAGGCATGAAGTAAGTAGACTATATGTTTATGTTTAGTTGAAAATAACTTACTCTAATCTTCAAAAATCAAACCATACAAGCTCATTTATTTTATTGGAGTGATATAGAAATGAAGAGTGCTTCATTTACACATAATGAATCATTTTCAATTTAGAATTCAACATTGAAACTTTATTATTAAGTGAGTGGTTACTTCTAACTTTGGTTGGAAACCCAAAAGACAGTTAAAAGGTTTAATAGAACTTTTTGAACAATTATTAAAATGAAATATATTTTATAGCAAAAATGCATAGCAAAAGGGAGGGAGTAAAAACTAAAAAGTAGTAAAACTAAAAGGATGAACATATATATTGAAAAGAAGAGCAACCAAATAGTAAAAAGAGTAGGGGAATCTTAAGTTACTCCTTTCTCTTCTCTTATGCATACTTTCCTACATTAATTTGGTGGGTTCATGTTCATGTGTCACTTGGCATTATGTTTCTTCTATTGTGAATGTGTGATATTTTAATTAATTAATTTATCATGGACAGCACATATGAAAGAAAGAACATGTTTTTGATTGTTGAATAGTACTATATACATACAACTTGGACAAGGTGAATGGTAATAAGACAAGAAATATAGGGTGAATGGTAGGGACTAGTGAGAGTATATTACATTATGGAGAAGGTGTCACTTGCATGTTTCAAACAATTGAGCCCACTTTTTACTATTAGATAAATGCCATTCGATTATGTAGTGTATGTTTCTAAGTATATAATCATGTCCGTTCAATATATAGCAACAAGTTGATATGGCCGAGTTGGTCTAAGGCGCCAGATTAAGGTTCTGGTCCGAAAGGGCGTGGGTTCAAATCCCACTGTCAACAAAATTCTTTTTCGTTTTTTTTATTTATTTTGGGTGAAATTCAGCATTTTGTTATTTTCATAGAAGAAAAAAAAATTGTTGATATTGAAGACTCAAACATTTTTTTACTTGATTTATTTATGGATATGCTGAAATAGAAATTAAAAGCAATGATAACTATAAAAAAAAAATCATTTAAATTTCATTGAAATTTTTAGTTTTCATTATTAAAAGCTAAAACCAACATTTTACTTGTAACTTTTAATGAAGTATACAAAGTACCAATTACCAACCAAAATAAAACCTTTAATTTAAAAACTCATGGGAAAATATTTAGTTTCAAACATGAAATTTAACTTTAAAGTCAATCATATTTTTAAGTATCTGTGTAATACAAATATCATTCAATCTACAAAAAGAAAAACCTTAACTATGAAGTTTATTAGACGACAAACAAATATGGTTGCTCGGCTATTAGCAAAGCGGCTATATCATTACAAGTTGCTATGAAATACACTGTGAAATTTTGCATTAATTTCGTCAAAGAATAGTTGTAACTTGTAAGAGTCACTCCTACATGCATTATTACTTATTTCTCTAAAAATAAGTAATGCACATTAAATTACAGAGATCAAACCTGAAGAGATCTTCCAAGTTTATCAAATCATGGAATCACACTAAAAGAATAAAAACTACATGGAAGAAAAAGCCATGAGCTCTTGCCTATAGTCCTACCCCTTCCCTAAAACAATCTAACGGGGGAGAGCGAGAGAGAACAAATCATCGCCTCTAGCATTTTCACACGGCAGCATAAAATTATTCACGTGGTCACATATACACTGCCCTTGAGGCCTGATACTGTTGCTGTACTTTATGCTTCGCAAAATTGCGACCATAGACTTCAAATATGGCCTTGAAGAGAAAACTTGCACTAACATGACATCTCCGGGTGCAAATTAATCACGCTACGCCCAGAGCAATCCATCATGGCCAATTTCAAAACTTGAAACCGGGCTATCACCGAATTCCTGGTCTGCTGATAGGTCACCTTCTACTTGTGAATCCACATAAGGTTGCAAAAGATCAGAAGATCTTTCAGATTGGATACCATAGTCTCTCTGCAAGGAGGACGATGCAGCAGCAACAGCTTCTCTCTCCAGAACAGCAGCATAGCAATCTTCAAATTCAAAACACAGATATTTGTCCTTGCACGCTGAAAAGGAGCAAAGCAACGGAACAACCATGAGACATATTGCAAAAGAAAACGAACGCACAATAGATAGATAAAGCGATAACTTACAATCAATGAGATGTGCAAGATGATGAATGTTTTTAATTCGAACTCCATTGAATTTTATAACCTGCAAAAAATATATCATTTAAGAGAAACATACATGAAGTAGTGAGCCAGTGAGCGAGAATCGATCTCACAGATGGAAATGACTTGCCTGTTGGTTGCTCATATCTTCATAACCTATGTTGAGTTCATTCGCCAAGACCTGCCAATCAGAAAGAGAAGTAATTATACCGCACAAAACAGCTAAATATCTGAACAGAAAATGCTATAAATTAAGCAACCAACCTGTGAAAGGATTACAATCTGTTCGCCTTTAAACTTCGGAAATGAATAGCGTGCCTTCGCCAACAACTTTAGCTGAGCAAAGGAAAAAAAACAAAACTCAATCACAAACTCATTTCTTTCCAGATTTTTCGTTTAAGGCTAACCGACAAATTTAGAACTTACCCCTATACAGTCTTCACGTTCCTCCCTGTCAAAAGTTTCATAATTAATTAAATAAATACTAAATCATAAAAAACCTTGCCCCGCCTCGCAAAAAAAACCACCATATATAAAGAATAAATACAACGTACTCTATCAATGGCTCTGAAAGAGGTGTGAACACTAAGCCGGCAATTATTAAGTAGGAAGGCTGACCTTCATCAATATGAAAGGGAACCTCGAAGAGAAAAATAATAGCAAAACATAGAGCATCAGATAAAAAGAATCATGGAATTGATTGATACTAAATTTCTAGGACAAATCCCATACCAAATGAACTCGTGGATTTAAAATAACTTTAGCTTCCATTGGTTTTCCGCCTCTGATGATACCAAGTTCTGCAGTATCACCTGCAAATCTGTATAACATTGTTATTCTATGATTCATGAAAGCAAATGTCAAATGCTCTGATCCTTGTTTCATGATATTCTTAAATAAGACATCAAAATAAGCCACAACGTAAACATATATGAGTATTTGCAATATAAAATGCATTACATAATATTCGAGGAACCAATAGTGAAGCATTATATACTTAGTACCCCACAATTTCATGTAGCAATTATAATACTAACATAAGGCAAAAGCATGGGAGTAACAAGAAAGTAATAAACTGTAAATCAAATTCAGATTTTGATATCTTTAATTTCGAAGAGAAAGAAGCTCTTACTTTTGACTGATGAGGAAGTGGAAGGCAATTCTCTCATTTGAGCGGAATGGAACTGTTCCTTCACATCCAACACGTACACCATCAAAGCTGACGATCACATCACCCTATAACGGCAAGGTTTATCTAAAATGTTAAAGCCTGATCCAATGAGTATAAGTTACTCGAAATTCACAATCACTATACCTCTTTTAATACTTTATTTGCATCTGACGTTGGTTCAACTCTACGTACCAATACACCCTGCACAAAACAGAAAGGGTGAAATATTAAAATTCATGATATAAAATTATTTGACGTTGAAGTTATAGAATTTAATAAGGAGGCCCCACATATGTGGCCATTCTTGCATCGTCAATTACCAGTCTTCAAACAAATAATCTCCATGCATAACATAACTACATTCGTTGTACGACAATAACCTGTTTCAACCACTGAAGATTTAAACCAAAGACATACCTCATTAGACTGTACTTTCAAAGATGCACGCAATGCAGGATTCTCCAACTTTTGTATAAGTACACCGAGGCAAGGGAAACCTAAAAGTGAAAACATAGTTTTAGACCACCATCATAGTTTGCATACTAATCATTTTAGGAAGTTTGATTCCTAATGGATACAACAAATTTCCCTAAGCAGTATGATGCAATGCTTCCAGTAAATATAGTGATGCACCAAAATATATAACAATATTTTAGAAGAACTTCTTACCAGTATACTTGCCATTCTTTTCATAATCAGTCAGAAAATGAGATACAACTGTTGATGGAATCACATATCCAATATTCTCAGCATCTTCAGATCTGTAGACCTAAAAGTATTGTCCCTTAGAAAATGGCTCAAAATAAAGACAACATAATAAAACTTCTGATCAGTTAACACAAGAATATCTGGCAAGAACCAACACTCCCAAAAGCTTAAGTTGTTAGGTGAAAACTTGTGAATGCACAGTCCCGCCTACCTTGTGCTAAAACAACTTTTTTATTTAAAATATGGGGACAGCAAGGATAAACCTCCTAACTATGTGGTCATAGAGCCTCTAATACCCATGTCAAGAACCAACTTTCCCAAAAGCTCGAGTTGTTAATGAAGGTTCATAAATGATTTAATATCTAACATTTGATATTAACCAAGCAAATATAGAAACATGAATTGGATTCAAAGAGAAAACTCCTTATAAGTCATAACCAAAGGATATCTTCTTTGTTAATGGTCTAATACTAAGACTACTGAACAGAACGTAACAATGCAATGGAGCCCAACTCCTTACAAAATGGTGACAAATTAAAGAAACAAACACAAGATGATAAACCGGTTGGGAAGGAACCCAATGCCCTTTTTACAGACTTGCCCAACTCAATGTTCCTCTCAATTCTTGCATACCTCCATCGATCCCGCCTCTCCAATATATAGAAATAAGTGCCTCTCTTTCCACTCAAAATGTCACCTGTGACCTATCCCCCTTTCGGTTACGCCCTAACAGTTTCCCACTGTCCCACACACCTATCATGATGTAATATTATTTCTAAACTAAATAGCGCTGAAGCAGTCATCCTCCCCAAAATGGACCTTTCATAAAAAAAATATGCAAGCCAAGCAAACATTAATGCATCAACTAACAGTGGGCCATAAAATCTACCTGAAATGCCACTCCGATGCACTCTCCTTGGTCATTGAATGCTGGACCTCCACTATTACCTAAAATTTAACAACCGTGAATTATGTCTATTACACTACTACACCGATGAATGCAGGAGTTATTTTGACACTCGGTGGCAGTATAATACTATATAGATTGAGAAATGATAGTTAGAATCACTTTTAGATATACTGACCAGGATTTATTGCTGCATCAATTTGAATGCCCAATAATTCAGACGACCCATGAGCATATGATGTAACCTGGTTACAATTTTTGTTCAAAAACTTAGAACTAAAATTGATTGATTTCAAAACAGATTGAAAGTTAAATTCCACAGGCAAAATATCAAACCTCTACGCGAGATACAACTCCCTTTGTCACTGAAATTGTGTCTCCTCCAAGAGGATATCCCACAACCGTTACAGAATCCTTCAAGTTAGAAAAAGAATAAACAAACCTTAGTACAAAACATGCAAACAGTGAACATATTGTAAGAACATTTATACAAGATATAAAACATATGTATATTAATTCGTGTATGTATTTGATCAAATTTGGCTCTCCAATGTGCTCCTAAAAACGCAGGAACACATCTGATTTGTTGTAATTTGATAGATTTCAACTGTTCACCCTCACTAGAAACTCCAATGGGAGTTCTTAGATGGTTTTTAGATGAATTTAAGGGTTTTTATTAGGTTTGCAGGTATATACACAAAAAGACAACAGTGACAGTTATAAACCTGAAGATGCGGCAAACGTCCAAATTTAAGAGGCTCCACATCTCTCCAAAACTCCTCACTTTCTACTGAAAGCAAAGCTAAATCACAACCAACAGCTCTGGCTAAAACCTGTACATTCCATCAGTGAGAATAAGTAAAAATCATGACATATGCTTAATCTTAATCCTACTTACTCGGTCAAGTGTGTTAAGCAAATTGTTCTTGACACCCAAAGTTTGATAAGATAATAATAGTATATTGAAAAAATAAACAAGGACGGCTTCTTCATGGTAAACGTACCTTAGCCACATATTTTGAATCGTCCCCTCTTCTCTTGACTTTAACCTGCAATTATCCCAAAAGAAAAATTATAACAATTGAGTCTACATAAATTTCTTTGCACATCAGACCTTACAATTAAAGGGATAAAGTGGAAATGACAACTCATGAAATTACCTGTGTATCATGCTCCACACAATGTGCATTGGTTAATAGTTTCCTACCTCCAATCATAAATGCACTGCACAAGATGTGGCCTGTAAGTTTAAAAAGATGGAGATTCATACTATTCTACAGTTAAGTTATTCAAAATCTTGCCTTCCAGTGCTTGTGTATTGTCGCTGCTTTTGCCAAGGAAGTGAATAATCCGGAGCAGTATGCGTGCAGTACACCTAAAGATGTAATTGCAACAAAGAGAAAGTGTGTATAAGAGCATTGAAAATATGGAAAGCAACAATATTATTATTATATGAAATTGATGAGATGTTGATTGCTCAATGTTGAAAACATGAAAAGAAGAAGTGACATTTTAAGGCACTGTCTGTGAAGAGTAAAACAAATGACATTATAGAAAAGAGTCTATTTAACAAAAGGTGTGGTGTCAAATCCTATCCTAAAATTAGTAGACAACCAAAGGACATGCCATGAAAGCTCAATATCCAACCAGAACACAAACACAGGAATAAAAAGAGGTAAACTTCATAAACAGGAATAAAAAGAGTTAAACTTCACCTTCACAACAGCATTGAGGAAAGCTGAATCTTGTAAAACACTTGATTCAACCTGAAATTAAACATAATCATTTGAAGAGGAAAGGAGAAGCATGCAAAGAGAAAGAATCATTTTGGCTAATGGAGGTTTTTCGATTGGAATAAGAATTTAATTCAAACCTTGTAAAAATAGTTCTTAAAAGTTTGAGCGCTTATAAAGAAGTTAGATGAGAGGACTTCTAAAAAGCTAGGGTGCATAAGTTGAATTCAACTTTATACAAAGCCATTAGTTATAATACTTGTAGTTATAGCAAGATCAACTCCCTCTAGTATAGAGCTAGTTGCTCCATTCCATGGTCAAAAGGCATGCCAACTGCCAAATGCACTGGGAATCAAACCTAAGACCTACTTGCAGTGATGTTCAGTTCTACGAGTGGAGCCAACTGTCATTGACCCGCACAAACATACTCTTAATTCAATTATAAGGTATGCAGCAGAGCTGCAAATTATGCTGTACGAATTCACAACCCACAACAGTAATTAATTTAATTTAAGTTTCCACAAAACCAATCAGGGGATTTGGAAAATCCCTTGTAGATCAACTGACCTCTCCCTCTAAATTTCCTATTGAACCATTAACCCTAACACTAAACTTAACTTGTTCAATACAGATTTAATAGGCGAATTTAAACATGGCCTCAAAATATCTCCGAGTTATCTCAGGGTTTGTCTGGAGTTTGATAGGGAGGGGCAGAGAGATGACCCCTCCATCCAAACAAACCATGCATGTTTGGATTGACTGTTCATGGTGGAATTGTCAGAATCACAGTGAGCCGCCATGATTTTGGCAAAAACTATACTTTTGAGCTTCTACAAAATCATAGTGCCACCGTAATTTTGCAAAACTCACCACTCATCCAAAGTTACACGAAACTAATGATATATCAGTTCTTATATGTCGACATCCAAATCGCTGCCCATTTAAAGTGGGACTTGAATCAATTTCCACAACAACACCTCCAAATTTAAAGACAAATGTAACTGATTCACTTAATGATTACACATGAATGGAAGGTAAACATGCAACAAGCTGCGCTACAACCCCTTTCAGAACAGCAAAATCAATTCTTTTAAAACTACATCCACAAACCTAAGAAACACAACATTGCTATTCACTTAAACATCATACAAATTGTCTTGTCATCTACCATGTAAGTTTAGTTTAATACCCAAAATCAAATGTACCTGTTGTTGATCCTTGGAGTCAGCCACCACAAAGTCCTTATCTTTCTTAGAAATACTAGAAGACTTATAAGAAGCTGGCACCACAGTCCCTCCACTAGACCATTCATCTTTTGATGATACCTCAAACTGATTCTTCTGCCATGCACCTTCCTTCTGAAATTTCAACACAAAAAAAAAAAAAAATTTAAAAACACTATGTCTCTAAACATTATGTTTTTATATTTCATTGCTAACACACAAAAAAACATAAGTTTAAAGAACAAAATTCATGCAAATTTTCCAACAATTAGGATTTACTTGTCTGTTGAGATTGGGGTCAGAATTGGAAGGTGTGCGGCTACAACGGATTGAAATGAAGGGTGTGTTTGTGTAATTGTGAGTGTGTCTGTTTGAGTAGCGGAATTTGATTGTGGGAGATAAGACAGAGAAAATGGAACAGTAACTTGGTAATGAAACTGCCATTTTCACTACACAATCAGAGACAGAGAAAGAAAGAAAGAACAGAGTTGAGTTTGAAGTGTTTATTTGTACTTGTTCATGTTTTCTTATCCTCTTCTGAGTTCTATCTTATGTTTGAATTTTTTATTTATTTAACTGATTTAATTAATACTCCCTCCGTACCAAAATACGTGTCATTTTTCAAAAAAAACAATTATACTATAAAAAATATAAGATAGAACTTTGAAGATAACATTAATAACATACGCGTCAATATCAATAATAACATTAAAACTATTGTACTAAAAAACTATAAAATAGAACTCAAAATAATAGTAACATAATAACATATATGTCTATATCAATAAAACATTTACATCCTTAATTATTTATTATTTTCTCCTCGTTAAATTATTTTTTTTCATACATTAATTAAAAACAATTTTGTAAACTTACTTATAATTTCTCATGTAACATTAATTATATTTCTTAGTTTGTATATTTGAATTTAATTTCGTTTAACAAAAAAAGTGTTGTATGTTTAGTAAAAAAAAATGTTGATAAAAAAAGAAGTAATGGGGCATTCCGAGAATTGAACTCGGGACCTCTCGCACCCTAAGCGAGAATCATACCACTAGACCAAATGCCCATGCGATGATAAATAAACTCCGCGTGTGTACTAGATTCATTACTTGAACTGTATATGAGTAACCATTTTCTTGTACATCAGCTAAATCATATTTAGTTTGTTAATTAAAACTTAAATTTCTTAACTATTTCATAAGAAGTTAGATCATAAACTAATGTTTGGTTCCATACCAAAAAAAAAACTAATGTTTGGTTTCCCTTATTGTCTTTGATTATTATGTTACATTCTTAGCTGTGCATTCTTAATTATGTATTTTACCACAGTTGTAGATAGTTTTCTTGACAAAAAAGAAGTATATCTTTGGTCCCAAACTCTAGAAAAGCTTTAGTAAAAATAAAAGTTTCTAGAGAAGCTAAAATTAATTCTAGAAGTGTAGAATTAATATTGACATGTTTGATTTCACTAAAATAGAATTGGTTGTCTCTAGAAATGTACCTTCTAATTTTAAAATTAATTTTTACACTCAAATTTATTGTTTAACTCACTTTTATATAAATATATTCAAACATAAACAGCTTTACTTTAGATTCAATTATAGTTGGAATCAATTTTTCTCACTACTTAACAATACACTCATAAAACACATGCATATACAACATATGTTGGACACCAGTTTTGGTTCTGGATGTAGCAAATTTATTGATTGAAAATGCAAAATTATATTATTGGTCCTTTATCTTTTTCATTTGTAATAAATTGGTCCTTTATCTTTTTTTGGTAACAAATTGGTCATTTATCTTTTTCATTTGTAACAAATTAGTCCTTTATCTTTTTTTTGTAACAAATTGGTCCATTATCTTTTTCATTTGTAACAAATTGGTCCTTTATCTTTACTAACATTTGCACCATAGGACCTCTTATTTGTAAAAAATAATATAAGATAAAGGACCAATTTGTTACAAATAAAAAAAATAATGGACCAATTTGTTACAAAAAAAATATAAATGGATCAATTTGTTACAAATGAAAAAGATAAAGGACCAATTTGTTACAAAAAAGAGATAAAGGACCAATTTGTTACAAATGAAAAAGATAAAGAACCGTGTAATTTTGCCGATTGAAAACTAGCCAAATTTATTGATTGAAAACTAGCGTGATGAGGACATTTTCTAGGCTAATTAGGTGCTACCTCTTCGACAACACATAGGCGCTGCATTGCCATTTCAAACACTACTGGAAAATTTTATTAGTATATGTTTGTTACTGCATTGGGTCAGACGTAACAACATTGAGGCAGAAGCTTCAATGTTTAGCTTCTTGAAATTGTAGTGGAAACTGTATTGGAATACTTACAAATGTGATGCAGAACCAAACAAACCATCAACCTGGAGGTTTTTAATGATCTTTGTAATACAAGTAATAAATCTCCTTACATAATTATCATTTGGCTTGCAATAGTAGACATAGTATTTGTCAGGTTAAAGAATCCTAAGATTTGAGATTATAAAAAACAAGGAACTTTCTAGGGGTGTGAATCCATAAACACAACAGTAGACATTCCACAATACACTCAACAAAAACAACATAAAGTAATTCTACAAGCAATTCTTCCCAAAAAAAATTGGAGCATATAGCAATTGATATCATAAATATAAATTCTCTCAAACTTCTAGTGTCAACTAAGTCCCTCGCCGATATAGCTAAGATTTCAAAGCAAAAGCAGTTGCGAAAAGAAGACTATCAAAAACCATGTCAAATGATTTACACACAATTAGCACTCACTATAGTATAAATTTTTCATCCGGGACAAACAGTAGTTACTCAAAAAACTTTTTCCCACATTCAAGTTGCTTGACATGCTGCACATTAATTTAAGTACATGATTGCTCTGAATATGGCCAAATGTGGTTTGTGAGAATCCTCATTCAATCAACATATGGTAGGAAGAGCACAAATAGTTCTAGTCATAACACTCCAACGGAGATAAAATCATGCAGCAAGAACTGCATAGCACATCCATAAAATAAAAATAGAAGAGAATGTTGATTAGTAGAATTCGATAAAGGCTTTGAGTCCCTGCAAAGACCATGCTTTCTTCCTGAGCTACCGGTAGAAAATAGCATAGGATAAGGCAGTGTGATTTTACTGAACAGGTGCTAAATTAGTGCAAAATTCAATATAAAATAACATACAAGTTTGAAAAGGTCAGTGATTTCCCTCAGGTGCTTGAGCATTGGAATTGGAATTGTAATTATCATAACCTCCAGATGATGGTGCTGATGGATTGGTTTGATACATTGCTGATGATGCTATAGCGGGTGCCATGGAGGGAGCACCGTTGGAAGGTGGTGCTGCAGTGCTTCCAGGAACTGTTGGTGGGGGAGCTAATGAAGGGGGGCGCGGTAGGGTATTTAGCTGACCTGGCATCTGGGGAGCACCAGGTGGAGGCATCATTTGTGGCATGCCAGGTGCAGGAGCATACCCTGTAAATTCCAATTGAAAACCGCATATATTACATATGATGGAATAAATTAACTGGTTTATAATGCTTGAACTTGGCTACCAAATTCACAAAAAGACAAAAACTCTAGGCACAAAAAAAGTTGCTGATTTTCAAGTAAAACTTCTATGTCTATCCAAAAAAACCAACCAAAACATACAAGCTCAACTAAAAAAAAGGTTACATGTAAAGAATAGTTGCCGTAATAGAAAAAAAGCCAGAAACAAAATATAGCATAGATCTAACAGAATATTCAAACAACAAAACAATTTCAGTAATGAAAGGCAAAAATAATATGGTTAGCCATTAAGATGTGCATAATACTTCTCATTTCAATTTGAAAAGATAATAAAAAGGACCACATTAAAATGTAGAGGCCACGAACAGTCAAATGCTTGATAAGTGACGATGGCAGTTTTGTGGAAGTCACGAAAGGTACGAAGGGAAAAAACATTTACCTGGTGCCCCAGGAATAGGCATAGGTCTAGGCATGAGAGGTCTGAACCCTGGCATTAAAGGTTGACCTCCAGGCATGGGAAATCTTGGGGGCGGCAATACAGGAGGAAGGTTTGGCCTCTGAACCATTAGATGATTATAAGCCCCACCAACCTGCTGAAAAGCCGCAGCTTGCCCAAGATGTTCTTTGATCCGCTGATCAATTAAACTTTGTGTTTGTTGCTCTTCAAATTGCTGATAGTATTGCCTTACATTCGCCTGAAAAAAGCAAAAACATAAAAATAAAAAACCTCATAAATATGGCCTAGATTAAAATGAACTTTTAATTTAAAAAGTAAGAAAATTTCACAGCACCTTGTGTTTATAACCAGAATTATGCTGCTTTCTAACAGATGGCTGCAATATGAAACAAAGTTAGCAACATGGGCAATTGTCTGATTGAGGCTAAATAACAACAACAACAACCAAGCCTTATCCCACTAAGCAGAATCGGCTGCATGGATCAAACAAAGCCATAATGTTCTAAGCCTATACAATTGCTTGTTGAGAAACATGGTAGAGCCCAATAAATAAATTAAAAAAAAAAAAAAAATTGAGAGTAAAATTGACTTAGAAATTGATAGTGTGAAGAAGTTGATAGAATCAGCATAGGGTTCAGCTTATATAGTGATCCTAAGGAAACTAGTATAACCAAACTTTTTTTTTTATATTTTTTTATTTTCACCCTCTGGTTCTTAGGGGAAGGGGTCCTAGTAGTCCAGGGTTAGAGTTCGGAACGAGTTTAGACACCAAGTGGTTCTGGTCTCCTCCCAAATGCAGTTGCAGGGATCTATCTGTGGTCCTCCCTACCAAATCCAGCGTCAATCACCACCGGACCAACTAATGTTTGGACTTTGGTGTATAACCAACTTCTAAATTCTAACTACCTTAAACAATGGTAAACCTAATTATAACAAATATTCAATTATATCTGAGATTAGTTTGCAATTGCATGTTAATAAGAAACTATTCTATATGTGCTAGGTTAAAATCAAAGTAAAAGACAACGCAATTAGCAATGGTGAGTGAAACAACTTACGGAATCGTGTGTCAAATAAGTATCGCAGTAGTCACAGTAGTACCTGAAAATACAAAATCGAACAAAAATGAATTAAATGTAATGAATTTTCGATTAAAGGTGATATCGTGATATTTGATTGAAAGAGTGAGTAGCAGTACCGAGGCATTGTTGCTTCAGTTTGGATGCTGCAACGAGAAACCCTAGAAATTGGGGAAAATCAAATAATGAGTTAGAAGAAGTAGAAAGTAAAAAAAAAGGTTATGAGGCAAGCACGAACGCACGCACCTTGAGCTTTCTGTGTATACTGTAGTACTCTTTCCGTCCCATAATAATATAAAATAAAAAATCTATTTTTTTTTTCTATAATGTAAAGATAAAGGAATAAATATTTATCTTTTTAAAAAAAATTATTTTATGTTTTATTTTTTTATATAACTAATAAAAATTATTTTTATATTTATTTTTTGTATAATATTTTTAAAAAAAATATATTTTCAATTATTATATTTTACTTTATTTTAATAATTGAAATTTTATTGTTTCTTATAATATGAAACGGAATGAGTACTATTTTTTTCTATTTTTCTCTCAGAATTTACACTGAGAACTTTGTCGAGCTTCTCAAGAGATGTTTCATGAAGCAAGTTGGCACTTCAACCACTGTGGGGGTCCGTTGGAATTCTTAGGAGAGTCTTTCTACGATCATGAATGTTGATGGTAGCAGCTTAGGTAATTCGGGGATCTCAGGTTTTGGTTGGTTGATTCGGAACACTGATGGAGCATGGGTTCATGGGTTTGTTGAAAACATTGGTTTGTCAAATATCCTTCGCGCAGAAATGAATTGTTGACTATTTACCATAGTTTAAGCTTGGAATGGAGCTTAAATTTTAAGGAGCTTTGCTGCTATTCTGATTCTAAAGTTGTTATTCAGTTGATCTCTGATTCTGTTAATGAGTGACATCACTATGCAGCCATCATTTACAATTTAAAGGAACTGTTTGCTAGAGATTGAAGAGTTATTGTTATCATACTCTTCGGGAGAATAAATTTTTAAAGTATTGAATAAATTTTATCTTATATGATGTTTGGTGGAAAAAATATTATTTTAGTGGTTTAAACAACTTGTGTTGGGAATAAAATGTTGTCTTGTGGTTCAATGTGTGACAATAATATTTGGTTTTTGTATAGTCCCTTGACCTATTGTTTGTCGAGTGAAATACCGAAAACCTCCCTAAAAGTCTTCTAGAGACAATTTTAAATTTTAACATCGAACATAATACAATTAAAGTTGTCATATTTAGTCTCTAAACTTTTTTTGACTTAAACGTCATTTTAGTCTATGTATGTACGTGAAATTTTAGTTTTAGTTCATGTATGTGATTTTATTCCAAAATAATCTTCGTATTGACCAAACTTTTTGTTTTTGGTCCCTAAAGCAAAAATCTGCAGGAAAATTCGTTGGAAAATTTGCAGGAAACTAGAGAATTTTTTTCTGCGAATTTTAACTTTATGGACCAAAATCAAAAAGTTTGGTCAATACGGAGAATATTTTGGAATAAAATCATACCATACAAGGACTTAAAAACAAAATTTGATGTACATACAAGGACTAAAAAGATGTTTAAGCTTTTTTTTTAGCAGATCAAGATCAAACGGACAATAGGTATCTGAAATAAGCGTAGCATAGATCTGGTGACTTTTTTTCTTCTTCTCTTTGTAGAAAGCAAGCTAACATAGATAGAGAATAATGGCGGGGAATTCTTTCGATAATTCCGCACTTTCAGGTTACTTCGTTTACCCATTTCCCTAACATAATAACATTGCGCGCCCGCCCATGATTTCTTTTCCATTTTTATTATTGTAATTGTAATTTTGAAGAGAATAAATAATAATAATAATAATGTTTCAGGAAGCGCGAATGATGATGAGAAGAAAAAGAAGAAGAAGAATTGGGGTACGTCTCCTTCAAGTGTTTTTAATCACTTTGCCACAAGTGGATTTTCCGTCGCTGTTGCAACATCAATTACTCATCCTCTTGGTCAGTATTCACTACACTACTTCTCATCTCAAATTATTATGCCTGCCTATTTTGCTTATAACATGAATGAATGTATTTTGATGGCTGCCAAAATGTGAAATCAAAGAAACAATTTGTTTTTACTGTAAAAAAACAATCTTGTTTATTATTCATGTTAAAGAGCCTGCCTGAACACGAGTTTATAAGTGACTGCAAATCTCACCCTTTAGGCCGAATCCCAATTTCTAAGAATTGAAACAGAAACAGGATACAAAGTTAGTTTCGATTTGCATAGGAGCGTTGACAGAAACAGATAACAGATAACTGAGCTATAACATTGACATTCCTACTCATGTAACCATAAACTGTAGTGCCTTCCAAGTGGTGGACCAGTGATGTCAAACATCCGCCATGGCGCCGGATACCGGTGGAACAGTGTTGTCAAATTAACTATTACCATTATAATACCTTTAGAGTAACCTATCAATTGGGTCCTCCAACGATCAAAGTGTTGCAGTATTAGTTCTTCATTTTTGTCACCAAATTAGTCCCCTTAAGTCTAAGATACATAATTGCCACCAAATTTGTCTACATCGTGGCCGAAAGTGATGGCAAAAGAACAATGTGACGGTGCTTGATATATTGAGGACATACTCTAGGTGGTTATTTTATTCTTTCTGGGTAGTTACTTCATAAGTGTCAGAACAAATTGTTTTTTTAGTTTCCCATACTGGAGTTAATCTTATTCAAGATACCGTCGAACACTAAATGTGAGTCTAATTGGAAATTTATTGAACTAACAAATGAAGTCCTTTAAATACAACTATAGTAAAGATGTTTACATTGAGCCCTTTAAATACAACAAATCTTTAAAAATATCCATATTTAACTTGCTTCTACATGCCATGCAGATGTATTGAAAGTGAGGCTACAAATGCAACTTGTTGGCCAGAAAGGTCCTTTGAGTGGAATGGTAGTTCACCGAGTTCAACCTTTCCTCTTTAGACCTTACCAATCACATTATAATACAAAACTTTTGTCAATTAAGCATTTTTCCAGGGACAATTATTTTTAAGTGTGGTGAAAAATGAAGGGCCCAAGTCTTTGTATCTGGGTTTGACACCTGCTTTAACAAGGTCAGTAGTTTATGGAGGACTACGCTTGGGTTTGTACGAACCCTCTAAGCATGCATGTGATCTTGCTTTTGGCTCCTCCAATGTTTTAGTTAAAATTGCTTCGGGAATGTTTGCTGGTGCTTTTGCAACTGCACTGACCAATCCAATGGAAGTTCTCAAGGTGAGCTATCATATATTTTTGTAATATTTCAACCAAATTTTTGTATTTGTTTTCTCCTTCTAAACCATATTCCCACAATCAGGTACGTTTGCAAATGAGTTCAGACATGGGAAAGAGTGGACCTATTTCGGAGCTTCGGAGGACTGTATCTGAAGAGGGAGTGAAAGCTCTGTGGAAGGGGGTGGGCCCTGCCATGGCCAGAGCAGCTGCTTTGACTGCATCCCAGTTGGCTACTTATGATGAAACTAAGCAGGTAAATTTTTCAATTGTATTTTTGATCATCTAGTCCTCTTCCCTCTAATTTATTAGTGTCTTTATTTTCAATTAAATCATTGCTTTTCTAATAACTTGTTTTGCGTCCTCTTTAATCCGTATGCAGATTCTAGTCAAGTGGACATCTCTCAGAGAAGGATTTCATCTACATCTAATGTATGGCTCTTCTGCCAATTTCATTTCTCCAGATATTTCTTCATGCAGACTGAACCAAAGTAAATGAAGTATCATTAGAGCATGATGAATGACCAAAATCATGGGCAACAACTTTACATTAGTGAATAATAATAAAGATTGGAGAATCATGGAAAATTAAATTTGCTTTAGTAATGTTTGTTTTATACTCCCTCTAGTCCTAATTATAAGAGAAAATCTACTTTTTAGGTATATTGAAAAATTGATGAACTTGATCCATATTATAGACCAGATTCATCACTTTTTAATGAACTTAAAAGTAAATATTCTCTTATAATTAGGACCGGAGGGTGTACTTGACTTTTTTGCCTAAAACATCTATTGAAACAGTGATTTTCCACATTAGCATGCATTTGATCTATTGATTTGAGGGTGATAAAGTTAAATAGTAAGGTCGAGGAATAAGGGAAGTTATTAGGGGCCTTGGGCCGGAGAGGTCATTGTAACTTTGAAATTTTTGTGCTCTTTTCTGTAGTCAGGGAAATTCTTCCTTGTGTTTTCTAATAAAATACAAGAAAGGGAGCCTTAGTGTAACAGTTGGAATTGTTGCCTTGTGACTAGAAGGTTACGGATTTGAGTCATGACATTATCTTATTGCAAATGTAAGATTAAGCAGCCAGCCTGCAATAAATTCTCAATGAATCCTAATTGGACAGCATCAGATTGCCTATGTTTTCTATCAACACACCATACAACTCTGAATTCATTAGATGTGACTTAGCTATGTTTTCTATCGGATGTGACTTACCTAATTGCATTATGTTCCTCATACAGCTCAAGCACAGTTGCAGGAATATTGAGCACTCTCATAACTGCCCCGATGGATATGGTTAAAACACGTCTTATGTTGCAACGAGAATCCAAGGGTGGTAGAATGTATAAAAATGGATTTAACTGCGCATACCAGGTATTAATATTGTGCTATATAAGTTCATAACTTGGTACTGTGCTATATAAGTTATATACTACTTTCATGCATTCTTTGACTCTGGCTTGGCTTTCCTAATTCTTAATTATTAGCATATAACTCAATCATGAAAAAATGATATATTTTCTCGTCTGTGCTATATAACGGAGTGATAAAGAAGTGACTTCCATATAACTCAATCATGAAAAAATGATATATTTTCTCGTCTGTCATTCACATTTGTTATTTATAGCATTTATCATGTGTGGTTTCAGGTCCTGCTTACAGAGGGTCCAAGAGCACTTTACAAAGGGTGAGTTTTATGTTTAGCTATGAAGCTCCGACACTCCATAGATTAGACGTGTCCCGTGTCCGACGCGTGTCGTGTCCGACACCGACACTTACAATTACATTGAAATTTATCATTTTTTTTAAAATTTATCCGTGTCGACGTGTCAGTGTCCGTGTCGTGTCCGTGTCCGTGTTTGGGCTTCATAGATGTTTAGTATGCATTTTTGCATGGAGCTAGTTTGTTTTACATCATCCAAAACTTTAATTCCAAATAACATCTGAGGTTTTTGTAAGATCTCTTAAAAATTATCAATGAGACTTATCAACAGAAATCATGCAAAATGTTCATGTGATACCTTTTGTCAGGGGCTTCACATTATTTGCAAGATTAGGACCACAAACCACAATTACATTTATATTATGTGAGGAGCTAAGGAAACATGCTGGCTTGGACGCAATTTAGTGACAGGAGTATCTGCTATTGACTATATTGATTCTTGATGTGCTGATTGCTGAATAACTACTCTTTTTGCACGCAAGCCCCGGTCGGGGAATTTTTTTAGATAGTTAAAATCTACATTCTTCAATGGTGATTTGAGGTTTTTCCCAGTGAATCAACCAGATCATATTTTTACATACAATTATGTATACCATTTTAAGAGAGATTCATCTGCTCCAGCAAGTGGTTATTGTTGTACTCCTTCCCATACTACCACCATTGTATCAGTATAAACAAAATAATGTTGATTCTTTTTGTATTATTGCTTTTTGTATTAATACACTTTTTTGATGAAATTGTCAAGAGTTAGACTAAGTGTATGTATAATTTGACGAAATTGTCAAGAGTTAGTACACTTTCTTTGTCAAATTTGTTATAAATGAGTAAGAAACTATTATAATGCCACACATGGCTAATGTTGTCACAAGTGTTTTGGCATGGTTGAAGAACTAAAAGTGGGAGGATCTTTAATGTTATAATAGTGTAACTAGTAGTGCATTCAATATTTAACAAGTGTAACCAAAGACATTTGTTAGCATCGTCCAATTTGAAATTGTAAAGTTCAGTCAAAATATTAAAATATTCATAAAAAATAATGTCATTTAATGATATATTTTTTACGAGCTGAGATAGGGGTTGGAGTGAAATACTAAAATATTAAAATATTCATAAATTTGTTCATCATAGGATTAGATTGATTTGCGTTATTGTAAAAATTACTCCAACCTGAGATAGGGGTTGGAGTAAGAATTTTTAACTCAATTCAAAGTTCAAACCAATAAATTGAATACAACACAATACCCCATTTTAGAATATTACGAGAATATGTTTGTCCTGGATCCCAAACACAAATTTTAGTTAAATCACGTAATTAACCACTTTTATTTATTTATATATAGAAATATATAAATAAATATGGATAAAAATAAGATAGGGGGTGGGTGGAGAATCCATTCACGTTATTATACTACCACTTGTCCATCCATATAAATACTAAATATATTTCAGTCGTGCATTAGCTATAGAATTGAGCATGTGTTGGATTATGTATGCAAGTTGCTATATATTATGTTTCTAGAAAACCCATCATATCTCATCACCAACAACTTACACTTATATTTTTCTTTATCTAACAAATTGAGTCCAATTTGGAGGAGCCTTTTTTAACTATTCTAAAACGTGTAAACAATATTGTCATCAAAAAGTGTCAAACAATAGACCACACGTTTATTTTGCCTCTCATCTTTTTTTAGTTACTTCCTTTTCTTGAGTGTTGATTTGTCTGTGAGACTGGTTATATATATTTTCTACAATTATTGCATACATGCATTAACATCATATTAAAAAAAAAGCAGCTAGCTTCATTTCTTACACTATGGATAGGAAGAACACTAATGATTTTTTCTCTTATGCTCGTTTTGAAGCTAGTGGCGATTCTGAAGCTGATAATTGTGATATTTCTAATATGGATTGGGAAATAGCGAGATCATCGGTATATGATGATGATAATGATGATGCTCTATCTTGCAGCTATGGTGGATCTGCATCTGCTGATGATGATGAGCATGATCAATCCTATGATGAACATGAACATGATGATGATGATATTGATGACGACCACAGCGACATGATATCAGAAGATGATGATGATGAAGAGAGTGACGTTGTTATTTATGGAACATCATCATCATATTGTGAAGATGATGACGAGGATGAGGTGCATGATCAACAATATCAGAAGAACAAGAAGAAGAAATTGTATGAGTCTAACTGTGATTCAGGGAAAGAGTCCATGGATGAGATGGAAAAGAATAGGCGCTTCTGGGAAGCTTGCTTGGCATCTTGATTCATTCTTATTCATTTGCTTAGTTACCCTTCTTTTCCTGTTAGGGTTTCTTTTTGTTCATAGTCAAAGGTTCAACCGCTACCTAAACTAATGGACTTTCTTGAACGTTCAACCTAACAATTTCAACGTTAAAAGTTGATCTATTGACCTGCTAGGGAATTTTAATCAGCTTAGCTTAGCTTCTGTCCCTCTCATCATATTAGTCATTATTTGATTTTTGTTGTGATTAGAATTTTATATAAAAAGTCTAAAGTTTAAACTCAGACTTCATCTGTATATAGTAATGTCATCTCTACCAACAAAGTTATACAAATGAATAATGTCTTGCAAAGAAAAGAATTCATGTTTGATTTTTAGTGTAACATTTGAATAATGTTACACGGTTCAATATAATTAACATTTTAACAAATTCATATTTTATAAAATTCATTGTAGGATTGAAATTTTATATTATATAGAATATCCGTACTAAATTTAAAAAAAAAATATAAATTATTTAATATATTATTGAGAAACACTAAAATAAATAATTTATACATTTTTATTGAAGATGTCTTTATATTCATGGGTCTGTTTGATCTACAAATTATAAATACTAGACAAAACAGTATAAGACAAAATAACATAAGATAAACATTTAAACTATTGAACAAATTGTGCTTTATACGATGTTTGGTGGAGAAAAGATTATTTGTTGTGTTTTAGACAACTTATATTAAGGATAAAAAATTATCTTGTAGTTCAATGAGAGATAAAAATATCTATTTTGGTTCAGTCTCTTGATCACATTTTGTCCAATCTCATGAATAGTTTTCCAAAGCAAACACAATCACAGATCATTAAATGATGTAATATTATTCAAAAAAACACACACCTTCAAAGAATTCACCGTTTCACGCCACCAACTAACCAAGTAAACAAAGCCACAAAGGTATACAACACAACACCCCATTTTAGAAGTATGAATATTCTATAGCATAAATAACATGGAAAATAAATCACGTAACCAACAACTTTATATAGATACGGCTAAATTAATTAATTAATTAGATAGGCAAGACAATCCATTAACGTTAAATCATAGAGGAATGTTGTGCAACTGTTGCCATGTTTGTTTCTAGAAGGAAGCTTGCGTGTACACAGTTTTAGTGCAACTATTGCCATGTTTCAATGTTTGTTTCTAGAAAATATAGTTTTTGTGCAACTGTAGTAACTAATAATAGTAACAAAATTGAGTCCAATTTGGAGTTTGGACGCAATAAACAAACAAAAGTGTGGAAATTAATTAAACATGTTGCCAAAAGTGTCAAACAATTAACCCCACTACGTAGTTTATATATTTTGCATTGCTTCTATTTATTTTGAGTAGTGTTTCTAAATTAATTAAACCACGCTTGTGCAACCAAGAAGAGTGGTTAATTGTAGGATTATCAAAAAAGAAAAACATAGATTATCGATGGATAGGAAGAAGAAGAAGAATACTAATGATTTTTTCTCATACTTTCGCTTTGAAGGCAGTGGCGATTCCGAAGCTGATATGGATTGTGAAATAACAAGCTCATCAGTATATGATATTAACGATGATGATAATGACGATGCTCTGTCTTGTAGCTACGATGGATCTGGTGTCAATGAGCATGATGATGATGATGATCAGAAGAGATCGGAAGATGATAATGTGGAGAAAGATGCTGTAGTTTTTGTAACATCATATTGTGAACAAGATAACGATGATGATTTTGAGAATGAGAATGAAATACATGATCAATATCAGAAGAAGAAAAAGAAGAAGAAATCGTTTGTGTCTAATTTTGATTCGGGGCATGAGCCGATGGATGAGATGGAAAAAAACAGGCAGTTCTGGGAAGCTTGTTTGGCATCTTGATTCATTCAAGTCTAATCATTTCAGTTAGCTTCGCTTTAAATAAATTATGAATGATAAAATGTGAGCATCAGCTGCACCACAACGGGAAGAATCACGCATTATTGCTAGAATAGCCGAGCAAATAGTAGGTCATGTCGCTTTGATTGGTAGGATTAGTGTTTGTTTATAAATATTACACTTGTACATTTCATTTTACACAAACAATCAAACAGACTATTTTCGCGATGTATTTCTTTACCTTTCTGGTTTACTATACATTTATTTATGCATTTCTTATCTTAGTTTAATACAGTCACAAAAACACTAAACTTCATACTTAACAATCGTTGGAGGAATTAAAGAACTCAAAACTGAAGGACATAGTTTCTTTCTCAGCATAATCATTTGAAGCGTAAAAAGAATCATAATTTAGAGCTATTAGCCTATATACCTCAACTAACTTTCAAGCTTAACAACAAATTCGGCACATCCATGAGACGCTAGCTACAATCAATACTATTGACAAACAGTTCGTTGAATCACAATTATGTTTGACGCATGCAGTTACGTTATGGTAGAAATCTCAACATCATGGACCAATCATTAGATTCAGCATCAAAGAGGTTAGACTATTATAAACCTAATGATCCACCACAAATGAGGCCACTCCTTACCCAATCACCATGATCCATTTGTCATGGTTAGAATTGTCAAGTACATAAACAAACAGAATCAGCTCAAATTCAGCCATAAACTGAACATAACATTCGCACAATCCACAACAAGCAAATAGTTCCTATTTCATGTAGTAATCATTTACACAAGCACACCTGCTTGTACAGACAAAATCTGAAACAAGGTACTTCAAAAACTACTAAAAAGAAAACAAGTTCTTAGCTAGAAGCAAGCACCGGCGACACCTGCGAAACAGAATCCGTGAACTTATCAACCATCTCAACATTTTCAGTGTCTATCCATCCTAGTAATGGAATCGTTGTATCAGTAATTAACTTTTCTTTGTCGGAACTCAAGCAGCACTTCACAATTTTGCTATCAGTAATTGATGCAGCAGGTTCCACACTATAATCAGTGCAACTTTTGGAGTTGACATAATCTTGCAAATAATCTTCAGGTTCTTCAGAGATTTCTTTGGTGTGCTCATCCAATTTTTTTAAGAAGCATTCTTCTATCTCGCTCAGAGATTCAGGTTCCAATTCCTCTTCACTGATATTTCTGTAATGAGTGTGATCGTCAAAATCTGATTTGGTCCGTCTCAATTCACCGCTTGCATCCATTTCCCGTTGACTTTCATATTCATCCTCAGACGGGCGATATGATGAGCGATAGGACATGGGTGAATATCCACCCGTTACTGTTTCTCGTTGACTGTCGTATTCATCCTCTGACTGGCGAAATGATGTTCGAAAGGACATGGGTGAATATCCACCTGTTGCTGTTTCTTCACGTTCCCTAAGGGTCTTCATTATCAATGTCTTGAGCAAGTTCATCACTTGAACCGCATGCATTAGAGCAGTTAGAGGATCAGACATCTGTTTCAGAAGACATAAAAGAACATGAATTGAAGGTACAATAGACAATTTTCCCGTGTATGAAAAGAATCCCTGATTGTAAACACACATTATTGCAACTAGTTTCATAACGGAAACTACACATAATTATGTTAAATATGACCATGATATATTCATTATTCCGTTTTAACAAAATTAGGATAAGCTATAAATAAGATAGGAATATGTGAACATTAAGCAAAGGGTATATGCATGCTTACCTGAGTCATATTTGGAGCAAAAACCATTGCAATGTTTCTGGCGTTCATTTTGTTATACTCCTCCTCTTGGACAACATCAGCCATGAGATCAATAGCCCAGCTGAGTAAGGCAGACTCGGTTGGCTTAAGCTGCTTCACAAGGTCAATAGATTCTTCTTCTGTGTTGCATTGAAGAACTTGTTCCGGAGAAAGTCCATCTAGCACTCCAGAAGGAAGTTCTCGGAACCATGCTTTGATTAGTCCCGCCAAGCAGTGGACATCAATGTCATCAGGCACAATACCACTATTCAACTGGTTCCTCACATGCTCCTCTTTACTATTTTCTGGGTTTATGCGAAAGATACCTTCAGCCTGAAAATACATTGAAATGTGAAAACAAATTAGCCTGAAATGACTGCTTGCAAAACCTTAATAATGCTAAAAATGACGAAAAATGTCATAATAGTTTTAGTACCTTTAGTCCTCCCTGTGAATATAAACGGTCCTGCATTAGCATGAGAATAGTTGGGACACTGTTTCCTTTTGTATCATAAGAACACTGCATAGATTCTGCTGATACTCCAAACACACTTACACTGCAAGCATAGATGACAACAATTCGCAAGTCAGAACAACGCAACAAACACGGTTAAAGACAAAAATACTATAAGGCACACACATAGACACCAAAACCAATATGTAGACATCGATAACATAATTTGAGAAAACGAAAGTGATTGAATATAATCAAATGTGTATGCCGTGTTGGTGTCCAACACCAACACGTTCTATACACATGATACACATTCGATCTAAATATCTAATAAGAAACTGCAAATAAGATAGAACACTTCATGCTTCAACAAATTCTGCACAAGTAATTCTTGATGTACTATATGCATTTGAAGAACCTTAAACTCTATTCTTGTGCTACAAAACCATACAATTCAGGTTCACCTAATCCAAACAATCTGAACATTCCCTTTTAGCAAATACATTTCAAAGGCAAAATTCTACAAAATTTTCAGAACACCAATTCAAAGAAATTTCATTTTATATAGTACAAATCTAAAGTTCTAGTATTTCCAGGACATCACAAAAACCTGTTTCAGTAATGTATTTTAAGACCCCCAACAATTTGGCTTCATTGAACACATGAAAGCTAAAAAATCTCAGACACTATCTTCTCTTTTTCTCCTCCACGCACTCACACATTGAAACACACCCATAAACACCAAAATCACTTCCCACCAAAAAAAATCAAATTTTTTTAGACCCATTTGAAATCTAACAAAAAAGAAAACTTTTTTTTAAAGACCCCCCAATTTTTGCTTCATTGAACACATGAAAGCTAAAAAATTCTCCTCCTCACATTCACACATTGAAACACACCCATCAAGTCCAAAATCACTTCCCACCTAAAAAAATCAAATTTTTCTTAAACCCATTTGAAATCTAACAAAACCAAACATAAAAAAGAAAGCTTTTTTAAAAGAACAAAAGAATAAGAAGAAGAAAAAAAGTAAAAGCTGAATGTACCTAGCACTTGGAACACGACCAGGGATCTGAACTTCAAACTCAACAGGAAGACCCAAAAAGCCATTAAAACGGTCAAAAGTAACATGAGTAATATGTTGAACGTCGGTTGGCCATCCGATCTCCATCTGATGAACGGTTGAGATGACTTCATGATCTGGTCTTTCTACTCTGCACGCCACCATAGATTTTCTAATAGCAGCTAAAAGTAAAGCTACAAGTGAAAGCTGGTTCTGTTGTTCTTCTTCTTGTGCTTCAGCTGTTGGTCTTGTTCTTTTGCTTCCACCACCGCATCCACCGCCTCTGGTAACCATGACAAGACCTGTCATTAATGTGAAGAAGAAGAAAGGACAGTGTGGTTTTAAATTTGAGAGAGGTGAAAGAGTGTGTTACTTAGTTAATGTTTTTTTGTGTTGTTGGGTTGCATTCAATTTTGTACTGAGAATGAATGAATGAATGAATAAGGTGTTTGTTTCTTTTTTTTCTATGAAATGAAAAATGGATTTGGTAGTTTGAACTTCTAAATTCAAACGGCCACTACTACTCCTTTTCAAATTCTATCTCTTTCTCTCTCACTTCTATAAAGAGTCTTGTCGTTTCTAACCTCGGTATTTACGTGAATTATCGTTAATGCCACTCAACTTCTTAATAAAAAATATCTAAATTTTATGAGTTTATTTTTTAAACTCTTTAAATCGTACTAAAATATATGTTGTTTTAAAAAAAAAAATTAACTTTATTAGAATAGAATAAATTTTGATTCTATAATTGATTCTACTTGAAGTTAAAAAGTGTAGAGGTCTCGAATGATGCAACTGTAAAGGGAAGTGTGATTGGGGTTCAGATGGTCTAATGTATTCGACAAATGTTGGATATGAACTGGGAGGTAAAGTTGTCACATGTATAAATGGAGGCAAACAAATGTGTTGATGGTCGCTGAAATGAGAATTTCTTTGAATGCCGATGTAGTTGTTTTTTATGTGTGTCCGGAGAATATTCGGAAGTTGTTGATGATGATGTAATCGGAGTTGCATATCCGCGTATAATCTTTTTGTGGTTTTTCTCTATTTTGGGCTATTAGCCCTCCTTTTTCCAAAAGAAAAATGTAGTTTTTAATTTTAGAATTGATTTTTACACTTAAATTATTCATTCAACTTAATTTTAGTTGGAATAAATTTTAAATCAATTCTATTAAAATCAAATTTTATCACCGCAAAACTAAATACACACTACTACTTCTTTTGTACTGCCTCCATCTCAATATATAAGACATACTTTTATTAAATGACATTGTTTATTTATCTTGTTTTGACCGTATTTTTTTAATAATATATAGATATAAATATTAGTATATAAGAACTTGTTTGATTTGTTTTATTGAGTATTTTCAAAATATTAATAATCAAAATTGTACACTGACATAAGTGTTGTGGTCAAATAAATCTTTATATTTTGGGACAAATGCAATAATACTTTCTTAATCAATCATTAACATTTTTCAAAAACAAATACACTTATATTACTACCTCCGTCCCAAAATATAAGACCCCGTTGACCACTGCATGTTTGTCAATACATGATTTTGATTGCGAATATTTTTAATTGTCTATTAGTAAAAATTTGATGTTTTGAAAATATGCATCGAAACAAATCAAACAAATCTTATATAATAATATTTACATTTATATACTCTTAGAAAAATACAATTAAAACAAAATATATGAATAATACATTTAGTCAAACTGAGTTTTATAAAATGGAACAAAGGTAGTACTCCCTCCGTCTCAAAATAAGTGTCATACTTGCCAAAGTTGTTTGTCCCAAAATAAGTGTCATATACTATTAACAATAATTTTTACTATTTTATGCCTTAAAACAATCATTAAGTAAGAGAAAAGCATATTAAAAAATATACTTTTTAGTATTCCAATGTCTACTACCAATAAAAATAGAGATTATTTTAATAAAAATCATATTCTCTCTTTCTTTTACACACTTTTCTTAAGGTGTGTGATTTGGTCAACTGCGATACTTAAAATGAGACGGAAGGAGTATATATAAGGAAAAGGGAAATGTTAACATGTGCCCTAAGGGCACATGTTAATGATTTAAATAAAGAAATATCTGCATTGATTTCTGTGTATTTGCTTTAATTTTTAAACTTTTCATGTTTTCTATGCACAAAGTTTTAAAGAATAATTCTAATTTTGGATTCTTAACTTGTACCTGACCCTAAAGAAAATGTTAGTAACGAGCATAGTAGGCACGCTAATTAACATGCGTCTTTAAAGCCTCAACATCTGCCCAATAAAAAATGCTAGTCTCAAAATTGGGTATTTTATTTTAAGATTAATTATGATCAAGGGATTAAGTTAGGCTTACTGATTCAGGTGTATCCACTTTTTGTGTAAGATGAGAATCCTTCCATTCAAAGTACTGTGTGGTACTACTAACTGGTTGACTCTTTCTTATTCTTTTGGCAATACTACAACAGTTTCAAGGACATTAATGATTGATTTTCTTACCCAAAAAAAGGAATTGGTTGAATTGGTGTGAATAAATAAAATGTTAATTATTGCTTCCTAAAACACCCCACTTCAATTATCAACCAATTATTATCCATTAATAGCATATAGGTTGAGCAAATCCACTACCAGAATTTTTATGATGATTAATTAGGACTAGTACATTTTTCATAGTAACGGAGAAATACACAAACACGCAATCTTTAATACAATCATCATCTAATTAGACTAGATCTATCAGTGATTCACATCTGCAACCTCTATCTATTTTAGTTATGGAGAAATAAACAACAACCTCTATCTATTTAGGAGTAGTTTTAAGACCATAAAATATACTAATTTCAATTATTGTTTATATTCAAGCGGTGTTGGTCCAACACTAAATGAAGTCTAAAGTTAAATGTTATTAATGATGTCTTTTTAAAAAATATCAAAACTTGGACGTAAAATCATTTATTAAATTATCATTATTAATTTCACTTAATTTTTTTCGATTGACAATAACGATAATCCATTTAATCTTTGTTGAGACATTGTTGATCTAAGATAAGCTTTATTCTTTTCAAAAAAAGATAAGATTTTATTAATTTTAATTTTGAAAAACTCCGTTCTACCGAAACAACGGTTACAAAATGGTTAGTATTATTATATAAACAATACAAACATTTGGAAAAGAATCAAGTCTTCTAATATAATGAATTATGTCAATAGGAATATCATGTTCAACTAGTATGACTTCTCTTAAAATTTGCAATTCTTAAAATAAGTACAATCCATCAATATCAGAGTTGTCATTCTGTTTTAACGAACAGTCAATAAAGTTGAGACTGGATTCTTTCAAATTTTCAATTTCTTAATACTAAACAAAAATTCAAAAATATCTTCCTGCAGTATATTTTAAGTTGTTCAAATTTACTTTTAAATGAAGTAATTATTTAATCTATTATGTACTAAAGTAATCAGATTTAAATGATTCTTTAAGAAGTTTTAAAATTTCATTGCCATCTTACCAAATTATTTCCTTTTATGAATTATACATTTTTCACCAAACTTAGATTATATATATATATATATCCATTTCATTAGCAATTTATTTAGTATAAATTATAGTTAAAAAAATTAATGAGAAAGTTGAAAATTTGAGGAAACTAAAAGTTTAACTCTAACACAAATTGTAGGTTGTAGCCATCATTAATCAACATAGATGTTACTGTTTTAATTATAGGTTGTAGCCATTATTAGTCAATATAGCGTTAAGTTTCAACTTTTTATATGAATTGAGAATTGAATTGGGTTGTATTTTTTTCTTTTGAGGTTTTTTTTTTATCTTTGACACTATAGATTATTGGGTTTATTATTTATTGGAAGCTTTTTTCTTTGTAATTTTTATTTATTTTTTGAGGCCTAAAGTAAAGGGTTTGGGTGGTTTGACCTTCAGAGTGACCTTGTATAATTCAAGACAAGATAATGTTTCATACTTACAAATAAATAAAAATTGATTTAAAATAAATATCGTTTACACTTTTTAAGATAAATTATTTTTTTCTTTCATTTTTACCATATATGATTATCGAGTACTTCTAAAATATTAATGCGTTTACATATATACTGTACATCAACTATTCAATAAATTTTAAAATTAAATTTTCTTTTAAAATAAACACTAGATAGAATAGTTGATATGATTAATTCAATAAAAATATCAAATCTTGTAACAATTATAAACCATATTTATTTTAAAACGGAGAAGGCAGTAGTAATACTATTCAAGTTTTTCTAAGACGATTGCTTCAAAAAAAAAGTTTTTCTGAGACGATTGAATAAAATAAAATATTACCTCCGTCCTAAATTATAAGACCCATTTTGACTAAATGACACTATTCATGTATCTTACTTTGACCGTATTTTTTTCATAGTTTATAGATGTAAATATCAGCATATAAGATCTTGTTTGATTCGTATTGAAGAGTATTTTCAAGATATTAAATTTTTATAATTTTTACTAATGCAAAATTAAAGATAATAGCGATCAAAATTGTGCATTGGCGAACGTGCAGTAGTCAAAATGAGTCTTATAATTTAGGACGGAGGTAGTATGTTTTTGGGTCACATGGAGGGGTCTCAATTTTCTAGTTAAGGAGATTATTTTTTATTGGCCCATAGCAATGATAATCCTTTTTTCTTTTACTACCTTAATCATGTTATTACCGGAGACAACTTTTGTTTTACCAACAACTATGGGTCCTTTTTATGTTATTCGCGTGATTAAAGGGTGAAAAGAATGACATGTTGGATATTACACTCTCATTGGTTTACCAAAATCTTGTTTCTCATCTTGTCCTATAGCTATTTGGATCCTATGCAACTTGCATCCTGTCTTCTTTTGAAGGCACCATGCTGGCTAAAGTTCATGTGTCCTTTTTCATGGTCATATTCATCTTTAGTTACTAACCCCCATCATGCATTGAAAAGAAACAAAGATTGGATTGCATTATTCTTTACCACCACCAAACAATGTCAAACTCAAACATGTGAATTTTGTTGAGCTACCATTGTGCTCATCTTGACTAGATATACGCATACTACATAGATTAATCGATCAATGTAAATTTATTTAAGGAATTTAACTTCTTATAATATTAGTATTTGGTTTTTCTTAAGCACTGGTCATGAGTCAAATAATTTAAAAATTTACGCATTTATCACTTGAGTCACATATTATAAGACCAGATGTATTTGTTATTCAACAATTTTTTTTTCATATAATGTGAAATCGAAGGAGTACTATCTTAACTAGAATTAGTTATCAAGATTTTTTTTACATAGTTATCAAAATATTTAAGAGTATGTTTGACCTTTAAAATAATTACTTTTTTCTTTAATCAATGTTGTCAAGTAATTTAAAATAATTATTTGACAACATAGTACATGACATAACATTATAACACAGGACATGTCATAAGACATATTACTTTTAAAGATTGAACAATTTTTCACTAATATCGTATAAGATATTTAGTGAAAAAATAATTATTTGGATAATTTAGACAATTTATAATAAGACAAAAAATTTGTAATGTTGTTTAGTGATTGATAAAAATTTAAATTATTTTTTTTTTGACCACAAAAATTTAAATTATTATAATGTCTCATATTTGAGAAAAGAAAATATTTGATTAATGTTTGATTGATTCTCAAATGAAGCATAAAAACTTCTTAAATACAACACCATAAAGATTAAAAGAGTAAAATGACAAATAAACTATTTATTTCAAATAAACTATTAAACTATACTTAATTCCTATCACAATTAGAAAGTGAACCCCAACTTTAAACAAGCTACATAAAAGCATGTGCTGATTGAGAAATATTTGTAGTCACAATCTCAAATGCACGCACACAATTGTTTTTGGGCTAAATACATTAATTTTTTTAGCCCCAACTTTAAACAAGCTACATAAAAGCATGTGAGTATTGTAAATATCATGTAGCAAATTCAATTGCTAACAATCGAAAAGGGGCAGGACATAAAAAATAAAAAATTATCTGTATACAACGTGACAAATAGCACTAGAAACTCACACACACACAAGTACACAACTGCAAAGTTTCATATTCGAAATTGGATGAAGATATTCAGCCTAACAATATCAACATTGTCAGTTGAGCTATGCCTTACGGATTAGAACATAGTTTGAAAGTAACCTCTGCCATACAACTTTAAATGAAGTAATGTCATTGCTATTTTACTACAACAAAAGATTATGCTATAAAAGGATGCAATGTCCTTATAGTTTAGCATCCATTCCTCACCTTTTCAAAACTAAAAAAGGTTTCATTTCTCAAGGTTAGACTACTACAGGGAATTGTTTCAAATTGCATATGAAGAACAGGTGGTCTTTAGTACTTTGCATGGTACTTTTAAGCTTCCTTGTGGTTTGTCAAGGAGGCAGCCTCAGGAAGAACTTTTACAAGCATTCCTGCCCTCAAGCCGAGGACATTATTCTTAAAGATGGCAACGGAAGCTTTCAGAGAAGAGAAATATTGAGAGAAAATGATCCATCTCATAAAAGTTGAATTGAAATTGAGTGAGAAAAGATACAATCACATGGACTACTGTTATATACATTTATCAGTTTACACATTTCTTATCCTAGATATGTGACTAACATCAAAGCATAACTATTGTACAGCCAATACATGATAAGCTAAGCTAGTACTCCACCTAATCTTATGTGTTATTCTTCACACTTGTCAGCATTATTCAACAATTATTAAGAGCAAAACATTGCAGCATGTCTCTGCTAATCCCAACTTACCTGCTAAGTTGCTTAGAATGCATTTTCACAACTGTTTTGTCAGGGTATAAATCATTACACCAAGATTTTTAAGTATTTATTTATCGATGTTTATTTCGAAGTTACATTAAATACCAATGTGTAATATAGATTGCATACATAACCATTTCAGGGGTGTGATGGCTCGATTTTGTTGAACTCTACTGCCAATAACACTGCAGAGAAGGATTTAATTCCTAATTTAACAATAGCTGGTTTTGATATCATTGATGACATAAAAAATGCGGTCGAGGAAAAATGTCCCAAAACTGTGTCGTGTGCTGACATATTAGCATTGGCTGCTAGGGACGCTATTTCAGCACGGGTAAGCTAATAATTTTTTATATTCTTCCGAGCAATGACTTTAGACTATATACATGTCACGTATTTTTAAGCCGCTTAGAATGCAGTTTAACAAACCTTTTTGGGAAGTGCTCACTGGTAGAAGAGACGGAACAGCATCGAAAAGTTTTGAAGCCTTGGTCAACATCCCAGCACCTACTTTCAACTTCACCCAGCTCAAGCAAAACTTTACAAGTAAAGGTCTTACCGAGCATGATCTGGTTGTATTATCAGGTATATTACATACACACTGATAAAATTGAGTATAAATACTAATTTTGCGTTTGAAATTTATATATAATATGTATTTGTAGGAGTACACACAATTGGAATAGCTCACTGCAACTCCTTCAGTACAAGGCTTTATAACTTCACGGGAAAAGGCGATCAAGACCCTTCTTTGGATTCCACATATGCTGCATACTTGAAGACTAAATGTAAGAATCTGAGTGACAACACTACGAGGGTGGCGATGGATCCCGACATCTCTGGCAATTTCGACAGTCACTATTATTCTAACCTTCTTCAGAAAAAGGGTCTGTTTCAATCAGATGCTACACTTCTAACACAAGATCAGTCAAAAAGGTATTGCTGAAGAATTGGTTAACCAAAACAAGTTCTTCACGGAGTTTGCACAGTCAATGGAGAGGATAGGACGCATTGAGGACCTCAGCCTCGGCTGGTGAAATTTGGATCAAGTGTTATGTCGTCAACTCATAAATAAGTATACATACAAGTTGTGTCTAGTACAAAGGATTTAGTACGAAAAAGTCATGAAAGATTATCTTGTCAATTAGTCATGAAGTTGTGCCTAGTTTGAGTTTGATACATGGTTTCAAATTACTGTTTGTTGCAAATTATATTTCAATTATGAAAAATAAATTTTCTAAACTTCAAATTGAAACTGGGAATAATTTAGAGATACAGAAATTATATGAACATCAAATTATAAAAAATATTTCACATATTAATCAATCAAAGACTAATCCAAACTTCATTGGAGCTTTATAGGAAGTTATAGAACTTAGATCACAGGCAGTAAAGGTTGGGGAGAATAGCCCTTGCAATGGATCCGAAATTAAACTGACGACATGCATTGTTTCCTTAATTCATTGAGTTTTTTTTCCCTACAGATACACTTGCATTTTAGTTTTAAATTGAGACACCATCTAATTTGAAGACTTTCAGGTCGATTAATTCGATTTAGAAAGTGTTAAAGTATCAGCTAAAATGAAAAAACAGAATTGACACTGCTACTTCAATAACTAATATGCTAAAAGAGATTAAAGACATAGGAGTTCCTCATATCACTAAAAACTTACACTAATATACCAGAAACAAGACAAGTCTCACCCTCATATACACTTCATTTTACAAAACACTCTTTTATCTGTTTTATGTTTTTACATTTCTTTTGCCAATGCATCGACTAACTCATTTGTTTCTCTATTTGTATGTTCCACCTGCGCTTTCAAAATCAGCAGCAGGTTTCTCAATTTATTACAGAAGAAACGCAAATTCCTCGGGCATTAATTCATATCTTTAACCCCAGGCTATAGCATTTCTCGAGCCTGACTCGTTTGCATTGCAAGTTAACTCGAAAGTTTAATATCCACATGACACATGTATATCCCTCAATTCAAAATTTTCACCAAATGGATCAAGTCCAGTGATACACATTGCACACATAATTAGCCTACAAACATAATTAGCCTTTGGCCGTTTGCATAAATTTCCCATGAACCCAAATGGATGCAAGTGTAAAAAAATAACTGAAATTTCCTTAAACCACAAAAACAAAGAGTACACTAAAAAATAACACATGAGTGAACAAAAACACCTCATAGATGAGGACAGAAAGTCGAAACTTCATCTTCTTCCAGCAATCCTCAGCAAAGGAGAAATTATCCCTTGTATCTCTTGCAACGACTGTTGAATCCGAATCTCAGCTTCGACAGTACTCTTGAGATTTCTTATATGCTTCTTGAGAGTTTCAGAAGCCCTAATATCATCAGCCCTCATTTCAATAACTTTATTAGCCAATCCAGTTAAGAAACGAGCAAACTTAGGCACAGTACAATACTTATGCAAGAAAGCCAAAAGCAGTTCCAGCTTCTCCAAATCCAAATCAGAAACACACCTCAACAATTTCTTCCTAGACACCAATTCCTCCATGACAGCAACCACATGGCCAGGATTCTTACCTTCCAACACACACACAAGAGCATCGCCGTGCATAAACTTATTCAAAAGCTTATCGTGCGCAGCCAACTTCACCCTCTTTGGCTTCAGAACCAAGTAATCACCCTCAGATGGTTTCTCTCCTTGCCCTCTTTGAAAATACCTAAAGTCAGTAGTTTTCAAAACCTTCTTCTCAATACTCTCCAAAGGCCTAATTTGCCAAAACGAACTACCCTGACTCACAGCAATTTCCTTCTCATTCTCCTTTACCTTCCTCTTAGCAGCATAAATCATCCCCTTAGAAGTTCCAATCACCCTTGTAGAACAATCCGGCGAATAACCAACAGACAAAAGCGGCGCAGGGTACCTCATAGAATAAGTAACCTTCATAGAACCATAATCAAACACCTTAAAATAACCATCCAAACCAACACTCATAATCCTATTTTGATCCGACTCATCCCCCGAATCCTTCCCAATTCTACCAACACAAATCGAAGTCACCGTCTTATTATGACTCTCCATCGAATAAACAAGCTTCCCTCCTCCAATTATATCCCACAGATTAACAGAATTCCCACCCGCAGTCGCAATCATCCCACCAGATGGCAAAAAAACAACATCCTCCACAGGACAACCATGATTAAAATCCATAACCGATTTCGTCGACTCCCTAACCCTAACATCCCAAAGCTTAACAACATGATCATAAGAGCCAGTAACAAAAGTATCCGAATTAACCGGCGAAGAATCACCACACCTAACATAATCCTTATGACCTAAAAATTCATGAATTGAAACACCCTGAGCAACATCCCAATACTTAACAAGAGCATCATCACCACCAGAAATAACGTGAAGCTTATCATGATTAGGAAAATGAACAAACCGAACAGGACGAGTATGTTCTCGAAGACGACGGAGACGGTTACGCGTCTTGAAATCGAAAACTTGAACGAGACCGGAGAGATCAGAAGCGGCGATGAGACGAGCGTCGTTACGGAAAGAAGCGCAGGAGACGGTGTCGGTGAAGGAAGTGATGGAGGAGATTTGAGAGAGGGTTTTGGAGCTGAAGATATTTAAGGAGGTGGAATGAGCGGTTACGAAGGAGTGAGGTGGAGTTGGTGAGAAAGTGATGGAAGGGATGTTGAAGGTTTTGGGGATTTGTTGAGTTTTGAAGGAGGACCAGTATTTGGATTCGGAAGTTTGTTGTGGTTTTCGTGGTTTGGTTTTGAGTTTTGGTTTGACTGGGAAGGTTTTGATTCGTGGTTCTTCCATTGATGAAGATGAAGATGCTAAACCCTTTGCGACTGTGTGTGTTGTTGTTGTTAGCTGGTTTTTAGGGTTTAACGAGTTGGGGGAGAAAGCGGCAGAGGCAATGTGACAATATTCACGAAAAGCCCGCAAAACACTATTTTAACATTTTCGTAAAAAAGTATACAAAAAGAAAGAAATGTGATAATAATCAGTTAATCACAATATAAATCAAGAAATTATATTCTTACATGATCAAGAAATTATATTTAGTCGCAATAACAACAGAAAAAAAAATGATTAAATTATTTACTTTTTAAATTAAGAAATTATTTATAATATTATATCGTTTATTGTTCTATTTTTGTGAGTGCGACCAAATACAATTTCTTGATTTTATGTGTATGCAGAAAATTTAGTAGAAATGAGAAAACTCACCTCGTATATCTCCCAAGTTTCCGGCGGAGTCAAGTGACCATATAAAAATATCTCTCATATTTGACTTTGACATATTTATTTTGGTACAATTTACTTGAGTTTTATTTTTGGTACAACTTTTTGTGTGTTTGTTTAGTCCGGTGATTTATTTCGACTATTTGTGTCCAATCTTCTCTCATTTTTCTAATCCAACAATTATTAATTCATATAGGAAAAAAATAATGCAAAAGAGACAAAAAAAAAAGATAAATGAATGATTGAGATAAAGGCAAGATGAAGAACATGAGAGAAACTGTAGGATAGGATCGAGATTTGCTTGATTCATGAATAATGATCGATCAATGTTAAGAAATTTAAAATGGAAATTTTATGTTGAGAAAAATAAAATTTTGACTTATAAAAGTTGAGTTCACAACTTTTTAAGACTAATTTTCTATATTAAGTGTCTTAAGATGTGCTCTAAGAGCACATGTTAACTTTCTCCATAATTAATTGTCAAAGATGCATATTTGGAGGTATGAATATTTTGGTCACTATGATTTTATGTTAGTAAGATGTTGTGAGTTTATTCATTAATTGAATGTGTGATTGAATTTGATTAATAAATATCATTATTTTAGTTAAAAAGTAATAATACTCATACAAAGTTAGGTACAATATTCTTTTCTTTTTTTTACTCAAAAAAAATTCATTCATTCAAATTAACAAATACATAGATCATTACAAATTTAGAATTGCTAAAAACTGAAAAAGGTGAATCTGCAAACAATCTCGCAGCACCTAGGTTAATAGCATACAACGGCATAATGAAAGTGCTTACAAATATGACAACATAAAAATAACCGGAATGTTCATACTTCCGGATGTGTAGCATTGACATCCAAGTCTTCATCAGATCTATAATGAGTTGATGTAAATATGCAAAGTTGAATCAACGAACCCCGAACAAAGAAGAAAACCAACAAACGCCGCACAAGACGACGAACAAACACAAAGCCGCACAAGATGACGAACAAAACAACACCGCACTACGACGGCGAAAACTTGATAATCAAAGAACCAAACTTTTGTAGATAACTACTTATTTAAACAAAAAGAAAGAAAACAACGGTGTTGAGGGGTACAATATTCTTTTTACTCTCTTCATTCCTTGAATATAAACAACAAAATAATATCATGTTGTATGGTCTCATATATAAGTAAAATTCAATCAACTTTATCCTATTAAATACTCTAATTAATTTAAAATTTATTTTTAATAGTATATTCTTTGAATTTCACTCACATGTCTTTGTCAAAATTTGCCAAAGACAAGAGTATATTCTTTGAATTTCAGTCACATGTCTACTTTCTTAAGTCTCATGTGTCTAAGTAGATCTTTCTTGAAGGCACTATTGGCTAAGAAGATGGCCTTTATTGTATCAAAGACCTTCTGATCCATGATGCTCCAATTTTAAATATGTTGTACACCTTGTTTACAAATTAACTTCTCATTTTTTACCTAACTGATTTTATTTCACCCTATAAAGCCCCTTCGAGTCTTAGTTGGCTAGTTGCTCTTGATTCCCCATTTTCGGCAAATTTAGAAATTTGAGGGATCTGAGAGCAACATGGGGTTAAAGAGCAAACACCCCTACAATAACCACACAATGTAGTTATGGTCATAATTGGGCGCATCAACAATCACAAATGCCTTGACTAAATTGGAAAGCAATGCCTTTGTTATTTTTTTGAGTTTTATTTTTAGTTTCCATTAAGCCATACTACATTTGAAACCTATGAAATTGCTAAGCTAATATAATCATCATGACATGATCCAAATGTTGCTCAAACTTGTTTAAATTAAAGAAAAAAATTATATATTTCTATTATGATACAATGTACAGACTGATCAACTGTATTCCCTCACTATAAGTCATCCCTATATTGAAAAGTACAACATGCCAACATTTCTTCTATTGTTTCCACGCCCCATTCTGATATAAACTCAATATCAACAGAATATTCACCCATTCATTAATAGGCTAATTATAAATTATAAAAGAAAAAATCACTCTCGGACTACTTGCAAACTAATTGAGAATTTCATCACCTGCAACTAGGGAAAAAGAAATCTAGTACAAAATATGCATTCTGCAACAATCGCAGATATTTGAACAACATTTGGTGGGCGGCTAATGAGAAATCCCCAAGGGTTGAATTGTCATATATACGCTAGGGAGCCACGGTCAAGGTCAGGCTGTGGTCTACCCCGAGTAGGAGTTGGTGGCCTCTGAATATTAAGTTCCTACAATAAGAATAAACAAAATATTAGTTCATACTTCATATACATTCCCCACTTAGCAAATGCAATTTTTTAGTTATTGTTAAGCACAGTACAGAGAAGCAAGCTTATTACCTGCATCCATGTCTCATCCATGACACGCTCGGGAGATGACTCTGGTGACTGAAAGGGAGGTGGTATGGGATGAATCAATTTTGGAACCACAACCAAACCCCTGCCAACCACCAATATAGCTCCCGCATTGTTTGCAGTTCCTAAATAACACACCCAAAATAAGATTGAAATTCTACCACATGTAAAAGAGAATGTCGATGAGAAATCATGCTTACCACAGTAGTTTGTTGCAGAAAAAAGGGTGATTAATTGTCCCTGGGCAAATCGCTCAAAACCATCCATGACACACTCATGGGCCCTTATGATGAGCTGTAGTTTATTTTTCTTACAGAACTCAGTAACGCGATCAGGCTGCATATAATAAGTAAAGTAATGTCAGATTTGCATTTAAGTAACATTCCATTCTACAAAATGTTACGAAGACAAAAAATATGAACTTCAAATTGTATTCATAAACTATAGATATTTTGCATGTAAAATTGTGTCTTAATTGTACTTTCGAACTTTCTATGCCCTAACCCTTTTTTATCTTATAAAGGCCACTAAAAAAATTCAATTGATTTTTTCATTTTCTCCTTTTGGGTACTCAAGAAGAATTTTAATTTATATCATTACAGAAAACTGTGGGTGGGCATGAAAGGGAGGAGAAAAAGGATTATTGGACCTTTTCAAATAACTAAGAACCTAAATTATTAGAGATAACTTGCCCAATAGCATGAAAGGATCAGTTTTACTATGAATGATAGCTAGCGTACTTACCCCGAAAGTGACGAGCCCCGGCCCTCTAGCATTTGGTCTCAAACCCTCCACGCTGTCATTTTCTGTGGGATCAGACCTTCAAATGTATAGATGCCGTGAGACAAAAAGAACGCAAACATGACAAAGCTAAAATGAAAAAGAAGAAAGGAGGATACCATAAAAGGTCCATTAAAATAATAGACCCTGCATCCATTGTTATGGGCCTTTCAATCTTCTCTATCTGTTCTACTGAATGGATAGATCTTCCAATGCCACCATGCATACAGATGATTTTCTTTTCAATAAGAGCAGCGAGTGGAAGATGGTTAAAAAGTTGATTGAATCTTGTCCACGCCCATATTCCATCATTTTCACCCTACAAGCACCTAGTTAGTTACAGAGTTGAACCTAAAAATCAAATCAATACAAGTATGTTTCTGTCTTTACCATTCGTTCAATGCACTCTATACGAAAACCAAATAATGCATTTATGTCGGCCGCTTCATGGTTTCCACGTATCAAATGAACATTGTCAGGATATTCAATCTGCACAATCACAATAATAAAATTCAATTAAAGACGATGAAGACCAAATACAATAATATCTGATAACATAGAGTTAAAAGTAGCTTGCCTTAAGAGCAAGTAGCAAGGTAATGGTTTCCAAGCTGTGCTGTCCTCGATCAACATAATCTCCTAAAAACAGGTAGTCAATATACCTGAAACATCAAATATTTAGTTAATTACAAAATGACCATGTTAAGTAGCACAGCAGGAGAAATGAATTCTCACGATATTAACTAGAAAAACTGTGTTATTTATTTAGACAACAAACTGAAACATACCAAGGCTGCATTTCAATTGACTTATAAACAACTTATTTGAACTGATTTATTGACATAAGCACTTGTTAGATTGTAGTTTATGCAAATAGGAGTTTATGAGATGTCCATACTCCATACTATGTTTACATCTTATTTCAATAAGCTCTTAAAAATAATTTGGTGATCTGCTTGCCAAGGAGTTGTTAATTGAAAAAAAGGTTGGATGGTTAAAATTTTACAATGTGATAGTCTAAGACTAGAATGTTGAACTAAATTTATTATTTTTTTTGACAAATGAACTAAATTTTATTTCTAATTGATGCAAAGGAATAAAATTCCACGATTACATAGTGTGACAGAAATAGAGAAGAGCTGATAAATAATAATAAGCTATTTTGGCACCAGGGATATATTCTACCCATGTTTACATGTAACAAACTTACGTTATGTCTCCTGCAGTTGAAGGAAATCCATATTCATCAAATAGCCGCATCAAATCACCAAACTGACCATGAAGATCACCAAATACTTTGACAGGAGCTTTTAGCTGAAGAACAGTTGGTTCATGCATAAATATTTGCTCAGCAGCATAGCAAAGCTCACCCACTTCATAAGAATCCAAGAAGAACCGCCTATTTGCAGGTGCTTTCCAGTTGCGAGGCCTGAGCAAATTTGAAATTATCTGGCAAGAGAATGACAATAAGTGATTATCTAACGTAGCAGTATGATAATTGAATGGGTATAACATAAGTATTATGCTCCAACAATTAAATATAAGAAGAATGTTTATCAGATAATGCTTGCCTTTTTATGTAAACCCTGGGGGGATTTCTGCCTGGTGAACTTTTTTGTAGGATATGGCAAGTCATTGTTTATGGGAAGCATGCGTCTGCTTTCATTTTCAAACTGATCAAGTGACAATTGTCTCACCAGTCCACCTAGGTTACCTACGGTCTCTTTAGCTACTACAACCTGTAATAAAATATAAATTAATTTTCATTCTTGAAAGAAATTTCATCAGTTATAAGCAAGGATTCCAAGCACGTACAGCTCTAGGATGAAGGTGAACATCTCCCTCTGTGTCACTTCCATCTGAAACTGCTTCGGCAGCATGTGAGTAGTCATCTGACACAGATCTTTCATCAGCAGGACTACTTGATATAGCTTGCACAGATTGCCAGACAGCACTAGCGGCCTCAGCTTCGGCAGCTGATGCCTCCCTCAGTTTCTCCAGGGAAACTTTGTCCAAGCTGGTATAATCAAGAAAAGTTGTCATAAAATTGAAGTAGTCCGTGCACAAGAATGACAAGCTAGAAGTGTTGAGCTTCTAAAGAAAGAAGCAACAAATGACATACCCTGAGACACCAAATTTCGGGGTTTCTGGTCCATCATCCAAACTTGGTGTATTTACATTGTGTTTGGGACTTGTAAAATGTGAACCTCTCTCACTATTTTCGGACTGCAATGGCGAATTTTCAGCCACTAAGAAATCACCCAGTAATAAATCTGTACAGGATAACATAGTTTCATTATAATTGGTAGACAAAGAAAACAAACTAGAAATATCTCCGAGCACCAGATTAAGAAGAATGAAAATATAAATTTAATCAAGACACAAGCTCTATCTCTGGCGGTATTTATCTTATGTAATGCATAAAAAGAGTCATTTAATTCTTATCAGATTAACTGCTTTTGAAATATGTTGCTTTTGGTTTTTCATGCGAAAATAAACCCATAATTCTATCACTACAACTTCGTCGCTCATAATGCAAGTGCTTACCTCCTCTAAGACCACCATAGATATAGACTTGAACACCAACAGCTGCTGCTGCATGGCGACATCGACGCATGAGCTCCAAAGAAGGGTCATAATCATGACCTTTGTTTGATCGTGATGAGGACACCAGCCCATTTCTATCCAACCAAACCCCAGCAGCAGTGTCCAATACTGTCAAAACAAGAAATCAGTATATATATATATATATAGAAATAATAGTCAAACACACGTAGAGGGAAAAAAATGAGACAGCATGTCAAGAAGCACATACAAGTATACAACGATACAATACAATGACGCAGTGGATTATAAACACGAAAAGTTACCTGCAATCGATGCTTCACCTTCCACAGCTCGCCCACCCCTAAGAACACCTCCTGTAACATGTAGTCGTGCACCAACAAAAACCTGATAGAATGAATGTCATATTCAATCAGAAAACAATCATTGGAATGAAATTTAACGCCCATCATCCTTCCAAATCAATAACTCAATTTCCCAGAGATATAAATTCACCGTCCTTTTAATTGTTAGATATAACATAATATTTATTTAATTACATCCTGCTATCTAAATAAACACCTCTTGGTATTTTTTAAGTTCACGAGCCACCGGATGATGAGCACCATTGATAGAATGTGAGAAATATATTTGACCTCTTCATAGCTTCAATATATAGTATGAAGATTCAACACAATCGTAATGAAACCAATTTATTTAAGAAACTAATATGGTAATAGAATTTAGCCACAAGGGAGATTTACCTCGGACTCTTCAAAAGGGATAGAGCAAAAAAGAAAGGAGCAAAAACAAGAGGGTCAATATATATTGCATGATATTACCAAATGTAATGATTGTTGATTTAAATCTCCAATTACATCAGTGTGAAAATCTTTATTCAAACATGAATAACCAAAACATAGGTTCTTAAGATGAAAGAATTTAAAGCAAGAGGTAAATGCTGATAAATAATCAAAAAATGACAATTAATACACACAAAATCAGAAATGTAGATTCCATATAGGGATTAGTTTATTTTATGCAGATTTGTAGACAACGCTTAATTCACGCAAAGAAGGCATTGGGCAAGCACCAAGCAGTAGAGAAAAAATGCGGAAAGAAAGGCGAAGGGAGATCGTCTAGTGCAGCAACACAGGGATAAGTGTGCAGTGTAGCTGTGCTTCATAAGTAAACTGGAATACTGAATAGCCTGACAGTTCATGTTTGCTAGAGGTCACCGGACAATCACCATAAAAGAGAGAACTGAGTGGGCCATCACTGGTAAGGTGGAAACCAATGTTGTCAAGATCAAGATTGTACCTTGGATCGGAAGGGAGATTGCAAAACCATAAAATGCAGTATCACGACCCACACAATGTCATACTAAAATGAAAATTTTTACTAATCAAAATGAAATTTTTGGTCTCGTAACGCATCTGCGCAAGCCCCTCCCTCCGGGAACAGCCGGCAAATCAATAACTGAATAAAGTAGAGCGTCTAACAACTCTATATGATATACCACATACTAAGACCTAATGATGCCTTTCTTAATATAACTCCCCAGGAGCTGGTTCCTAGAAAACTCTTCCCTTGACTTCTATACAATCTGGTCAAGATTTCACTTCTTTTTCTTCGCCTATCAATTCCTTCCTCAAGAAAATATATATTAAGTTAACCATTTATTCATTTAAAAATAATTGATTTAAAGAATCTACAAAATTAATATATATTTTAAGTTAATTGATTTTTATAAAAATAAAAGTAACTTATTATGGCTAAGAATTACTTAAAAGTAATCCACCATTCTTTACTTAATCTATTATTGGGCCTTAATGTATAGCTAGAACTCGGCCCAAACCAATTTTAAACAAAATAGTAAATAGATAAAAAGAAACAGAAAAAACTACAAAAGGGTCCTTTCAGTTTCAGAATTAGGGCTCGCCGACAGCATGACAAGATTGAGACCAATGATAAAAACAAGAGAGAGGAGAATGGAGGTAGTGTGAGTGTGACCTAGATCTGTTGTTACCGCACGATGTAGCAAAAACCTACCAACTTGATCGCACTGCGGATGGAAATCAGAGGATGAAAAAGCATGGGGATGTGGATGCTTCACTGCAGCAGCCGGGATGCATTTAGGGGGATTAAGTTAGACAGCCTGACATAGAAATGGGATTTGTAGGGATTGCAATAGATCTCGCGATCTCACCAATTTAAAATGTGATTACGAATGCAATCCAAGCTGTACAAGGGAGGCAAGATCATGAGATCATAGAATCTAACAATTCAGATCACGATCTTGACAACAATGGTGGAAATGATGGGAAGGAAGCGTTGAGGTAACCAAAATGAGAAGATTTCTTGTGAAAGTTAAAAAACTGTCATCAAGCGTGTTTTAGACCTGATTTTTTCTTATTGAACTTGCTCACTCGAGCACAAACTCACAACTAAGATCGAGTCTGAACAAGTACACAACAGTTCAGCAAATTATACTCAAAAATGAGTTTTTATGTTATTCAACTTGATTTTTTTATCTAGAAATGAAAACCCAAACGAGTGAACAAGATAACTCAAATCTGCCAACAATGACATGTGTACAAAAGATAGATTTAAGTGGGTCATTATCTTAATAAAAGTGAGACCACACAGTAAAACTTAATGTTTTTAACCATTAAATGGAATTAATCAATTCTTCCAATTGGCATCTTTGATTTTATTACAAATGTGAAAGGAGTTTAATCTTGACATCTATATCATGCATGAATGAACAGTCAAAAAAAGAATTAAATCATGTCACTCTTTTATACAATAACCAACAGAGATATACAGAGTCCTAATGATGAAAGAAATCATATGACAAATTTACTGTTGAAATCTCCCACTTACCGATGCATGTTGATACCTAGGTGAAGGGGAAACCCCGGGTGCAAGAGTCCATTCCCACTGGCCATTTCTATGCATGAGCAGTCCATAGGCGTCTGCTAGTGGCTGCAGAGGATAAATACAATAAATGCTATTATATTTCACCAAATAGGCCTCAAATGCAAGATTCATAACAACATGACATGACAGTAATCTTATTTGCTTCAACAAAATTACTTATTACTCAGCAAACTACAATTTAATAAGAGAAACGGAGTGTTATAATCAAAGCATAAAAGATTATTGCATCATGTTTTCCAAAAGCAGCAGAATACAATTTTTTAATTAAAAGAGTTTCACAGGACATACAGTTCCAGAAGAGTCTCTTCCACCACAGAGTAAAAACATTCCATCTGAGCGGGCACTAGCAGTTGCATACCTATTATAAATTGAGGTAGAATAATGTAAAATTCTAATATACTTAAATAATTGAAAAGTGAAGACAGTTAAGGATTCACTTGCCAAAAGGCTAGACAGACTTACATTCTAGCAGAAGGTCTGTCACCTTCTGGGTTCAGCTTCTGCCAAGCATAAGGCTTTTGAGCTGTATCCAAAGTCCAAGCCTCAGATACAACGCGTTTCCCTATCGTGTGGTTAAAAAAAGAAAAACTATTTGTCATATATCACAAGAAAACAGAATATTTCTTCACAATACTAAGACATGCATTCTAGAACCAGATATGTAGCATATGACTATGACTATACAAGGAAAATAACTTAAAGAGATTCCCTACTAATATAATAGTGTTAAATTGAAAAAATTGTATCAAAACAAGATGCCAGTATTATGTAATAGCACTGGAGTAAAAAAAGTCAAACTATAAACACCGGTGTTGTGTTATGAGTTATTATGACTATTGTATAGTTATCCCCAACTTTCAATCGATTGAAGTATGGCAAACCTGGATCCAAAAGGAAGTTGTATTTAAGGCATTCAGAAGTCAATTTTATCATTCATGTTTTGTTAACTATTTTGCCTACTCATTAATTATTGTTTCATGAAAGTAAGCCTCGGCGCAGCAGCAAGGTTCTTGCCTTGCGACCTGGAGGTCACAGGTTCGAATCTTGAAACAGCCTCTCCGCACGCTTGGCAGGGGTAAGAATGCATACATCCAATCTCCCCATACCTCACCTTACTAGAGCCTTTTGTAGTGGGCCACATTAATTATTGTTCCATCAAGAAAGTCTGCCTTATTATATCTAGTCTTTACAAAAACGTATGACGTGTTTGTATAACCGTTTTGCGCATGTTCCAAGACAACAATTGTAAGAGTAAAAATTGATTGCATGCAGTTAATCATACGTTCGGGATGCCTTGAACGATAAGCAAGCATGCATTTAATTGTTCGCCGCGGTTTCATTAATAAAATGCGGAAAAAGACAACCAATCCAGAATTTTCACTCACCATCATTTCCGCTGACTGTAACAAGATACCTCTGAGAAACCAAGTCCATTACATGTCCGTAGCGAGGCCCCGGTCCTTGCCCTTGTACAAGGACTCTACAATTAAATTAATTTGTAAATTCGTCAAAATTCTAAAAACTTAAAAAAGAAAAGAAATTTCAACTACAACAAAGCTCACCTGTGCCATTTGTATTTATCATTGGTCAAGTCAAGCACATAGAGATCATCCGTGGAATGTCCAGCAGGACCTATCCCGCCCTATCCAAGCAAAACAAATCAAACAGATATGTTAAGTCATAACATAACAGTAACACCTTATCAAAACAAACCAAATAATAACTAAAAGAAAATCTCATTCTCATCAAAATTTAATCCCGAAATCACCTGAAAAACAACCATCGTGCCAACCGTTGCTGCGGCATGAGCAGCCCGTGGAGATGGCGGGTCTCCAGCCGGTTTAATCCTGGCCATCATAACATTAACAACAAACAGAATCACTTACTTTAGTACCAATTCAATCAATCAGTCAATAATTGAACTAAACTAACCAACCAACCTAGTCCATTTTTTTGAATCAATATCATAAGCATGAACAGAATTCGTAACTCCAGCTAAACCTGCAAATCAACACGAAACAAATTTCAAGCAACAAATCAAACAACACAAGAAAAAACACACACAAAAAAAAAAGTGAAGATAATTACGAATGCCGGGAGCTGAAGTAGATCCTCCTTCAATGGCAGTAGCGCCGCCGAACAGAATCAAACGCGGACCATGAGACTTAGTAGCAGCGACGGCAGTTAAAGTATGAGCACAACGAGGACCAGGCGCATCTTCATCAGTATCCCAAAAACTTTCTATAGGTCTATAAGTTGGAGCAGGATGTAACCACGGTTTTGACCCCATCGAATATTGTTATAACTACTTCTTCTTATTCTTATTCTTCTTTTTCAGTCGAAAAAATGAAGAACCCTAAGAAACAGAATGGTAGTGGTGGGCCCGGAATAGCTCCGGACCCGTTATATTGTATAGTAATCAGTAAGTATAATTAATACTATAAGGTATTTTTCTGGTTTGAAAACGATAGATCAGAATTTTGTTTGTATGATCTTAAATTATTGAGAATTGGAAGAGAGTGTATGAAGTGAGGAGGATTGTGATTTGGTTGATAAGGGTGGAGGGGTTTTGATTTGATTTAATTTAATTTAATTAGAGTTGTAATAGGGAGAAAAGAGAAGCTAGTTGAATGAGATTTTTATTTATTTATGTGAATGTGAAATGAAATGAAGGAAGAAATGGAAGTGGGAATGGAAAGAAGGGAACCTAAGCCACCATTATACAGATGGACCGCGCGAGTCAAACAGGTTGTCAAATGAATGTCAAAATGTGTTGCAGATATCACCCGCCGGTGAGAAAGGCGATATCAATAACAAATACTGTGCTAACACGTCTCTACTATGCCTACTATCTCGCTTTTACCAACACTACATTGGTGTGAGTAGAGTAAAAAACATTGTGAATGAGAAGATAGATTTCACTAAAAATAGTTAATCAGTGATTTTGATGGAGATTAGTAATAGGTAAATTGTCGATAATGTTGTTATATAGAAGAATAATTTATCTCAATTTATAAGTTGTGTTTGTGTGCGTCTTTTTAATTATGCATATTATCTTAAAGTGAAACTCTTATTTTTATGGTAGGAAATATAAAGTGATTTTATCTCTATTTTTATCATATATTATCATTGTTTGTTTTATCTTTTTTTTTTTCTTCATCTTTCTCTCGTAAGGTATACTAAAATATAATTAAATTATGATACCATTTTTTCGCTGTAAAGGTGGATATCGATTTCCATCATCTTGGCGATTTATTGGCATTCTTGTGTTTGTATGGTTTTACCATAAATTGTTTGAAAAAGGACTTCTTCACTTTGTAGATTTCAAATTTGTTTAAGTACTGAGTTATTGGAGAGTGTCAAATAGTGATCACGGCCATCTAATTAAGTGGAACCATCAGAGCAATAGTAAATTAATGGTTAAAATTCATGTGTCGTTTGAGTTGTTGTCATCGATAATAATCTTATTAGAAATAGTTATTGCTTGTTTCTAATTCGTTCAGGGTAGTTCTCATTAGGGTTGAGCATCAGTCATGTTCAGGTCGAAAATCATCAAATTGAAAAAAAAACTAACCACTTAATTTTGATTAAATTATGACCATCTACATCTTTTGGTTTGTTTGATTGTCAGGGCATACGGGTGACAGGTAGAACAAGTCGGATGTTGTGGGTTAGGTTGATTTTTTGTTGCTATATTCAAAACTCCATTGACCTAAATATTTGTATTCTCCAAATAGTTCAATACCTCGTAAACAAGACAACAAATGATAAAGAAGGTGAAATGTAGTTATTTTGTTTTAAATTTGTAGATTTAAAGAGAATAAGAGCATAAACATCAGTGGTGGCTTTTAAGGAAAATCAAAACTTTGTGTTAGTACGGAATTGATATTTGGCATTATAGTGGGTATCCATATTCATCCACAAATGCCAAACTAAGTAATAACACTTTGTATGTTTTTTTTTGGATATATTGTGGGGTCGACGAGACCTAGTTTAGATTTTTTTCGTGGGTGTTATTGATATTTAGAAAATATACTTGAGTTGTTTAAAGAGTTGGGAAATGTGAAATAATATAAAAAATTAAGTAAAATCCATTTATGAAGTCGAAATGAGTGTGTCTTGAATGTTTAATATTGTCGGTTATACTGATTTTGGGTCGGGTTGTGGCTCAACCCTACTTCTCATCTCTTAGAAAGTTTATTTATAAGACAAATTTACACATTGAGCTCAAATTTCACATTCAATTCGAGAAATTATAAACACAATCTTAAAAACATAATGTTATGATAGTATCATTGTATCACTATTGATTATTAGATTCACATATAAGGACTTGTGGTAACCCATATTCTCATTGCCAAAAAAACACTCACTAGCTGGATTTCACAAATCTCTGAAAACAGAAATAGGTTTTCCTAGCCTGGTGTTGAAGCCAGAAATCACAGTACAAGCAAAAAAAAACAAGCTACAATAGGCACTTAGATACAACTACAATAGCCCATAAAAAACCTAGTATGTGCAATACACAGTACAAAACACAAATTTACAACAGCACTATATATTACACTCAAGCTATGGTTTCAGATTTTTTATTATAATGAAGAGAATGAGAAACTTGTTTTTCAAAAGAACCAATTGGAGAAACATGTTGAAAACTTTTAAGATTAGTTTGACATCCACCATGAGCAATTAAAACCAAAGCAACTTGTAAATGTCCTGCTTCAGCAGCACAATGCAAAGGAGTGTAACCAGCATCATCAACACTATCAACTTCAGCACCATGTTCCAACAAAACCTTAACACTTTTTATTCTACCTTTAAACGAAGCCCAATGTAGTGGGGTCCACCCATTCTGATCTTTTCTATTCACTTCCGCTCCTTCCCCTAAACACCTCTTTAGCGCGTGTACATCGTCTACTCTCGCCGCGCGTAGAAGCGCGTCGCCCCAACGTAGTATACCGAATAAGCGCGTGTTTCCACTCGCCTCCGCTAAATTAAAAGCTGTTTTTCCCGTTATGTCCCTGGAGTATTTCACGTTTGAGTTTTCTAATAGAAACTCCACCGCTTTCATGTGATTTCTCGACGCTGCGTGATGGAGTGGGGTCCACTTTTGAGAATCAACGGTGTTAATGTTTCCTCCGATTGAAACGAAAAACTCGATCACGCTCACGTGACCTTCTTTCGCCGCCACGTGAATCGGTGTCATCGATTCGGTGTTCGTTGAATTCACATCCAATTCGTCACTAAAAATTTCGTACAGAAACTTCACGATATCGATTCGATCTAAACCCGCGGCTTCGTGCAAAACAAAATCCACTGATTCGTTGATTCTGCATCCAGAAGCTACTAGAAGCTTCAGAATATCGAGTTTCCCGGTTCTAACCGCCAACGGAATAAGCGATCCACCGTTTAAATCCGTTAAGCTCGTGTCTCCACCGGCGGCGATAAGATCTGCGACGTAGTCCAATTGTCCGCTTTCCACGGCGGGTTTCAGCAAGCTCGTGAGATCCGATTTCTCACAAGCGGAGATAGATTTCGCGAAGAGGTTACGCGTTTCAGTGACGATGTCAAAGTTTGATATGATGAACTCTGCCACAGTGGGACCTACTAAAGCGACGGTTATAACCGCATCACGGAAAACGTGGGGGCCTGGTTTGTTAAATAGACGGCGGAGATCCTCTGTGTTGGCTTTACCGGTTGGAAGCATGGAAGTTTTGACGGTGATGACGTCAGCAGGTTCGGAGAGAGGTGGTTGATTAAGATTTGAAAGATGAAGTGTGTATGTTGCTGAAGAGAGTGGTGGGATTACTGATAATGGTTTATTGATGGAAAAAGTTTTTGTGTTTGATGTTGTTAGAGAAACTGCAACAGACATGGTGTGCATGAGGTTTGTGAGCTTGAACGTTGAACTGCACTTTTGGTTTTTCTGGAAGTGAAGCTCTACTTCATTGAACTCTGCTTTCACCAACCTATCCATGGCGGCGGTGGCGGCGGTGGTGGTGAAGATGGTGGTAACTGGTAAGAGTTTTCAATTCTAAATAGTCTCTTTTGATTTTGTGTTTATCAAATTCGACAGAGAAAGAAATTAGATGCTTGCTGGAATGAAGTTGTTTCTATTGTTGATTTGTTTCCTATTAGTTTATTTGATTTACATTATTATTATGGTTATTGACTTTGGGATTTAGAAATTTCGATTGAATTGATTATTGGTGTTTGTGATTAAATATAGTATTTTAGTTATTTGTTTATAGATGTTGGTTGGTTAGGGTGAGACTGTGACAGGGAAGGTGTGGGTGGGATGAAGAAGAAAATGATATGAATTACTTCTAGAGATGACTATGAATAAGACTGTAGATGTTTTTTCTTTACATGCTTTTGCTATTGACTTTGACAGGAAACAAACAAGGTAAAGAAGGTGTGAATTTGAACCAATTCAAGCAGCCATTTTTGTGGAACTGGTTTGATGATTCAACGCATACATATTTTGACATGGTGGTAGCTTTGAACCAGTTCATCCATTACAAGTAAGTGCATAATCTTTTTTTATGACTTTTATTTTTGTAGAAGATATTTTTTGCTTTGCTTCGATGAATTTCATATGATATATATGTTTGATAGAAAATATGAATTTTTTAATTCATTTTTGCAAAACGTTGGGTACTGATTGAGGGAATTATAATTTACAGACCTCCTGGCTCGTTGGATTGTTACAATGCAATTTTATAATTCTTTTGTACTGTTACTGTCTTTACTATCTGAAAGTGAAAATAGAGCATCTTGTGTGTATATACTCAATTGATATTCTGTTCTTCGCTGATTTTGGCTTTATATGTAGACTATTTACAAATTTGATTAGTGGTTTAATAGAAAAATACTGTGGTTGCAATTTCAATTTGCAAATATCATTTTTAAATATTTTCTAATATTATGAGGTCATACTCAGCAGCCATGAGTCAATTCTTTATAATATGATGACAAATGATATGTTTGTCTTATATTGAATTGTTTCAGCTAAGTCAGCATTATAGAGCAACATTTGCTCGGGAACAAACGTAAATAAAAAATATTTTGGTACACTCACATCAAAATGTATATAATTTACTTATTTAAAATATTCACAATTTAATTCATTGATCATTTACTTTTTAATATTTATGTGTATTTGTCCAAATACTTTTTTATTTAGGCTTGTGCATAATCTTGATCATATTTGTGATGTATTTAGGACTTGTTTTTTGGGTTTTGGGTGATTGTTTGTGGATAAAAGATTTTTTGACATAAAATTTTGATGTGGAATATGGTTTTCTTTTGTTTTCTTGTGTATTTTTTAAATACATTTAAAATATAAAAGATAAATAAAAAAGAGATAAAGAATAAAGAAATATAAACATATATGTTGTCTGTATTTTGATGTTTAAATATTATAACACTATATTTGCAAATGTAATGTTAGGTTATGTACTAAACTTAAGTCCTATGTCCAAGAATTAATCTTGGTTGGTCAGCTTCAATTTGGTTTTTTCAATAAAAGATGCATATTACGTTGAAGCGACTACTTATTGCATGCTTAGTATCATTGTGAGCTAGACAAAATGAGGTGGCGGGTCTCTATTTTGGCAAACCGTAAACCCACTACTATGTATTAAACAAGCAATTAGTAATATTGATCCTACATGCGTTTGTTTTAACTGTAAAATGATTTGAGCTTTTTAAGCGAGATTATCAAAATTCTTGAGCAACTTTGGTTTTGGAACTAATTAATTGATTTACTGTATTGGTTTGCAACAAACATGTCATGTTATACAAACAATCGTTTTCTTTCCCCAAGTTAACAAGACTATTCACATGTTTTGAACTTTTGACTCAGTAGCATACCTGTTACTGCAATGGCTGTTTCACCTTCTCACAGGAATTTTGCTCTTTACCCGCTTATGTTACTCTTAGACCCTCTAAAATTCTTTATTTGCCCTCCAACATATTTCAAAATCTATTTTCCCGAGGGAAAAAATTGGAATCTATTTTCTGTTCGTTGTACTTTGGAATGTAGATTTTGAATTCTTCCTATAATAGACAAAACAACACCAATCTAATCAGTTACGTTTTTTTTCTTCAAACTACCCTACACGAATCTCTAAACCATACTCTTGCTTCATCTCTTTTATTCCATCAAGTCAACATTAAAAAGACTTGATTTTTGACCCAAAAATAAGCGTTAATCAATGTTAAAATATTTTTGTTGATTGTTAGTGTATTTTAAGTTGTGAATGCTTAGGTACCCATCTTAGTTGGATGGGTATTGGTACCCCGCTCAGGTGGATAATAGTTATTATATGGCAGAGTATTAAAAGCTTTTTTTTCTATATTAAATATTACTTTTTAATATTTGCAAATGTATCCTTAACACAAATATAATTACCAATCATGTGTCACAAAAAATAAGCCGATATCAAACACTATTTTTTTCAAAATAAAAAACCTTTATTTTTTTTAACATGGATTCTAATATTATTATAGTATAGTACAAAATAATATGATATGATTTTAACATTCTAGTATTAGTTAATAACTAATTTTTTTATTTGTATACAAGAGCGCCCTGAACCTAAAAAGGAGTTAAAGATAGCTCCTCTAAGAAAGAGGTTGAGTGGATGGACACCTGAACAACATCCTGCATCTAGATATCATTATGAGTTTGATTGGATGCATTTGGATTGGCTCCACTTGAGAGGATGAGTTTGAATATGGTTGATCCTCATCTTGTATTTGCATTTGTGGAGAGGTGACACCCAGAGACATCGGGTAAAATGACAATTACACTTGACGATGTGCATTGCCTACTTTATCTCCCAGTTTGAGGTGATTTCTCCAATCTACCTCCAGGTGTCAAAGATGAAAGAGCTACTAGGCTTGCCGAGGAATAGCTAGAAGTGTCTTATCAAAATGTTAGGCAGAAGTGTAGACAGCAGCAAGGTGGATATTATAGCTAGCAGGAGTGGCTATATGATGTATACCATATGCAGTTTCATCATGGTAGATCAGAATGTGATGTTAGGGCTTATATGATGTTGTTGGTTAGGAGAACCATCTTCGTCGACAAGAGTTTTACGCGTGTTAGATGCAAAGTATCTACTCCTGTTTAGGGTTTTGGCTACATGCGGTAGATTTTGTTGGGCCGGTGCTACGTTGGTGACTCTGTATGATAATTTAGGAGATGCCTTTGTGTCTGTCACAAAGCAACCTGCAAGGTATGCTTTACTCTTACATGTACTTAAATTCATATGTTAATTTTAAGATTTTAGATTTATTAGTTTTTTTATTTATTTATAGAATTTTAAGCTTTTAGATTTACACAAAATGTATCCATAAGTTCAGATTTACGTTTGTAAATGATGAGTCCTTTAAGTTTTTAAATAACAAATAAGTCCTTTTAACTTTGTAAGTTTGTAACATCTAGGTCCAATTTTTTTAAGTCCTTTTAACTTTTTTAGATATTACAAACTTAAAGGATTTATTTGTTTCTTAAAAAATTTAATGAATTTATCTGTAACAAACATAAAACTTAAAGGATCTATTTGTTATTTAAAAAACTTAAAGAATTTATTTGTTACAAACGTAAAAGTTAAAGGTCTTATGAGATTTATTAAATTTATGTTATAGCATTATTAGTTTTATTTTATTTTTTGTTTTAATTGTTAGTTTTATTTTATGGATTTATTAGTTTTATAGAATTACTACCTCCGTCCCTAATTGTTCTTGCATTTTGTGTTAAGATCTAAAAAGTGTGGAATAAGTATATTATTGATAAGTGTTTTCGTTGTTCTTTTCCTTCTAGGGGCTTATCTATTTATATTGATCTTTTTAACCACCTTTCCGCCGTTCTCGTCAGCATGTGCGTTAACTTCACCTTTGGGTCCAAGCTTCGCTATCACTCATGGGGCTTAAGTTTATTGGGCTAATAACTATGACCCATCATAGGCCCAATAAACGTAACCCAACTTCGCCGCGCCCGGTCCACAGCCTCTCAAATGCCAATTTACTATGAACTAGGCGCTTTGATTTATAGGCGGGGCGTTGTGTACAGTAATGTAATCCTATTTATGTGTAGTCGTCGCCAAACTGGCCCCATCAAGTATTCAAACGACTATCCTCTATCTCCTATTTTCTTGCGTCAGCATTATCTCTTCTTATCGTTTCCGTCATCTCGCTATAATGGCGAATCCTCTTGACTTGGTTGAGAATCTCAATCTCGACTTCTGTTCAATTTTCAAATCTATAAATACTTGTTTACAAAAGAGTTATTCTCCATCCCGTTCACACACATGTCTTCAGTTTCCTCTTCTTCTTTTTCACCCGTTCGCCCTCTTAACCAAAAATGGCTCCACAACTTGCTTTTCTCATTGAATCTTTGGCCGAGATTTTGAGGAATGACCTTGAATTTGTCTTGGGGAATCATGAAATGCTTGATACGCTAAAGGGAGTGGTTGACAATCTCAAGCACTTCCCATTAGCACTTTCTCTGTGTCATGATCACATCCTCAACGAGGTTACCCAACTCCTCAATTTTTCTGAGGGTAATTTATCTTATTTTGATCTAGTTGCAGAACAGTGGCGAAAGGCTGGATCTGATTGCAAATTCAATTGTTCGCCGTCAACAAGCATCTTCAACCTCTCTGACAGAGTTGCAGCATTGATTACTCTCCAGAAATTGCCAGACACTTTGAAGGCAAGATCTACAACGAGAGAGAAGATAGCAGCATCATGGCTGCGGTATGATGAAATTGAAGGTTATCGGCGGTGGTGAGTCAACAACGATTCGACGGCGATGGCAAGTCGACAGCGGCTGACCTGTAAAACTTCATCGGCAGTGGCGTATTGACGACGGGAACTTGTTGGGACCGAACACTGATTCGTTATTTTCAAACAAAAATAAAAATTGTGTGGCTGATTTTGCTATGCCAGAGGAGTGAAACCAGTGACACGGCGGTAGTAATTTGGAGATAAGTTGTTTACTGTCAAACAATTTAATTGACTTATAATAATACTTTAGAAATTTATTCTATCACTGAAAGAGTTGAAAAATCCTCTCTCTCTCTGATGTAGTTTTGTGGTAACTATATTTAAAATTATTGCCAAACTATGCAATGGTTATTGACCATTGATTAATCAGCAATTGAATTTCTGCTTATGCATGCTTATTTTATTATCCCATTACAAGCTTATGCAAAATTTTGGTTCATCTAATTGCTTCAATTTGAGGGGAGCTTTCAAGTAAGATTGCTTCAGGTTGTGGTTAATGACTGATTGATTAATGGTTTTGCTAAATGTTTGATTAATGGAACAAGTGACAAGGCGGCGGCTGATTCAACTACCACAGTGAAATGAAATCAGGCTGATTTTAATACACCATGAATCGGCGAGGGGAAGACTTCCCAGCGGCGAGTGGTGCGACTCTGTTGTGGACCGGTTGTGAAGTAGCCATTGAGATGTTAGTTATATAGACGATTAAATTCAATTTTGGCGGTGTGAACTGATTTTGTACATGTGCTTTCGATCCTTTATTTTTGTGTGGTTTCTACTGCATTTTATTCTAATGACATGTACGTAAGTTGCTTTCACCTTATTTCAATAAATTCTCCTGTATAGCTTATGAAAACAACTTATAACTTATGTGAGAACGGTTTGACATTATTTGTTATTGAAATACCTTATATATAAACACTTATGCTATAATCCAATGAGGGTCTCAATGGCTAATTTGTCAGAGTAAAAATTAGTGATTTTAGAGGTATTGGTTATGAGTGTCAACCATGTTTTAACCACATGGCCTCACATGATTTAGTGTCTAAAAAATGGGGGAGATTCTGCATTAGTGTAGGGGTAAAAAGTGATTGATGTTTCTAAATTAAAAAATTTAAATTGGCAAGTTTAATCACACGGCTTCCTAAGACTGAAGTTTCAATATGTTAAACTCTAAACTCAAGTCGTCTGAATATAGTTTACTAAGATATTTCAGACGATGAGCCTTCAGTTGTTTGAAGGATCTAAATATTTCCTTTATGATGGGTAATTTGGTAGTTTAGTAGAATATAAATTTTTGTTATGCTTAACTTTTAGGACTACTAAACTAGTGAATGCAATAATTATCAATATGAATGAATAAACTAATCTAATAAATATTACTATTATGCATTGAAATGTAAGTGGGAGGAAATGTGAAAAAAGCATGAGATTGTTGTCATTGAACATCCAAATGTCTTCATGTTGGATATTTTTCTTGATTAATTTTGATTTGGGTCGGGAAAATCACTCTTTAGACCCTGTATATTATTGTCATGTGCCTTTTTATTAGTGCTCGGAAGATACTTTAGATAAGCTCAGAAGTTATTTTACGCTCTGAGTTCTAAACAGTAAACAGTATCTTTCAATCCGTATCAATGTAACACTAGAACATACACCATTTTACCCATGCGTTTTATTATGTTTCAAACATCAAAAGTTTAAGTTATTGACATCAAACTTTACTCTAATTTCATCCATTGATTTTCATCAAACTGACGTCAAAGACATTGTATTTGTTGTCACTTAGGACCTAAAGAGCCATTTTGAAAAATTGATCACATTGATACAAGTAACGAATGGGAGTATATTCCAACAGCAAATATTTAATTAGAGTGAAATGTGCTTAAATTAATATATGGTCGTGCTAACTAGAGCACCTCATACACTAATTAAAAATACAAAAGAAGTAAATATTATTGTGAAAATAACAATTTATATTATGGTAGAAAATGCTACTCACAATATAATTTGGGGAGTGTAAATTGCAAAGCCCCTCACTCGACAATCGACATGCACATACAGCCACGACAACTCATCCCACCACGGCCCAACACAGATATTTGCAAATCTCGTTTTATAAAAATAAAAAAAAAAAATTGTTTTTCTTATTAAAAAACTACAAGCTACGGTAAAGCCTTTGTTTTATTTTTGATGAGTCAAAGCTTTTTTTTTTTTTGTAAAATGATCTGGCAAAGACGAAAAATTGGGTACAAGAAATGCGTTTGGGAATAATAATATAAATATTCTTTTATTTTATTTTAATATAAATATGTTTTTTTTTATCAAAAATAAAAATATGTTATTAGTTTCTCGTTTCTACTAGTTCTTCTGTTTGTAGCTATAAGACTTATATAAAAAATTGTCTTTTAATAAAACACTATTTAGATGTATTTATTATTCCTTTTCTAAATATACCTTTATTTTTTTGAAGCATTAAATATACCTTTATATTAATTTAATCAAAATAAAATACCTTTATTAATAGTACTAATTTATTTTAGAATATAAAAAAGTCAACAATAGAAGCATTCATACTTTAAGGGTAAAAATTGTTTAAGTAAAAAAAGTTCTAAACTGATTTACACTCGCAGTGGATATTAACAGTTAGATTGCCAAAAAAAAAAATGCTATTGTTAGATTTGAAGCAATGTTTAACTATGATTAAATGTTGTTCATGTATTGTTTATAAGAATATATTTCAATTAACTTTTTTCATGTTAAATTGAAGACTTATGATTTTTAGTTCCTCTTATTTTATGGCCACATAACTTTTGTGTATTTTTAAATCACCTTATAAAACCAACTTCAAATTTAAACAAATAAATAATATTAAGATGATGGTCCACCAATTGAACAAAATAAAATAATGAAATAGTAATTGACAATGTCAATAACAGTGACCAAGTGTCCAAATAATATAATTTTTTCTGTTCAAATGTCCAAATAATACTTTCTTTTTTCCTGTTCAAACGTCCAAGTAATATAAATATGCAAAATGCCAACTAATGACTTGATGTATAGAATAAGTTAAAGAATTAAATAATTTGAAAGTGTTTAAAAATAGAGCATGCAATATTTACACATTATAATTTTCTTCTGCCATATTTATTTTTTAGGTCTTGTTACTCTGATCTTATGGGTCTAAAGTAAATAGCACATAAACCATGTTCGTCAACTGAAAGAAGTATTACTCTTTTTTTTACAATAAAAACTTTAACTTTTTAGTCTATTGTTTTCCCTCCAACTTTACATATATCTTCTTACTTAAAAACAATCAAATACTCCTAATTTTTTATGTCATTTTAAATATATATATATATATATATATATATATGTCATTTCATATAGTAAAAGTCATATTTTCTCTTTTTCATTTACACATTTTTTTTTAAACTGTGTGATTTGGTCAACTATGACACTTAAAATGGGACGGAGGAAGTAATAATCAAAATTATGCATTAGGGAAACTACTGTAGTCAAAATAAGTTTTATAATTTAAGACGAAACGCAAGTATAATTCATCAATTATAAACTATTTTAAGCAAACACAATCTTACATCTAATCAAACAGTAAAATCAAAGAAAACATAGTCCAAGAAATGAAACAAGTGGAGGGAGAGATAATAATCCAATATAACACGCGGATTTAGTTAGACGGTTTTGGTTTTGTGTGTCACATTAGCATTATTACAATTACAAATACTACAAATACAAAGCTCTCTCTTTGATGATGATAATGATGATGATCTATCTATTCTGTAATTCTAGCTAGGTACGTAGCTGATGATTGAACAGAGACAAGCATGTTATAAATGAACTCTTTTCCATTTGGTGGGATTCAACCAATCGGCACTACATGACAAAAGTTGTTCCTAGTTGTTGACCTAATGCACTAAAGGCCAAACATTATGCTGCCCCGCACGTTATACATCTCTTTAAGCTTCTTTTTTTACTACTACTAGTAATTGCATTGCATGTACTCCTACTTCTTGTGTCACAAGAAAATCAATTTATCACCCAAAAACAATAATCAAATTGTTTTATACGTTTGACAAAATTACGATGACACATGATTTTATAGAATTCCAATCATCTCAAGTTACAAATCGACCACATGTGATCACATAATTAGAGAGATTGTGACCAAAATGTTAGTATAACTATATCTTATTTATCTTTTGGTCGAACTCTTAATGTGATAGAAATGAGGATTGTGAGAAAGAATGAAGTAATAAAGAGGGTAAGTAGAAAAAGGAAGGAAGAATGAAGTAGTGAGCAACACGGCAACAATGTTTGGTATAATTGGAGTGTGTGTGGCACATGTATAGCCACCGATTCCATACTATAAGACAACACATACAGCCAAATACATAAATGCACGCTGTGCTTTTATTTATTTTACTTGACTAAGATGTTCCTTTCCTTTTAGTCACCATATTGTATTTGTACTATTATAAATATAAATGTATACGACCAACCTACAATAGGTGGTGCATGAACATAATAATAATTATATACAAATATTAATGGTTTTAGCCTTTTGGTGGTGAGCCATATCCCTAAGATAAGAACATTTGTGGTAAAGACTATTCTCACTTGAGGAAAGAATCAATAGTAAAATATTTAAAGAATTCACAAGTGCACCCGACCTAGTTAGGACAAACTATTTTATTTACTTTAATTTGTTCTTTGAGTTGAGGTGACATAAAAATATAAAATATATATAATCAAAAATAGCTAGAAGAATATTTTCATGCATTATTTATTGACTATTGTAGTTTTATCTTGCTTGCCTTGTATTTTTATTTCAAAAAAGTTTAATACAAATGTTTCATCCTTATTGGTTAATCATACACATAAGGAGGCATATGAATTGCCTTTGTCGTATATGTTTATTGTGGATTTTATCATAAATGAAAGTAACTTTGTTGGTGAGCTTACACTTATTACCAAGTGATAGCAAGATTCATTATTGTAGTTGGATTAATTCAAAAAAGTTTTCGTGACTATTACCAACTTGTACTTAAATTTTAATATTTTGTATATAGATAAAATGATAAATTATTCAAAATTTATATACATAAAATGCAAGAATTAATTAAAATTTAAATTTAAATTTTATTCATAACAATTTTTGTATTTTCTACGTGAAATTGAATTTATGAACAACTTCTACTTAATTTTGTTTTTGGTTACACAACTTGTACTTAAACTATTAAGTATCTATGACATGATCCGCCATAGTATTAATACTCATCCGTTGTCTTTTAAATATTGTCAGTATTTTCATAAATAGTTTGGTTCCTTTATTTATATTTGTACGTCAATTTGAAAGTTCAAACAATATAATATTCTTAATTGTTTATTGTAGAGAACAATTTTTCCAAACAATAGGTGTAATACTATAATAAATAAAACAGTAAAAACAACGTAATCAAAAAATGATTAATTTGAATATCGGTATAGATTTGGCTCAAAAACATGGGGTTACTCGACTTAAAATTGATAGTGATTTAAAGGTGTTAATCGACAAGATTACATGAAAATAAATGCAACATTATATTAATAAAAATATTTCTATCTTGATTCCGCATATTCGTGATACAGAGAACATGAACTAACAAGTACTACACTTAGTGTAAAGAAAATAGATCAGTTGATTGATTAGTTAACTTTTTTAAAATAAAATAATAAATAAAATTTAAGTTTTACTGAATCTAAGGTTTAAAACCAATGAAGGAAGATACGAGGCTTTCATATAACGAATTAAGTAAATTAAGACATAATAATATATGTGCAAAAGAGATTTTAGCTTGTTCAAAAAAAAATATATGTGCAAAAGAGAGAATAGAAAAACAAGCAAAAGGAAGGTAGAATGAAAAAAAGCAACAAAAGAAAACATAAATTTCAACGAGAAAGTGCTGGAAACCACTACTGACTTGAGTAAGCTCTAATCAACTTTTGATTATTTACAAGGGAAAAATAAAAAATAAAAGTAGAAAAATATGGTAGTAAAACATAAAACACCAAACACGTGTTGCATGAACTTGATCAAGCAGAGGGTCCAAATCCAAGAATCTATTACAGCATGGAATTGGTACACGGTGGCTATCTCCATTCCCATTTGATTATTGAGTTTTGTTAACTAATGTCCCAAAGGCACCAGTTAAGATAACAAAAATGATAAGTTTGCATTGAAAACAACATTTTATGTATTTTTATTATTTTGACCGCACAAATTCCAATCTACTTTTATTAAATTTGTATTTCTTAACCATTGCCCTAAGTGCACTAGTTATCATTTTCCTTGATTATTTGTGACAAATAAAATATCCCACAAATTTTCCGACAAAAATAAAAAAATTCCATATTTTCATACGCGTGCCTATCCTCATATCTGTTATGGACTGAAAATGGCTATAACCATACCCAAAACTACACTGGGTCGAGCAAGCTCACCATGACGTAAGCCCAACACTTTGCGTCGTTCAGAGTTTAGACACCGTTATAAAATTGTAATGGTTGATATCGGGATGATAAATATTTACTTTACATTATTATGATTATAAGTTAAAATTTCGACATCCATTAATAGCAGGGTTCATAGGCGATTTTACTGCCAGGCATGCTTGGGCCCTTGTTCGGTCTACCCCAAAATTATTATTATTTTTGTTGAGAAAAAATAAAATTAAAATGGGCAAAATGATATTTTCATTACTAGTTTAGGGCAAAATTAATATTTTTAGAGTTTAGTTTAAACTATGAGTGATACACCGGTGAGGGAATTAATTTGCTCCCTCACCTTAGAAGCCACCTTAATTTAAGATAAAATTGATATTTTTTGTTCCAAACCGAGATAAACTAAGACTTTTAAAAATTAATTTAAGGTAAAAATGAGACTTTTGTTCAAAACTGAAATAAATTAATATTTTTAAAGAATAATTTATTTATCTGAGATTTATTTGTCTGAGATCCGTTGGAGTTTAACACTTTACTTCATTTCATCAATTCATTTAGAAAATCTTGGGCAATGGTTAGGAATTTTGGGTGTTATGCCTCTGGATGCAGCTGCTCATGCTTGTTGGTTTATAGGTTTTCAAGCGGTTCTGGGGTGTCCAAAATATTTTTTTTCAAGTTGGCTAGCTACTATTTGGTGGATTTGGAAAGTCCGTAATGATAATATTTTTCAGATTAAGTGTTTTAATGCGTCTCAAATGCTTGATTAAATCAAAAGTTAGACTTGATGGTGGATAAAAGCACATTCCTAGCATATGGTTCCTAACTGTAGTTTATGGTTTTTTAATTCATTGACTTGTTTAAGATGGTGGGGAGTATAATCGTCTATTTTGTTGCGTTTCTTTTATGCACTGTGTACTTTTGTAAATAAATTACTTGATGCTAGAGGCACTTCTTGCGCTCATCTAGCCTTATTTTAATAAAATTCTTTTTTGCTGCTTAAAAAAAATAGAAAATCTTGACCATTTAGTTGAAATTGGACGATTGAGAATAGTAATTGCATCATACCATTGATGGTTTTGTCATGAGAATAATAGGCCATCATGCAAAACAGACGGCGATGATCCACTAGAGTGGTGGGTCTAAAATCTAAATCAATCGTGAAAAGAGAAACAAAAAATGTGATTAATGCATGATCACTCACACTAGAACAAGTTGGAAAGATACACATACATACATACATACATACATACTACACTCACAATCACAAAGGGTCCCTTGATCATCGTACAAGCTTGTTTTTGTGATTATGTACATTTTAGTTGGACCCATTTCATAAACGAGTGCTTCATAACTCTGCCACTTGTTTCTAGTGCACGGGGAGCAAAAAAAAAAAAATTGATGGTATCAAATATAGAAAGTTACTGTAATTATTACTATTTGTTGTTAATCTTCCAATTTTACCTTTAATTATTATTACTTTCTTTACAATTTCAAAGACTACTCTCTTTAACTAACAACAAAAGTAAGGACAAAATAGGAAATAAAATATTTTTTCTAATTATTTTTCACTTTTCTTAAAGGGTGTTTTTTTTTTTTTGTTTCTTATATTCAAGACATGAGGGTGTACAATGGAACCGGTTCCACCCAATAAGCCAATACGACAATTTTTAATCATAAATCTTATCTAATACTCCCTCCGTCCTTTGTTATAAGACCTTTTTTGACAAAATTTCACTATTCACTTATCTTGTTTTGATTGTATTTTTTTAATAATACATAAATGTAAATATTAGCATATAAGATCTTGTTTGATTTGTTTTGATGAGTACTACCAAAACAGTTAAAGATATTAGTGGTCAAAATTGTATATTGGCATACATGCAGTGATCAAAAGAGTCTTATAATTAGAGACGGGGTTGTAATAATAATACTTTCTCCAAAAAATTTAATCAACCTTAATTTTTACATCTACTTATTACGGCTTTGTCAAAAAAAAAAATCTATTTAAAACTATGGAGTAATGAGTAGAGTTATGCCATTCATAAGAGAATATCACCCAATTTTTCTTTTAATGTCATTCATACTCATGGAGTATTATTTTTCTCCACCGGTGCAACTAGTTCAATTCATGATGTAACGAACATGGTTAAATATACAAATAGAGCTTGTAAAAATCTAGTGTATGGTGTGGTGGTATTATTCCAAACATCAATGGTAATTTGTTAGGGTTTATTTTCTGAAATATTTGGTACGTGCAGTGGGTTAGTGGCCAAGTCATGGGAAGTGTTGAAATATTCATGGTGTGTTTGGCCGAAGAGAAATATGAAAATTAATTAATATATATTTGGATTAATTTTAGTCTAAATATATTTATTGATTTTTGTATTTTTATTTATCTCTTCTTTATTTCTTTCAAACCAATTTTAAAGTTTGGTGTTATGGTATGGACTTGGTACATAGTTGATTGATTGTTTCTCTATTGACTAGCGGGTCGTTTGTGTGATACGAACGTACCTGTTTGTGTGATATATATTTTTTATTATTTTATATTTAAATTTGATATTTTTTTGTTGATGATTTCTTTAAATTTGGTTGTTATGAGAATAATTTGAAATTAAGGGTAAAATAGGATTAAAAATATGTCATACCAAAATAGTGTATCCTTTTTATATAGGTATAGATTAAGAAAGGCGGTAATATTGTTTTGAGATTTTCTTTATAGTGTCGGTGTGTTGGGTTGGAGAAAAATGAAGATGAGAGAAATAAAAACATAGAAAATTAATGAATATATTTGGGCTAAAATTAATTCAAATTAAATACATCATTAATTTTCATGTTTTCATATATCTTCTTATTTCTCTCAAACCAAACACATTATTAGTGAAGTAAATAAATTTCACAATCTTATTATGGGTGCGTTTGTTTAAACTTTTTTTTCAAAAAAATCTATTTTTTCATAAAAAAATCATTTTTTCTATTTTACTTGTGTTTGTTTCAGATTTTTTTAAAATCAATTTTTAAAAGAAATCATTTTTTCCTTCAAATTGAATAGCTTTTTTCAAAATCTATTTTTTTAAACAACATGAACCATATGTTTGTTCTCAAAAATAATTTTTATAATTGTAAACAAACACAAAACAACTTTAGATTTTTTTTCAAAATCTCTACAAAATAAATCTATTTTTTAAAAATAAATTTTTTTTAAAAAAATCTATTTTATTTTAATCTCAAACAAACGCACCCTATATTTGTTGGTCACAATGTACTCCATCTTTGTAGAATCATATACCCTGTATAATTCTTATAAAAAAATATATCCTAATTAAATGATAACAATGATTTATTTTTGTTTGTATTTTAATAAACAAAATTAATCATGAAAATTTCAGAAAAATCAATAATGTTGTTCAAATACTACAAAACGTTATTGCTATTTGCTGGCAATAGTATTCCATTAATTTGAAAATGATGCTAAAGAGAAAAAAAGAAACGCTCCCAAAGAAAACGAAAAATAAAAGGTTGCTTGTTTTGTTTGTATTATTATTAAGATTCTGACAAAAAACATGCCGTCACGCGTATTCAGTAACGGACAAAAACATCTGTCATGGTCAGTGGCATTTCGGGTAAACTATGAGAATGGGGAGGGTATTTGAGTAATTTAAAAAATGGAGGGTGCGTTTGGCAAAACGGAAAAACGTTGAGACGAAACCCTTTGTCGACACGTGCTTGGCGTCGGCCGCACGCTGATAAACTAATTTGTCTTCTTCTGACTGCTGCCTCGCTTTTCCACATAGATAGATACTACTTCCATATATCTATTGCGTGACATATTCTTAGGTTAGGGTGTTTTTGATCGGATTAATTTTGATAGAATTAATTTTATCAAAATTAAATTTAGTAGAATTGATTTATGATTGGATATATTAACTAAAACTAAAAGTGAGTTGAACATAAATTTGAGTGTGAAAATTAATTTTAAAGTTATAAGCTACAATTTTTACCTTCTAGCATAACCAATTCTAGAGTCAGAATCAATTCTACTTTACAGAAACAAAACATGTCAAAATTAATTCTACACTTTCAGAATCAATTCTAGAATTAAAGCCAAATATACACCTACTTGATCAAAGAAATTGTATTTATTGTCATATTAGTAAAAGACTCATGCATCGCACGGGTTTCGTTAAATATATTATTGTCCTTGTTGCAAATTTTAATTTTTTTTATATATTTAAAATATTTTTTTATATGAAAAAATCTGTTAACTACATTACTGCTCTCGCTGCAAATTTTATGTATTTATATATGTCAAAATAAAATTTTTATATACCAATATAATAAAATTTTAAACTCATGAATATTTTCAAAATACCAATATAATTGCAGGGTTCTTAGAAAACACTCCCTCCGCTGAGACAAAAAAATTAAAACTTTCCTCTCTTGAAACCATTAAAGTGTGGTGGGTTGTTTTTGGGATTCAATTGCACGGTATGATACTTGAGTTCTAATTTAGAAGTATTTATTTCCACTTTGGAGTTTATAAGTCTTTGGACTCTCTAACTACAATCAACCTTTTGAGGTGTGATTATTCTAAAGTTCTTATCAATTGTTTTCTAAATCGACCACCATGTCTGTTTAGCAAGTGGACTCTTCGGTGGGATTTTTTTTCCTTTCAAATCTTTTGTGGTGATGTGTTGATGGGGTTGTGTTTGGATCTGTCGTTGTTGGTGTGTGGTTAATGCCGTGTGTGATTGATTTTCTATGAAACTTGATTCTTCGTCTGCTTTCAAATCTGTTGAGATTTGCAAGACTCATTATGAATCTTTTTGATAACTTTTGAATCTGTTGAGATTTGCAAGACTCATTAGCTAATTTTTGAGTCTTTGATGGAGATTATGTGCTAAGACTGTCTATCTAGGTTTTCATTCTACCGTCGTCTAGCAACTTTTAGCTTATAAAGCTGATTTTTGGATTATGGTGGGCCGATCACTTTTGATTTGAGATCATGAGTTAGTGTCTAGTTGCATCTTTTTGAGTCGGGTTGTTGTCTTCTTTGGTGGTTTTGATTAGGGATGGCAACGGGTAGGATCGGGTGCGGGTTTGACACTACCCAAACCCGAACCCGAAATATCGGGTAAACCCGAACCCAAAGGGACTTTCGGGTGACAAAATAGCACCCAAACCCAAACCCGTTGGGTTCGGGTTTTTCTCACCCGAACCCAAACCCGAACTTACATTAACAAAAGTAAAAAAATACGGAAAAATTCAACGAAATTACGATTTACAATATGTTAACATTGTTTTCAACATTAAAATAAGGATGAAAAATAGTCTACAACGTTAAAATTATCTATAATATACTAATGTAAGATAGATAATTATATAGTTTAATATATAACGGGTGTGATTTCGGGTTTCGGGTGTGGGTTTGACACTACCCAAATCCGAACCCGAAATATCGGGTGTCACCCGAACCCAAACCCAGTCAACTCGGCTTTTACCCGTTGACTCGGGTTTGGATTCGAACGGGCCCCGCGGGTTTGGGTGCTTTTGTCATCCCTAGTTTTGATGTTGTGGAGTGTATTTCTAATAATGAGACTAGAAATAGACCTTAATTAGCTAATGTCTGTTTTAGTATCTTTCTTTGGTGTTTCACATATATATACGACACATTTGTTTTGTAGTTCATCTTCTACCGATATATGTTCTTCTTTTTCGGAGATATGATTTTGTTAATAATAATTAATATATTTGTTGTTCAAAAAAACTTACTTTAGAGAAACTAAACATGCCATAATCATTTTATACATGACTAAAATCAATTATAATCACTCTAAAATTGAAAAAAAAAAACATTAGAATTGATTTGAGAAATTTATATTTTATTCTGACTTGTTTGGTTTGTCAAAAGTAGAATTCATTATACACGTAGAATTCACTATACTTAAAGCTAAAAAACGTAGGTTCCGATTCTATGATTAATTTTTATATTTAAATTTTTTGTTCAACTCGCTTTTACATGAATATGTCTCAACATTAATCATTTTATCTAAAATAAAGTTTTAGAAAATGAATTTTACAAAATCAATTCTTCCAAAATCAAATTTTGTCACCGCATAACTAAACACACACATAATTTGTCTGAATCTAGATGAATAACATGATATAATAAATAATGGTATTGGTTGACACCGATATATAAAACGAATAAAAATAAGGAAAATAGAAGCAAAATAAGAAACATAACCTATTCCATGAGGAAGATGGTTTCAGAGGAGTCGCTCCTAAGAAGATAGAGTATTACAATAGGCGCATCATGGGTAAAGCGATCAACATTTGAAGAAACTTTAAGCTTAGCTAAAAAGTCAGCGCATTTGTTTCTTCTTCTAAAAGTATGACAAATCGTAACTTTCATTGGGAAAAACAAATCATTTATGTCTTGATTCAACACGACATTGTTATGAAACTTGACATCGGGTCATTTAATAAGGTTGATACAACTAGTAGAGAATTGGAGTAGCAAACTAACTCGTCCATTCCCGTGTCTTTTGCCAAAACGAGTCATCGGTGGTTGCTAATATCTCCACAATCATGATGTTGTCAAATCATAATGTTGCCAGCACTTTTTCCAGTTTTAATTACACGCAAATTTCACTTTTTAAATATATTGAAAAATTAATGTATTTAACATATAATACAGATAGGATATATTAATTATTTAATATATTTAAAAAATAGAATTTACATATTAATAAGGCCAGAGGTAGTACATAGTAGATTAAATTATCTTTGATGATTCCTCTAAAATTAGTTCCAACAGGAGAATCAAGATAATTTTCGTCTACATTGAAGATGATATACTTGTTAGCTTGGATAGTAATAGTGAAACTATAAGAATGTAGATTAATGTAGTTGTAGTTTAGAGTGAAATGATAAAGATAGTTTTCTTACATCAACACAAATCAATAATAACCTCTTATAATTATGAAAACTTCATTTATTTCATTTAGTTCCAAAAGCAAAAAATAATGTGTCGTAAAAAGCAATTTCCGTTATGATAAATGTGGAAAAACAAAACTTAGTGCCCGTTTGACCCGGCTTATTTTCTACTTTTCTATTTAGCTTAAACGAAATAGAGAAGTATAAAATTGACTTTAGCCATATTTCTCTTTAAAAGTATTACAGAAATAAACTAAAGAATTCAAAAATAAAAAAAAGTAGAATCAAACACATTTTTTTCCTACTTTACTATTTTTAAGGAGAAGAAAAAAAGTAGAAAATAAGCCCGGCCAAACGGGCACTTAATATTTTGTGGAATTTTTTGGACCATCAATATCTTGTTGAATTAGGAAGACAAAAACAAAAGAGAAAAGAGGTTAACTTAGCTTAAAGACATAATAATATTGTTAACAAGTCCAAAACGGGGTTGGCCATGGCCCTCAACAAGAACAAGAACAAGAAAGCTTCTTCTGTACACAAACTCGTACGTCACAAGCATACAGACAAATCAATATACAACAAATATGTTATATATTGTTGTTTAATTTAAATATACATTTCTCTCTCAAATACACAAGCATACAGACAAATCAATATACAACAAATACAAATATAAAATAAAATATAAATCCGTTTAAAATTAAAAAAATAATCTTAATTCATTCATTTTTATCAAAATCTTATTTCAATTCACACATGGTTTCTTCTTATCTTTATTTTTTGCTAGTGAAATTCTTTCATGGGCATAAAAAAATTGATGTTTAATTTTTCTAAAAATCCGAATTCAAATGTCAAAATTAAATAGATGTTTTTTTTGTCAGGATTCGAGATGGTTTTGTCATTTCATCTATGTACTAAATACAAATTGATGTTTTTTTGGGTTGAGACCATAATATCCAACGACGAATGCAGTGACTATTCTTCTCGTTAGATTTGAGACATTTCAGAGAGTGAGATAACTAACTCAGAAATTTAAAATTACTTTGTATATAAATTGATGTTTAATTTTATAAAACCGTCATAACTAATTTGAAATTGTAAAATTAATTTTGACAAATATTTTTACAACTCTTCAATAAAATTAATTTTGACTCTATAAATAACTTTAACTTTAAATTATAACTTTGACCTTAAATGTAATATTTACATTAAAATTTATTTTTCAACTAATTTTTACATAAGTATATTTAAATATAAATATGTTATATTTTACTCTTTGTTTTTGTTAAAAATATTTAGATTGAAGAATTGATGTCTAATCCAAAATTGAAAGTACCTTCATTCAAAAAAACAAAAAAAATATTGAAACTATTAGAAATAAATTACTAGGATACAATGATACATGTAATGAAGAGATAGAGAAAGATAATAAAGATCCACTCATTACTGGGAGTTATAGGAAATGGAAGAAGTCGGATGGACATCCACTAAGGCTTTCATTAAAACTCTTATTCATAACAGAAACTCCTTAAATCTCTAAAAAATATTTATATTAAGAAACACAATTCAATCCTCTACAATTACGTTTACCAAAAGACTGAAATAACTTATCAGAATTCACCTCAAACTCTGAACCGCGTCTTTTTCCCCGAAAATATGAGTGTGAATACCCAAAAATATAAAATAAATTTACTAAATAAATATAAATTGAAGTGCTCAAACATGAAAGAGCGTGTTGTGACGACCAACATGCGTTCATATATTTTGCTTTTGACACCTTTGATTTCTTAGCATGAGAGGCTGTGAATACTTTGAAAAGAGTTCAAAGAGTTATGCATAGCAATATAGTGTCTCATAAGTCTCAAGATATATTTTTAGGTGAATTAATTTTGTCATTAAAAAAGAAGTAGTGGCGTAGCTTGTTGTCCGCTTGCATTTAATTCAAGTGTAATTATTTTAGTCGAGATCGGAATATCCATTGTCGAACACAGTGACTAATCAGTCACTAGATTGAAGACACCTAAAATGGTATGATAGCTAGTCAAAAGATTTAAAGCTGCTCCATATCCAATGTGATGATCAAATCTTCGACCCTTGATCAAGAGAGAATGAATCTCAACTGTTCAACCACACCCTATGAGTTATTTAAGTGAAACTATGTTTATATATATATACATATACACTTCCTCTGTTCTAAAATAAATGAGAAAATTAGTCAAAGAAATTTGTTGTATTTAGTTAAAAATTTAGTTCAAATACATCCACTTTATTCGATAATTTTTTTTTTTTATATTTAAGTACGAAAGAAGTATATTAAATTTTAGTAGTAATAAAAAAGGAAAAGAGGGACCCAATATGAACAGTTGAATTCGGCCGCCAGCTTTGTCGTCTCTATTGTCACTCCTCTCCCCGTTTACATCTCTCTCTCTACCTCCGTCCTCCGTTCCTTCTTTGACCATACTTTCTTTCTCTCTCTCTCTACACCTGTCCTCTCTTTCTTTCTCTCTCTTCTTCACCACTCTTTCTTATCTATCTTCCTCTTCCTCATTCATTCACTCACTCACACCTCATTCATCACATATCATATTCTTCTTCTTTTCCTATCTCATTGAATCACTCACTCAATCAATGAATGATTCATCGTGTGATCTCTTCCTCCATTTCATTTCCTCTTCACTCTCACCTTAAACCCACTTCATCTCTTCTTTCATCTTTCATTTTTCCATTTTTCTAATCACTAATTTATCATTTTTAATTAATTATTATTATGAGGCGGCATAAAAAGTCGGTTTTTTTCTTTCTCTGAGGAACAAACAAGGATCATCACTGTCACTTTTTAAGCTTCTTTCTTTGGATTTGGTTTTTGTTTTGGTTTTTCAATCATTCATTCTCCTTTAGATACAAACACAAACATGGCTGGAAGTAATGAAGTCAACCTTAATGAATCTAAGGTATAACTTCACTCTTTTTGTTCTTCTTACTTTCTTTGATTCTATTATAGCATTGTCTATTTTGTGTTTTTCTTCTTTTCATCGTTTTTGGAAGTTATTTATGATGTTTTTGATGTTGGGGTTTGGTGTTGAAGGGGAAAGTTTTAATCTTTAACATCAATTGGGTAGAACTAGAAAGGATTGCATATTTGTTTGGGAAAATATCTGAGTTAAAGAGAGTGTTGTCTCTTTGTTATTTTATATCCTCTCTGGGTTTTCTTGATAATGATGGTCCCTATTATAGGGTTCTTTCAAAAAAAAATTTGTACTTTTTATTTTTTTTCTTACATGTAGGCCTCTTGGGTTTCTTGTTCTGGTAAGTTGGTAAATTTCTGTTTGATTTTCTGTCCAAACTTCAAAAATTATCCCCTTTTTCATATGATTTCTATGCTTCTTTCTGGCCTATACTCCCTTTTTCAATAATTTCTTGCTTTTCTAAGACTACGAGCTTTGATTAGAAATTTTTGTTCAAAGGGCTATAACACAGTGTTAAATGAAATGCATAGTTCATATGGATAAGGTTCTATTCTAATAACCTAGTTTAGTAGTTTATATGCATAAGCTTTGATTACTAGATTTGTTTTTTTCTTTTCTTTTAGGAGTACTATAGTGTAAGATGAAATGTATAGTTCATGTTGGACAAGGTTCTAATAACATGTTACAATGTTTGCAGAGTGTTGTTCCTCTCAATACTTGGGTGCTTATCTCCAATTTCAAGCTTGCCTACAATCTACTAAGGCGCGCCGATGGAACATTCAACAGAGAGTTAGCTGAGTTCCTTGACCGCAAGGTCCCAGCCAATACAATTCCGGTTGATGGAGTATTTTCTTTTGATCATGTTGATCGAAATACAGGACTCTTCAGCAGGGTTTATCAACCTGCTCCTGAGAATCTTACTACTTGCAGCATTATAGAGCTCGAAAAGCCCTTGAGCACCACAGAGATTGTACCTGTCATACTCTTCTTCCATGGTGGAAGCTTCTCTCATTCCTCTGCTAATAGTGCTATCTACGACACCTTTTGCCGTCGCCTCGTCAGCATGTGTAAGGCTGTTGTTGTGTCTGTAAACTACAGGCGATCACCCGAACATCGGTATCCGTGTGCTTACGAAGACGGTTGGAATGCTCTCAATTGGGTTAAATCAAGGACATGGCTTCAAAGTGGAAAGGATTCTAAGGTTTATGTTTACATGGCCGGTGATAGTTCCGGTGGTAACATTGCTCATCATGTCGCCGTGAGGGCTGCTGAGGAAAATGTCGAGGTACTAGGTAATATTCTTCTCCATCCACTTTTCGGTGGGGAGAAGCGTACGGAATCGGAGAAGAAACTTGATGGAAAGTATTTCGTGAAGTTGCAAGATCGCGATTGGTATTGGAGAGCTTTTCTACCCGAAGGGGAAGATAGAGATCACCATGCTTGTAATCCATTTGGACCTAAAGGTAAAAGCCTCAAAGGACTTAAGTTCCCTAAAAGCCTTGTTTGTGTAGCTGGTTTGGATCTTCTACAAGATTGGCAATTGGAATATGTGGAAGGTCTCAAGAATTATGACCATGATGTTAAACTTCTTTACCTAAAGGAAGCTACTATTGGTTTCTACTTCTTGCCTAATAATGATCATTTCTATTGCCTCATGAATGAGATAAACACCTTCGTGCATCCTAACTGTTGATAAATTGCGACGACTACTACTTAACCATACATGACTAAAAGCCTGACTTGTATTTTTTATGTCCCTACTTAATAGTGGTGGTGTGTAGTTATAATATATTATGTAGCATTACTCATTTACTCACTGTTTTAACATCTATGGTGGTACATCTGAGCTTTCTGTAACTGCCGGACTATTTCTTCCTGTTATCTGCCTATATCTTTTGAAGGGTAGCACCAATTTCAGGCGTCTGAGGTAACCGAAGTTTGGTTCGTTACGGGGTTTGGCTGAACCACCGTATACGAAGGATTACTCCATTTCACTTGTTCGACCTCAAAAGCAGGAGGGGAGATGCAAGATAGGGCTTGGCTGATCAATTTGATTAAGTGAGTGTTTTTATGTTGTATAACTATTATATAGAGTGGGAACTTTTGAGTATAGCCCATCTTGTTGTGAACTTGTTTGTTATATAGTAATATAAATGTCTTGTTTGTTTGCTTTTTAGTTATATTTTCGTCCAAATTGCTAATGTTGTAGTGTTCTATGTTCTTTCCTGTTCTTTTCCCCCCCTTCAATTTCTTGACATAAAAATTACATATGTGTATTTGCTTTTTGCTGATGAATTGTAGTTAGAGAAATGTTAAATATTTTTCTATTAACACATTTTTGTTATTGACTTAATTTTCTATTAAAATGAAGACACAATAGTGTGGTTTGTTACTTATTAGCCTTTCTGTTCAAGTAAAAGTTGCATTGATTAAGATGTTTGCGAATTGTGCCATAATATCTGGTTGGTAGTGCGAGTTAGGTTATAGCAGACGAGTTTTTTTAAGTAGGAATGGAACTTGTTAGTTGCTACTACGAGGCAAATTCATGTGATGAAAATATGGCGTTATGTTTAGCAAAATTGCAGAAAATTGCATCAACATGAAAGCTATGTTTTCTAGCTTCTCCTTTTTCACGGCCATTACTCATTGAGACGCTGGATCGGCTTTTCCACCACAAAACTTTACACAGTTTAGAATCAGGAACAGTGGTTAAAATGATGAAGCTGCATATGAATATGAATTATTCTATGATTTTCTTCCACTCTTTAAATGTTAGTTATAGGGCCAACATAAGATTCATTTGAAAAGATTGACACCAAATGTCCAATGGTGAAAAGAGAAGCTTTTCTTGTCATTGCATTGTTTATATGCTTTAGTCATCTGTTACAAAGGAAGGAATAATGGAACATGACAGACAGGGGTGGGTAGACAAGGAGGACAATCCTTAGTCCTTGTTCATTCATTACCTTAAAGTCAAATCCCATCCACCAAAAGGACATCAGAAGCTTTCACAGAAGAGTAATTAGCACGAGTTTGAATCACCAATTTCTCCATCTTCAAGCAACAATTTGGTTAAACCATGTTTGATATTACCGTAGATATGTCAGAATCACAACACAATAATTTACTATAATTTTGCAGAAGCTGTCATTTGGTCATTTGTAGTTTCTACATAATTAGGATGGCTTACCATGTGATTTTGATATATCTGTCGTAACTCGTAATACTAAATATACACTACACATATGTTCGGTTTTACGATGGACAAACAAAATTGAGGTTGAGTAAACTGAATATGTAAAATTGATTTTAATAAAAGTTAAATTGAAGGTCAAATGATTTTATGTTTTGATACTTTAAAGAAATAATTTGGTGTTTGTGTGGTCTTATTTGATCAAAAAGTTTACCTATAAAAAAAAGTACAATGTGATAAACTTGGTGAAATGCATTTATTCCATGAACAATACATTGAATCGTATTTATTCCATAAAAAAATGCTTTTATTCCTCTTTAGTTTGAGGCTATAAGATGGAGTACTCCTTTTTCCTTTTAGCAAAAAGCTTCATTGAAAAATATTCAAAAAACATATAACTTTATTCCATTTTATTCTATTCTATCCCATTCTACCTTCTTATTTCATTTAATCATCTCATAAATATTGAAGTATACTAATATCATTTTTCTTAATATCTTGACTAGTATTCATGAACAGCTAAGCTTTGACAAAGACATGATACTCTTGTCTTTTAGTGGTATTGATTTTCTTTGGATGCTTATCTACTTTCATTTTCTTTGTGATTTTTATTTTGTTGGAAAAAAAGAAAACAAAAGAAATAAAGATAATTAGCACAAAGACTTTTGTTATAGAACTTTGAAGGTTTGAATTTGATTATCACTTTATTATACAAAGATTATTATGCTTAAGTGCTTAACTTGATGTCTTATTATGAATAGTTCTTAGTATAAAATCGGTTAATGTCTTTGAAAATATTCCCTAATACGACATAAGAGGAAGTCATTATCAATAAATGAGATTTGTTTATTTTGGATTATGGACAAAAATTTATTGTTATGCTAGGTACCTTGCTTTTTCAATGGTTTATTAAAAATGAAAAATATTTGATGGGTCATTGATTGCTTGTGTTATGCGCATTCACACCAATACAATTATGACGAATCTTCTACTCAAGCGTGTCGTTAGTGCCCAATTTTATATTAGTAGTAGCATAGCATATGGTATAAATTGACATTTTATTTTATTTTTAAATCATAGTTCTTTCTTCCACCTCATGTTGGCTACCTACTTTTAGCTTTATTTTTTTCAGCTCAAATCTGTTTCTATATATTGTTTGGATTCTCACATAAGGAATGAAAAAGTTGAACACACGTTAATATGTTACTGAAAAAGTAATAGTGTTAGTACATGTTTGGATGAGTAGTAAGGTTAAAAATATAGTAAGTGTATATTTAATATCACGGTAAATGTATTAGAATTTCGGTGATCAACTATAATTTTAGAAACTAAAAATTGTAGTTTTTGCAAAATTACGATAAATCATCGTAATTCTGACACACGCACTGTAATATTAAACATAGCCTAGTTATTCGATTAGGTTCAAATAATTTATAGGGAAATTTTTTATATTTGAGCTGTCTAATTTTGATTAAATAGTTAGTAATCTTAACCGTAAGTATGTAAATTTTAAGTGCATGCTTTCAAAATCGATAAAGACAATCCTTAATAAAGACATGATATTGATAGGTTAGATCAATTTATCAAATTTGTCATTAATTGTGTGATTTATATCCAATAAATTTAGATTGAAAAACTAAAGAAATCTTTGACCGGTAATTGCATTTGATGGATCTTTTAGATCGGTTATCCAATTGTAAATATATTCGGTGTCTAATTTTATACCACTGAATAAGTATCTTATAACTTATCTCTAAACATTTTCTTATAAAAGTGAAGATAAAAAGGGGCAAACTGCAAACATAAGCTCTATAATTTTTTTGAGACAATCTATATATAATTTTTTTAATAACATCAATAACTAAAAACAATTAACAGTAAAAAGTAGTAGTAATCTGAAATTAAAAGTTCTTTTAAACATATATTAAGTTTATACTAGTACTAAACATAAGTTAAGTTTTTTTGTTGTAAAAAGTAAACATAAATTAAGTTGTTCCATAAGTATTAATGTAATCAGTAAATGATCCATAGTCCCTATACCTACCCTAGAGTAAGACCGAGCCAGTTTGGTACTAACCAGTCAACAATTTCTCAATTCATGATAATATTAAAACCAGGCCGGTTGGCATATATGGTTTGAACTCCAAGATATTCATTTGATGGCTTTGAATGGTTGTAGGCCTAGCCACATGAAACAAACACCCCTAGGCCTAGAATGAAGTAGTCCTATTCCTATACTCTCTTAGTGTATGTTTAGTTTAATTTTGGGTATCCACTTTGATAATCTCTTAGTGTATGTTTAGTTTAATTTTACATTAAATGTGTCAGTATTACGGTGATTTAAAGTAATTTTTATTTATAAATTGTAAAAATTATGTTTATAAATTATAATAAATCATCGTAATTCTATCAAATTCATAATAATATTAATTATAAACTTAATCTCTTTGTTCAATTCTTTTTATTTTTTTAATCTAACAATTGATTGACCAACAAAAGAATTTAAAAGAAAGAAAAAGACCTTTTTTTCACAACATTTTTTTGTCTTCACAACAACTCCTTTTTTTAATAATTCATTTTTGTAAACTTTTTGTAATTTTATTTTGGTAATGTAACCTTGAAATTTGAAAGACGGACATACAATTGTGTACCCATAATTAGAGCTGTCAAAATGGGTTGGGCCGTATAGGCCGGGTCGCCAAGCCCGAAAAAATACCGAGCTCGGGCTGTTAAATTTTTACCTAAATTAACATCCGGGCTTTTTAGCCCGGCCCGTATGTCCCCGATGAAAATATGGGCTTACCCGAATAGTCAATGGGCCACCCGAAAGCCCGCATATATGTTTTTTTTGTTTTATTTTTTTACACACAACTCAAGTCTAAGTCTTATAAAATAGTCATAAAATTATAATTATGTTTGATTATGCTCATTTATGTTGTTTTGTGTGATATTTTGATTGTAAATTATAATTGTGTTGTTTGATTATGCATAAACTTAGTTTAGTTTAAAAAATTATTTGAATTTATTTTATGTTTTTTGGTTGATTGGTAACTTATTTTGATTAATGTAAACTTTTTGTATTATAATTGAAATGTTTAATTTATTTCCTCCATCAAATTGTTTTTTGATAATAAAAAAAAAAGAAAAAAAAAAGAATTGATCTGGGCCGGGCTTACCCGAAAGCCCGCTAGCCCGCAAATGGCCGGGCTCGGGCACTAAAATTTTAACTTATTTTTTCCCCGGGCTTTTTAGCCTGGCCCGATAAAACCCGCTGCCAATCCTTGCCGGGCCGCCCGTTTTGACAGCTCTACCCATAATTAATGTAATGCATACGTATTTTTTTGGTATAAGAAAGAAAAGGAAAGCAGAAAATGAAAACAATCTAAAATAAAAAGCTCCATTAATATCAGTTAGCAGTAGAAGATTCAATCCACTCAGCAGAAAAATGATAGAGGAATAGACATCAAAGTTGCGAACTCCAAACTTCGCTAAAGTAGTATGCACAAAAATTAAATTTATAAATCCACTTAATTTTATAATAATAAGAATAACAATAATTATTATAAATTCACTTAACATTATTTATATAAAAAGTTTCATGAACACATTAGTCTCGGTAACTTGAAAGTGAAAATGGGTAAAAACACAAAGACAGATTGGAGATGAAACAGGGTGGGATATAAAACAAAACATACTATAATAAAATAAAATATGAACCACCACAAAAGACAAAATTTAACAAAAACAGCTTGTTATTACCTGATTTGTAGTCAAAATCATGAAATAGGGTATGTCTTCAAATGGGTAAAAATGGTTTTGGGACCTACTTATCTTGTTCATTCATTGTTTCTAGCAAATAAACTTCAAAACATAGTTGTCATTCTGATAGTAACCCAAAATTCATCTACAGAAGGAAATTTAACTTTTATAAAAGTGAAAACGAAATTTAAAAAGAAGGGAGGAACTAACAAACAAACTCTTTATCATTTTCCATTGTGTACACTTCATTGATGGTTCAAATATTTCTCCCTAACTTTGTATTTAGTGCAACAGTTAATCAACTTTTTTTTAAAGGATTTCTTTTCTTTCAGTTATTCAAAATTCAATCAAAAAAAATTTGCACGTAAATTGTCTTATTATAAATCTCTTATGTTTTTTTTTTGATAGGTAGTAGTAACTAGAAATTCACTCATTAAAGGTGAATAAGTAGATGTATCCAGGTTTGAATTTGAATCCTCCACTTTCATGTAATATGTCAAACCAATTGAGTTAAAATCACATGACTGTTTTATTTGTAATTTTGGTGAAAGATGCTATTGAAGAAAAACAATAGTGGGCTTAACAAAAAAGATACAAGGGCATTGTTACTGAGAAAGCCCAATAGAACAAGAAAATTTCTCTTCTCCTCCCTATCTTTCTTATATCCCCTCAAAATTAATTTTTTATCCATGCAAAAAAAGTTCAGCACATATTTTTTGAACTTTTTTTGTCGTAAAAATTAATATTTGACCTATAAAAAATTCAAAAAATACGTTCTAAACTTTTTTTATATGGGCAAAAATGTAATTGCAGGGTGTAAATAGAGTTTAGGTGTGGCAAGAGAAATTTCCAAAAACAACATCTGATCCACTTGGACTTGAATCAGTAAAAAGCCCAAAACAAATAACACAAAAACCATCTCTAAGCATTCAAGAAAGTCATCAACTTTTCAATTGAGTGATCTAGAAACATGCATGATCATTTTTTTCTAGAGAGAATCATTTCATTATCATCGCTTTCAGCTAAAAAAATGGGATCCTTGAGCAAGGAAATAGTTATACTCATTTTTTATGGTTGCTTAATTTTTTGTTTTGATTTTGTTTGTACCGTGAATAACTAGAATGGTAAAACAAAATTTTATTTTTTGTGTGTCTTTAGGTTAGAGCAAGAATCTGGTCTCTGTTTCAATTTGAAGTATTTTGAAGAGAATGAATATCCTCGTTGGAGATTGGGATGAATGTAATAAGTACCTCAATGAATTTACTAAAATCAATAAAAATAAATACTACCTCCGGTCCTAAATATAAAAGAACTTTTACTTTTTAGGTTTATGGAATGTTTGATGTATTTGGTTCATAATATAAACCAAATATATCAATGATTTCATGAACCTAAAATATAAAATGTCTCTTATATTTAGGACCGAAGGGAGTACTACATGAATATGTTCTTTGAGATAGAGGAAGCAATAAGACTTCAAAGCTTTGGTCAAATAGTGAAATTGTTGTGTCTTACGGTTTATAATATTTGAAAGTCATATGTTGTTCGTGATTTCGAACTTTTTTCATGGTAGTTTTGTCGACATCAATGATCAGTATTCTATGTAATTTTCATTTTTTTGGTAAAATAGTTTAATGAATAGAAATTACATCATCAGAGTAGGTAAATAGAATGATCGAGGTTCGAACTCCACCCCTATATATATAATACAATGTCATGTTAGGAGATGTTATTTTTATCTTTATTTGATACTTATAATCATATGTTTGTTTGATTTATTTTGATAATTTGTGGTTTAAATATACAACATGTGGCAAAAATGAAACGAAAAAAATTTAAAGACTTAATCGTATAATATTTATAATTTAAAATTAACTTAAGTATAAAATTATAATTTAGCTTTAAATTTTAATTATTTTAAAAAAATAATATAATAAATTTTAGATATGTTAAACAATATTCCAAAATACGTGTCAAACATACTAAAAATATAATATAAAATTAATATTAAAAATACTACTTTTCACATTTTTTTGGTATTAAATGCACAACTTTTTTCACATTTTTTTCTTCTAAGGGTCTGTTTGGATTGATGGAATGTGGTGGGATGGGATGGGATGGAATGGAATGTGTTTATGTTCTGTTGTTTGGTTTTGCAAATAATGAATGGGATGAGATGGTATGTGATGGAACTCATTCCATCCAATACCACTCATTAATTCAATTTTCCATTCCGCCCAATTTGGGGTGTGTGCAATGGAATGGAATAAATTAATAACATAAATACAATTTTATCCCTATTTGTTTTATTATTATTTTTTTTGAAAAGGCAAATACAATAAAATAAAAAAATTTGTTATGAAATTTTTCTTTCTTCCCTCTCTCTCTCTCGTCTTCTCTTCTGTAACCAATTTTATTTTATTTGGTACAAACCAATTTCATATTAGTAGTATATCTTCCCTACCTAATCTTCTCTTCTTCTGCAACCAATTTTTTTGTGTACAAATCGATTTTATTATTCTTGTTATTATATTAGTGTATGAAAAAAAATTCACATCAAATATAATCTTCGTCTCTTCTTCTTCTCTTCGTTTTTTATTAAATTAGTACTACTATTTGGTCTGACATACTACAATAGTATTATTTTAATATATGATAATATATATTTTTATCAATAAGATAGTGTTTTATTTTTGTAGAATAAGATAGTGACTTTGGCTATTTGTCGATCATTTTTCTCTATTAATTTGGTAGTTTATGTTCAATTAAGAGTGTTATTATAGTTTGGACAATGAATTAGTAATGAAATATGTGAAATTTATTGGTTGAATTGAGTATAAAATGTATGATATTAAGATTTTATAAATAAAGGGTATAATTGGAATAAAAAATTTATAACTCATTCCATTCCGTTCACTTTCCAAACAATGGAGTGGGAAATTTGTTCCGCTCCATCATAAAATATCCAAACAATGGAATGGAATCTATGTTCCATTCCGTTCCATTCTATTCCATTCCGCTCCGCTCCATTCTATTCCATCAATCCAAACAGACCCTAAAAGTCTTAACTCAAATGATAAATATCGAAATTACTAGGCCGAACGTCGTGATCCAGATTTAAATCTAGAACTTCGTAGTTGTGTGAGTCGTTTAATTTCAATGAATTATCATTTCATCTATCACCAAAAAAAGAAGATAAAATTTCTTTATTAATATCCAACACACTATTTAACATTTTATATAGTCAAATGAATAAATAAAAAAATATTAATTTTACTTTGTGACCGAGAGTGAATATTTTTATCTTGAATAGTTCGTTGCGTTGTGTACTAGTAACAATTACCCAAAGCAGAAAATTCGGTGGAAATGTTACCCTTTTTGTAGCAACACTTTATCTCATAATCACACAACACCACACACACCACATCAGACAAAACCAAGAATTCTGAACTCACAAAATTCCATCCTATTCCTAAGATCAGAAGAGGTATTTTATTGCTATGTACAATTTTGACTTTACTAGTATTATGTTTTTGTTTATGTCATTTCAGTAGTGTCAAGTATTCACAGAATCAAATTCAACTTTCACTTTATTCTGCTGATGTGAAGTGATTATTGTTGCACCACTTAATTTGAATTTGTTCATTATTTGGTGTATTATTCATTCATGGGATTTTTTTAGTTACTGATAATGATGATGTTGTGAAAAGGGTTTTTGGGTCATAAAAAAAGTGTCTTTGGATAATGTTCTTCACTTAGAATATGAATTTTGTTAAATTCTCTGGCCCCAGGAACATGTTTTTGTATTTTATGTAAATTTGATGTCTCAACACAGATAACCCAAAAAAAAAAACATACTTGTTCTAAAAAGCTCCTCCTCCATATTGATGCACTAGTATGCAGATGGCATTTTACAAGGAAAAAACTTAACTTGAGTCAATTGAATGCATTAAGACGTTGATGCGCAAGGTGTGCGAGTGTTGTAAGTTTTGAGGTACTGAGTTCGATTTCCACTGATAAAAATAAGTTGAATGCATTAGGACGCCTAACCTGATTTATCTTTGGTTACTAGTTATTTGTTTCAAATTATAATGGTTTATGGTTATCGATATGACAAGTAAGATTGAACAAATTACTTATTGTTTCATTCGCAATGTACCTTTTTTTTTGTAGGGTTAACAAGCGACGGGGTTTTATGAATTTTTTTTTAGTAGATAAGATGTTTTGGCATTGCAGAAATTTTCCCTGTTGCTTTGAATAGTTATGTATGCTGTATCTGGTGCGCTTTACGTTGACCAAATGGGTTATTCTATGAGTAGATTAGATGTCGAATCTAGTGAAGGTGAAGACGGAAATGAAATCCTTGAAGATTCTAGTACTGGAAAAACTAAAAAGGCATTTAAAAGTTTAGACAATGAAATTGCTCAAATAACGAAGTTGAAATCAGCACCACATAAATTATTGGCACATGATGGATCTGGAAGGAAAGAGTTGCCTGTTTCCCCAGTGAAGATGCTGGCAGGCCGTGAATCTAATCGTTCGGGACGGGGAAGGTTTTCTTCTGCTGACCGGTGTCATATTTTGAGCAGATATTTGCCTGTAAATGGTCCCTGGCTTATCGATCATATGCCTAGTCGAGCTTATGTGTCTCAATTTTCAGCTGATGGTTCTCTTTTTGTTGCTGGATTCCAGGTAAATATTCTCACCTTTAATTAACCTTATATGCATGGTAAGTTTTAATTCTAATTAAATTGCTTTTTCAGGGAAATCACATAAAGATATACAATGTGGAGAAAGGTTGGAAAGTTCAAAAAAACATTTTAACCAAGAGTTTGAGATGGACAATCACCGATACATCTCTTTCTCCCGATCAACGATACCTTGTAAGTCCCCGTGTTTTATTTTTAAAATAACACAAAACAAAAATGTCTACATCCTTTTAATACACTGTTTTTATTCTATAGGGTAATAGGGTTGCTATAGTATATTGCTGATACTGTCGGGGTTTCTCTTATGGCATATGCATTCTTCAATTTCAGGTTTATGCTAGCATGTCGCCCATTGTACACATTGTAAATGTTGGATCTTCTGAGACAGAGTCACTAGCAAACGTGACGGTATACATAACTAATGCTTCTCTTCGGTTTTAAACTTCTTCTAATTCGACAAGTACTACAGTTGTTTTGAATGCTATGAAATATCTGAAGAATATATACAAAGAAATTGGATCTTCCAAGATTTGCGTAACTGGTGGTCCGGTGGATGTCCTATATTCTTTTGATGTTGTTCTTTTCATATTCATAATGTGCTTTCAGTTCTTATAATATGCAGGAGATTCACGATGGTTTAGATTTTTCATCAAACGATGATGGAGGATACTCTTTTGGAATTTTCTCAGTGAAGTTCTCAACAGATGGGAGGGAATTAGTTGCAGGAACTAGTGGTGATTCTATTTATGTATATGATCTTGAAGCAAATAAGGTTTCACTTCGAATTTTAGCGCACACGGTAATGTTACTAGCCATAATATTACATCTAATTAGCTTCATATAATTTGGACTATTTTCTGAATCTCTTAATTTATGGTGCAATCTAAATAAAACATAACATGAAGGGAGTGCTATTTGTAATCCATGTGATTGAACAGATTTGCTTAACTGCATAATTGAATGTGACTATTTTATCTATTGGCAGTGTCTCTATATTAGTGCCCGTGAAATTCTATTTGAAAGTTTCTGCTTGATCATTACCTTATCATTTTTATGGAGAAAATATTTTCACATTGTGGTTACCTTTTTGGGATCAGAAGTATTAATCCTTGTCATGTTCTAACTTTTGGTTTTCATTTTACGTGGCAGGCTGATGTAAATACTGTTTGTTTTGCTGATGAAACTGGCCATCTTATTTACTCTGGAAGTGATGATAGTTTCTGCAAGGTATGTTCATCGTCACTTATTGCAGCAATTATTCTTTCCCTCTTGATTTTAAGTAAGGGGCACATTCTAATGTACATCTTTGTTTAGGTCTGGGATCGGCGTTGCTTAAATGCCAATGGCAAGCCAGCAGGGGTTTTGACAGGGCATCTTGAGGGTATTACATTTATTGATACCCGTGGAGATGGACGGTATTTCATTTCAAATGGTAAAGATCAGACCATCAAGCTTTGGGACATACGCAAAATCTCGTCCAATGTTACCGGGTATACTCTTTTTCCCTTTTTGTAATCTGTATTTGGAAGTCCATATCTGTTGAATCTTAAGAATATGTATGATATGTTTTGACAAAATGTTCAACAAATAATGGTGCTAATTTACTTCTGCTAAGGGGAAAGATAAAATTCGTGCAGAGTTGAACAAGAAAAAAATGCTGTAAACCGCCAAGTGAAATATGTCACGTTAATGTGTCATCCTATCCTATGCATTCATTCGGTGGAATTGAATGGATGATGAAAAATTAAAAGGATATCCTGTTCATGACTTAATTCTTGATAACTTGATTCTGTAATAAATGAAATGACTTATATTAGGATGAACTATAAGTCTAGTATAGTCATGCTTGCTAATGCATAAGAACAGCGATATGGGTTCAAGTGATTACACGATTCTACAAGGTAATTGTGTTGGAATTTGAATTAATCTTACATCTTAGTTCAAAAAAATAATCTTACATCTAAAATGAGTCTATAAGTTAATTATACTTGCAAAATTATGATGCTAGATTGTGAGGCTCAGTATATTTCTGAACTATCTATGAAGTGTTCTCATTTCATGACTGCATTTCATAATAATGTGACATGTAAGATTCACGTCGAACTAACCAATCAACGATGATTGTGTGTCTATTTTTGCCAGCTTGTCTGTCTAGAAAATTGAAAGACTGGTAACGAGGCTTGCATGTGATACCGATTTCTAGCCTAGCTAATGGTGTCTGTTCCTTTCTGTGACTATCTATGCTATTTCTAGATAAAACTGTTGGCAGTACAAAGGCATACTCTAACCGAGTTTTCCCTTAATTACAGTAATCGTGGATATAGGAGCTTCGAATGGGATTACAGGTGGATGGATTACCCGTCGCAAGAAAAAGACGTGAATCATCCTTGTGATCAGTCGGTAGCTACATATAGAGGCCATTCTGTCTTACGCACTCTTATCCGTTGCTTTTTCTCCCCAGCTTTTAGGCGAGCACTATTTCAAATTTAAAGTCCATTTGTTACAGATATTAGAAAAAATGGATTTTGATATTCAATAATTTAGAGATTAATTTGTAGGCTGATGTTGTTTTCTTCAAATTTACAGCACTGGCCAGAAGTACATCTATACTGGATCACACAATGCGTGTGTTTACGTATATGATTTGGTATGTATTTTAGATACCATTGCTCTTGCTACATCTCTATCATTTTATCATCAGGGTAACTTTATTTAGGTAAAAGTTAACTTATAGTATAATCCATAACCAAATTTTATAACATAATATTCAACGATATTGAACAAAAATTCATTCAACCCTGATAATCATGTTATTGGGATATCTCTCATTTATGCATGTAATGTAACACTTTTTTAAGTAGTAAAAACATGAATTTTATAACAGTTGAGTGATAACACTAAGGGATTATATCTTTTTTCTGCATAATGCCTTGCGTAACAAGAAACTTTGATAATTCATTACAGGTGACAGGAGCCCAAGTTGCAACACTGAAGCACCATAAATCGCCTGTAAGAGATTGTAGCTGGCATCCGTTCCACAGTATGCTTGTTAGCTCTTCTTGGGATGGTGATGTTGTCAAATGGGATTCTGCTGGGAGCTCTGATATAGCAGGCTCTCTGGTTAAGAAGAAGAGTGTATACAAAAGACATTTCTATCAAGATTACATATGATGTCAGTTAAATCAGTTATGAAATATTCTGGAAGATCCATAAATGTTGATATTAAGTTGTATATGGTGTTTGACATAATAAGGTATAATATAATCTACCACAAAGTCTTGTACATATATACTACTAATAAATAACCACTTAGTGGATTGATTCGTTTGTACGCAATGCATGTAATAAATTTGTTATATAGTGTATTATCTCGGCATTGCATCAGTTCAGTTGTGTCAAAGTGAATCCGCAGTTCTCTCTATCAGTCTAAGGCCGACTGTACCATAAAACCAGTTGCAGAGGATCCAAGTTTTAGTAGTATACGAATGCATCAATGATTGGTGCGGTCTCATTATTTAGTTATGGTGGTTTACCTATAATATTCTCTATGCCGTCGTCGTATATACTTGAATATGATAGACCTAAGTTATGATAGTTATAGAAGGCAGGATGAATTATTTGCTGCTCAAAGAGCAAAAGTGTGCCAAATTTTGAGTTTTTCATTTTAAAAGAAAGGAGAATATTCTCACATTAATGGAAGGAGATAGCTGTTTGTCAAAAACGGACAACAGTACAACATCATTACAAAGGTGCTACCTTAACATTTTGTAAGAATATATAAGAGGGCTCATTCTATATTCTGTTTTGTCCCTCTAGCCAGTGATATTGGATTGGAAGCCAATGATGCCAAGATTGGTGACCCTTAACTGTTAAGTCACAAGTAAGTGAAATGATTGAAATATTGAGTAAATTGGGTACTCGTATGAATAAAACAGCTCATGAAGTTGGGGGATTTCCATATATGAAATGATTTTTATTTTGTTTCTGTGTGATAGAAGTACACTTCAACCTAAACAAATATTTCCTCCGATCTTTTTTGTAAGAGATAATTCACTTTTTAAGTTTTATTGAATAACCATGTATCTGGTCTAAGGCAAAAACTGTTTTTTTTAGCGATGAAATGCAACAAGCTAAGACAAGAAGACAAATGAGTAAAAATAGGAGTGACATTTGATTATGATGCTTCTCAGTTCACCCCCTATATGTTCAAATCTGTCAAAAAACATTATTGAAAACACGCTTCTACTAAAACGCCGCATTTTAGGGTTGCTGAGCAATCATGTATGATTAGTTAACCATGAGTGTATGGTTGTTTAGCTGCTTCATGTGTGCCTGCAAACAATATTTTGTTCACAGTTGCTTTTCCTTGTGGCAACACTCAAACTTAAAGCTCAAGCCTTAAAAGGCATAGATAGATTACAATACAAAAAGAGATTCCCAAATGAGTGATGTTGTCCCTACAAACATTTTCCACTACAAGAAACAGCACCCCCCGTGCTTATGGAAAGCTAAAAAAAGCTGTAGAAAAACGTTAATTGTTGCCACTAGCCACCACAACTCTTCACACTAAAGGATACAAGCTGAAAGATTGCAATCATTTGTTACACAATTCTTATAAAATTACTCCTAACTGAAATGAATGGAACTATGAGTCTATCATCATGCGGCATATTGATTTCCACATGTGCTCTAGTTTAGAATGGATGGATACCATGCCACTTTCTTTGTAATAATTAGGAATAGAAATGATCTTCTATTAGGACACAACTCACACAAGCAGCATTTATAATCAGTGTTAACAAAAGGGAAAAGGAGAATGTTTGTGTGGGAATTCATATTACCCCCGCAATTTTACCATTCACTTGGTCGATACATCAATATTCGTTGCGTTGAGATCAGATCAGACAATCAAAATTTTAATGCATTTTAAACTAAATTTACTAAATTTGAACGAAATCTAGACTCCCTGATCTCAATTCAACAGTTATTAATGTGCCGACTACATGAATAAGTGAAATCGCTGACTACAAGAAATCAAAATTCTTTTGTGAGAGAGTCCCCCCAATAGTTAAATGAATGTGACTAAATATAATTCCACAAGTGACATGATGGCATTATAGAGTTTCAATTCAGACAGAATTACAAATAAAATGTATCAACATAATAAGCTGTAATGATCAGTAATTTCACCTCAGTTTTGCATAACATAATGAATCATATTACATTATATTAGTAATATAATACTTACTATAGAACATACTACATAAAAAAAAAAAACCACATTTTCATAAATATTCACATTCTTCTTATTTCACCCTGTTCATTCATTCCCCAACATAACAAAATTTAACAAAATAATAATAATAATAATAATAATAATAATAATGAATAGTAAAATACTAACAGCAAAAAATATAATAAAATATTAGAAGCAAGAAGAGAAGAACCTATTAATTTTATTTTCTTCCTATTTTATCCCTTGTATTGATTGCACTGTGTAGTAGGCCTTGTTTTCTGCTTCCCAGCTCTCAAAGGGCAGGGAGTCTCTACGGGAGGGACCATACAATTATACTGCATACACAGTGAACTTCTCTCTGGAATCACAGCCGTTGGACTAATCTCTATTCCCGTTAGATAATTATGCTGCAAATATAATATCTGTATACTCGAATCAAGTAACCGCTCCACAAAACTAGCTGGTACCCGACCCGAAAACCGGTTATTATTCAGATATAGATTCTGCACAGTAGCTAACATAGGCGATATTTGACCGGATAATCTATTGAAACTAAGATCAACGGTTGGGATTGCTACTTGATCCACCGGTTCAACTGAACCAGTAAACTGGTTTCTCTCTAATTGAAGATTTGTTAATGGAAATGAGAATATTCGACCCGGAACAGAACCAGTGAACTGGTTTAAACTTAGGTCTAAATAGTTTAGTTTCTCGAGCCGGGTTAAAACCCGGTCCATTGAACCAGTGAGTTGATTCCACGACAGGGATAGATACTGAAGCGACGGAGGGAGAGAGTTTGGTCCAATCGAACCGGTAAGAGAATTATGTTTCAGGTCTAACCGGCTTAAGCTTTGTGAATCAAACCGGGGAAGTGAACCGGATAAACGGTTATGACAGAGAATCAGATTCGTTAGTCCCGGTAATGATCCAACCGTCGGAGGAATTTTTCCGGTGAGCTGATTATAACTTAAATCAATAGTTCGAAGATTACGCAACTCACCTAACTCCGCCGGAATCTCACCGGAGATGAAGTTTCTGTTAACACCAAGAAACCTGAGATTCTTCAAATTTGAAATGGTTTGTGGCAGAGGACCATATACCCTTCCCGGAACAACAGTAAGCTCAGCAAGAGAAGAAAGTTTACCGATAGCGGCGTCGAGTCGTCCTGTTAAACCGGCTGAACCGGCTCTAGGATCACCGAGGTTGAGAGAAATGACTTTATCGGAGTCGCAGAAAACGCCGGAGAAGTTGCATGGATCAGCAGTGAAATCCCATGAAGAAAAGAAATCAGAACCAGGCATGTCTTCGAGAGATTTACGAATTGATTGAAGTGCTAGAAAATCAGTTGGGTCTAAAATGGCGTTTACATGAAACTGTGTTTGTATAAAGCAGAAGAAAAACAGAAGAATCATCATGTTTTTCACCATTGAAAAAACAAAACCACTCACAATGCAAGAGGAATTAAGAAACAGGGAGTAGGGAGTGTTTGGTTTTATAAGCGAAAAAGTAAAAAGAAAGAGAGAATGCGATTAAGCTTGGAGAGAAAGCAATTCCTGAATAATCTGATTTTAGTTTTATCTTTTTGGCTTATGAGAGAAGATAATGCAATGTAATGAATATTGAGGAACGAACACAACAACTATGTTAGGAGTAACTTTTTTACTAGTACTTTGTTTTGTTTTGTTGTACTTGCTACGCTCGGTTCCAACGAACCTAATTTTTTAATGGTTATTGTAATTTTTTTATTTATTTTTGTTTCTTGGGAAATGTTCCTGTCAAACGGTTGTCCGAGCCTACATGGATTCCTTACCTTAGCTTCGGAAGCCACGTCAGGAAATTTGCTTCGGGTAAACAGTGTATGTCACGTGACTGGCATGCCTTTATATCTCTTCCGAACCGGAAGCAAAACACGTTGGCTAGCTATGGGAGATGTAAAAATGATTGGGCATTATTTTACTACCACCTCGTTGGTGACACGAATACATATGGTAACACGTGTCAAATACCCAATTACTACCTTGTAAACACTAAAAAATTATTTTTTGACTAATAGTAAAAAATTACGATTAGGACAACACAAGAGACATGCATTTTGTTTTTACTAAAAATATTTATGATTATTTGGTACATAGGTACTACTATTAAATTAAGTATTCAATTTTAACTACTAATATGGTGTTATCAATTTTTTAAAGTTTAAACATTGAATTTTTCAATGCAAATTTTTTTTTTTTTTGCATTCTTAAATATGATTTATTTTGTCTCAAAATATAAATAAAAAATTGATCAAAAAAAATTAACATATTTAATTAAAAATTTGAATCAAATATATCAATTTTCTTTTTGACTATTTTTCCCCTTATATTTTGTAACAGACGAAATATTTCTTTTATGTTTGATATGAAAAAATGAAATGACTGGACAAAACAGTACATGACAGTACAAGGCAGGACAGTACAAACATTTAAGGTATTAAACAAATTTTGTTTTCTATGATGTTTGATGGAGAAAATGTTATTTTGATGATTTAGAAAAGTTGTGCTGAGGACAAAAAGTTGTCAGATGGTTCGGTGGGGGACAAGAATATTTGATTTTGTCCAGTCCTTTGAGCCCCAGTTTGTCCAGTTCCAATGACAATTTTCAAATCAAACACAGTACAACAGAAGTTGTCCTGTCCAATCCCCTGTTTTTTACTAGATCAAACGCACCCTTAAGGTCTGTTTGGTCCAATTGAAGGGGAGGAGAGGTGAGATGAGGGATTATTAAGGAGGTGAAGTGAGAGAAAGTATAACTTATTATGTTGACAAAATTACCCACACCTTTTTAATAAAATCCTAAATTATTCTCGTTAGAATATTAAAAATTTAAGTATTATTTTTTTGACAACAATTTTTTTTTGATTTTCTACTCATTAGATTTTGTTTTTGGTTATATATATTCATTATAATTTAATCCTTATTTTTTTTGTTCAAGATAAAAAAGTAAATTAATTATTCCCTCCTCTCCTCTCTCTTTGTTAAAAATTTGAACCAAACATAAAAATTTAAAATATTCTCTCCTCTCTCCTCCTCCTCAAAAACCTCGAACCAAACATGACATTAAAGTATGTGCAAGCATGACTCTAGCTGAAGTTTACAAGGATACAAAGCTACTTGAATTTTTCAACAATTTGATGCAAAGTTTGATTTCTAGCTTATACTTATATAAAAATATTTATATATAAAAAAATTAGCTCTTTAAATGAATCTTAATATAACCTTATATAATTATATAAGTCTTTATGTGTGCGGAGATTTTATTTTTGATACATAGATGTAATGATAAATTTATTATAAACTCACACAAATAAAGTAGAGTAATCCGAAATCAAATCTTAATCATAGATGTCTGATCTAATAATTTTTATTTTCTGTCGATTAAACTAATACTTTTAGACGCAAACATATATATTTTAATTTACTAAAGCTTTATTAATGGGGAGAAATGTGCCAAAAACTTGTCTCCAAAGGAACAAAGCTTTAATTTTATGTGGGGATGATAGTGGATATCGAGTGAGTGACAGCTATGCTATGTATGTAATGGAGTTGATACTTCATAATCGAATAGGACATAAATAAAAGGTTAGACTATGATTCTCTAATTTCACCCTCTTGATATTTGTTTGTACTTTTGTTATGGAACCCGTCCTTTTTCGCTAAATGATTATTATTATTATTATGGAAAAATATACCATAATACGTAGTAACTATTAAATGTGGATTCCTCATTTTATTTTCAATTCTGTTTTCAGTAAGTAAGACCACATTTAAAATTTACCAAATCAATCATGAGTTTGATACTTGATAAATGAGTTCCATTAAAAGAGATATTGATTGTGATGCCTACTTGCTTGCACATAAAGCACTTGATACATAGCATAAATAAGTGTCATTTAATTTATGATAGTACCCTCCTATCTTTTCCTTGTTGATCAAGCTACCATCATAAAAACCCATATCTTAAAATATTTATTTAGTTGAAACTAATTAATGTTACCACCTTACACTTTTTACCTTTTTCTTTTGTCACACTTATCTTAAAAGGAACATATAATACACTAATATGAAAATATATACTATCTTTCTTGGATAAAATTAAAAGGTGGAGGAGGTAGTTTGAAGGTGAAGTAAGCATAGTCAAAATTACTATATTTGGTCAAAGTCATGTACAAAGTATGTTTCAAAGCTTGTTTCACAATGCACAGCTTTCACCAGAGTTGAAGAATATGGTTTCATTTCATGTCCTATGTCTTGTTATTCTCTTGAAAACAGAGTGTAAAGTCAACATATAACAGAACCAAATCAACTACCATGTGTTACGCTACGTACTTGGAGAAAGTTTGTTTCGTTTTCCTAAATTGTTCACCTTTTTGTCCTCTGGCTACCACTCTCCTCTTCTTCTTTTACCAAAAAATATTTCATGAATTCTTGTATATGTTATTATCATTTCGTCCGTCGCATTTACTAGCCGGCGCATCAAAATCATTTGTTAGATTATAATAGAACGATTTAGATTTAAATTGAAAGTTTTTTAAAATTCAAATCTATATTAAAATTTAGACGTTCAGTCGATTTCAGTGATACACTAACTACGTGAATGTGTAGAAATTGTAATAGAAGAGAGAAGATAATCCTTTTTTATATATATTTTTTTTTATTTGAGCTCTATTTGCTTTTGCTTGGGTCAAAAGTCACGTTAGAATCAAAGCTATATTGTTTTTATTAAAAATGAAAATAATTGGTGTAGACCAAAAAATAATTGAAACAACTCAATAAGCCTACTTGATTGTGATTATTAGCCTATACTAGTACTCTACATTAAATTATTTTCCAACAAAAATGTCTCCTTGGAGGGCAAGCTTTCTTACAAATCCATGTGACAATTTCAGGTTATAAATAACTAGGGGTCAAATTCATGCATACAAAGAAGTTGGTATTTCGGATTCGAATCCAGATCACTACAAATCAATGTCTCTGTAACTGTCAACTGAATTATACTTACGAAACTTGCTACACATATATACTTTAATAATGAAGATTAGTTAAATTGATGAGATATGGTTTGTACTTTATAGTAGAAATCCGTGATAACAAGGGAGTAGAGGAAATTGACACACATTGAGAGTGAATGTGACAAACAAACATAAAGGTGTCTTTAGATAGAGACTAAAGTGTAGTGAAAACATGACAAGCTGGCTAGATATTAAATGTGGTAGTAGAAATGTGTCTACCTCTAACACAAATCCAGCCAAGTCATAAAGACAAAAATAAAAAAAGCATCTTTATTGTTATGAAGTAATGTAAAAGAATGATGTCTCTCTGAGTTTATATATTAATTTGGTCCCAAGCAAGACATACGAAACCGAACAACCACACTGCTGCCTGCTACTTAGAATTGGGACATTGTTTAACTAATCTCTTAAAATAAGTAATTAGTATAGGTTTTTTAGGTCATGTTATAATTGATTATTATGGATTACTACTAGACATCTGAAATGTGATCATGATCAAACTATTTTTTGAAGCTTAATCATTGGCATGTTATTTATGATTTTGCCAACAAAAAATATGTATAGATGATAATGTTCAAATAATTAAGGGCATCAATTTTTTATGTTTACACATGATACAAAAAATCTTGTTAACAAGCATATTTAGACTATATCAATAGTGCATATTTAGTATTAAGATTTTTAGAATAACAGTAAATCATCGTATGTCTGACAAACTCATCGTAATATTAAACATGCACATAATCTTCTTCGAATAGCCCTTGTGATCTAGTTAGAAGTTTTGAAGATTACCCCAACAATCACAACCACAAAACAATCTGTTTTTTGTAGCACATGATCTTCAATTTATGGAGTCTGAAGTGTTGGCTTTTGAGGATGGTGTGGTGATTGTACTATTTATCTCTAGTGTGTAGTTCATTTGGCATGCGTATTAATGGAGCATCCTTGTGCTGTCTTTTTCGTCCTGCTTTTATGCTATGATCATATGTGGTATATTTTTTTTTTCCAATCAAGATTTTCAAACAATTTTTCAATAAACAAATTTACTTTTCATACTATATATATATAAATGTATTTGGTTGAATAAGGAAGAAAAAAAATTAAACAAATCTTACGCATCTCAAATTTTGTTGTAATCTCTTTTTGTAATTGTAAAAAAGAGTGCAGTTTTGGTGCAAATCTTTTCTTTTTTTAGGTTTTCACCATATATCCAGTCTATTGAGCCGACTAATTCTGATCGGGAGGAGTTCTAGCATCAAATATTATTTCAGTGTAATCTTTGATAAACAAGGAAGATAACTCCCCAAGATTGGGCCAAAAAGTGTTATTTCAATGTAATTCTTTCCATTTGCAACCCCTGTGTGCATGATAATATGATACACAACTCTTTCAAATACTTAGTTAAACATATTTTCTGATAATAATAACTAACTTAGTCAAACATATTATGAAACATATCTTGAATAATCTGTGAACTAAGAATTCCACATTAGCCAATAGGCTTTGCATTTGCATGAAAATCCAATGCTAGTAATAATTATTGTATTCTTGAAGTTTTCTATAATTTGAGATTGAATAAACTAATCAGATTTTTATTCTAAAAAAAGGACAAAGAACAATTGATAACACTTGTACATATACAAGGCTTAATAACTATATATATAGAACACAATTTACCAATCCAACTCTTACATAATGTGATTTTGAATATTGTTATCTAGTCTCCAAGTAAGAAACTTTTATCATATATATTGAGTAAAAGCTTAAATGATCTTTTGGTCCCCGTAAGTTGCCGTGTCTTTGATTTTAGTCCTTGTATGTTATTTTTTTTAAATTTAGTCCCTGAATGTTAAAATCATTTTGGTTTTAATCCCTAAAACGAAAATCCGCAAGAAAATTTGCAAGTTTCCTGCGTATTTTAACTTTAAGGACTAAAACCAAAATGATTTAATATCAGGGACTAATTCCAAAAAAATAACATACAGGGACTAAAACAAAAAATACGGGAACTTACGTGACCAAAAGATCATTTAAGCCTTGAGTAAACATGAAACTTCAAACGACTCACCAGTTTATTGGGAAAGAATCATATAATATATGTATCAAACTAAGCAACAAATGCTTATTCACATCAGCACACTATCCCAACATTCAAACTTGCTCTAATTCTGAAGTAATAATTAAGCAAAAACCAAAACAAACAAAATCAGCTGCTACATCAAAAGCTTCAATTTCTTTTTTTTCTTCTTTTTCTCGAGTTCAACTGTTGCAATCATGCCGTCGCTTACTCCCCTGTGATAATAGAACCACCAGCAGACTTGATTTCTTGTTGCAGCTGCAATAAATCAATACAAGTAATATAATTTAAAAATCCATGATGTCTATCAGGACGTGGAAAACAACTAATTTTACCAAATAGCATGTCGCATAAAATAACGTAAAATAGTACATACCCTAAATAGGCATTGAAGATTATTCTTCAATAGAGAATATTCCTGTTGCAATTGTTGGAGACACCTAACACACCTGCAACCAACATTATTTTCCTTAGTTAATGGTCCGGTATTTATAGGCAGTGCCGTATAATCCATTATTCTGTTACGTGTTTAGAAAGAAGCACGCACTAAACCATAAGCCAATATAGCTCAATAAAGAGTGACTCCTAAGATGATAAGCACATACAAAAACAACTCACATTCAATTCAAGCTAACTAAACCTCAAAAATTAGTTCAAGAGGTGTTGAACTAGTTTGACTGTATCGTCTAGAATTTGACATCTCAACAGTAATGACAAATTATATCACAAACTCAAATGTTCTACTATTTTTCTTAAATTACTCCGCTTTGAATTAAGGGGGGATGTTGGCTACTGATTTTTTCTCTCTATTTTGTTGCTATCTGCCAACATGTCTCGTATCTTATTGCCTATGTTTTCTGTCTGCTCATATGAATGTTATGGATTCCAGTACATTCTATTTGTTTAGCTACGGCTGTTGTATGCTTCTAATATCACATCTTTGTTAGAATCGGTTCAGTAACTGATGGTAGATTGGACCTCTAGCAATACCATTTTCTCAATATATTTGGCAAGCTATTTCCGCTGAGATGTATTTCATTTGGTTTATAGGTAGAGCAACATGGGTTTCATTGTGAAACATACATCATTTCATTTGAAAAGGTAAAAAAAATATGCATAGAAGAAAAAGATTAAAAAGTGATCATGTTAAAAGTAGAGTATAATCTTGAACGTTTATAAAGAATTTATTCAAACAAAAACCATTTGGGGAGTTCAGAATCTTCCTTTAAATTACCACTATAATTTCTCCCCACAAACTAAAGATAAAATCAGTAGCCTCCAAGAAAATGTATGAAAGTGTCCAAGTCAGAATTAGTGAATGAGAGGGTTATAGATAACGGATACACACTAAAAAGGACCTCAGCACTTGCCGCAGATGCATTTTATAAGTTTTCTCTGAATTAGATCCTTGGTAGATATTGCTAAAGATTTAAAGATTATTGCGTGTAAAGTTCTATTGACTAGGACACCAAAAAAACATGGGGACATATGAATCAATCGAAGTATAATTTTGTAATCCAAGAAAGGCAAAAGCAAGATTAATCAATAGATATGAGATACAAATGTTGTAGCAATAGTCATAGATTTAGGCAGCGAAAATTTGCAGGGAAATTTAAAGAATATGATAAAACTCACCCTTCCAGGTTCTGAGCCTCACAGAAATTTCTGAAAGTTGCACAAATATTTTTAACCCTAGCTGCACCAACACTGTTAAACAAAGAACGTCACAAATAATAATAAGAGGAACATAAAATATCTATTTCTTCAAGTTAGTGCAGCAATACAATACACTAGACAATCAAACACAAATACAAATACAAATACAATATTAATACCTAGCACTGCTTCCCTTCTGTTGATGGACATGAGCATCTATTTGTTTGAAATTCACAGGTACTTGCTCTCTACATAGATAGTCAAATAGAATCATTTTAACATTCCCATAAATCAAATTAAAAGTTGCCTCAAAAAGTTTTTGATATAAATCGGTGTTTCACAACCCTCCAACTGATAAAACCGCACGAGCAGCAAAACTCCTTCAAGTTTTATGCTATGCAACACAAAACGTGTGATTACATTCAATAATCAATTTTCTCAACATGTCAGTGTCAACATCATATCCAATGTCTATGTCCGTGTGTCAATAATCAATTTTTTATCTTTGTCAACATGTCAATATCAACATCGTATCTAATGTCTGTGTGTCAGTGTTTCATACTCCCTCAGTCCCAAAATGTAAGGGAAAATTGTTCAACCAAAATTAACGTATCTAGTCCAAATTTCTAACCAAATACATCAACTTTCTTTAACCATTTTTCCCGCGTGTCATCTCATTCGAGCAGCCTCAGATAGTAAAATCAATGAAATAGTAAAGAGAATAATAATAATAACACTTACAACGCACGTGACATGTTGTTGAGTAATTTCTCAGAATCATCAAAGAACATAGTCATAACCTCAATCACAAAATCAGGACTACTATCATCTTGCAGTTTCTGAAGCTGACTGAACTGATCATCCAGATAACCCTACTCCCCCAACAACCAAAAATATCAACTTTATTAAAAAAATATACTAATAATCAAACTTTTTTTACTTAATTTCATCAAAAAAAAAAAAACAATAAAGAAAAACATTAGCAAGGTACCTGTTGAAACATAGCAGCTTCGTGATCGCGTAGCTTTCTCTGTAACTGATCCATGGATAATGATTTGATACAAAAAGAGCGTTGAAGTAACAATAAATAGAAATTCGCTGTATGTGTCTGTCTGTCTGTGAGAGAAAATTGAGAGATGAAAACGTTACTTGTTTTGTTTTCTAAGTTTCCTAAAATGGCCATTCTTCCTTAATTTGCACACATATACCGGTTCTGTCTCACTACTTTTACTTTAGTCAAAACTCTATGATTTTTTAGTCAACAAAAAAACAACTATGTTTTTTTGTTTTTTTAATCAAACTCCAAAAAAGTTCTTTTTCTTATCTTATATGCAAATTATTTTGATTAATTACCACAAAAATATTATTTGGATAATTTTTTTTGACTAATTTTGATTAATTTGATGGAATTTGTTAGTAGAGAGATAAGCTAAAAATTGGAATAGATGAAGAAGAAAAAAAAGGCAATAAATTTATGAAAATTTTTAGATATTAAAAAAGGTTTTTAGACTAATAAATTTGTCAAATATGTGTATGATTATTATTAAATTATTATTTGTATTTAATGTTGATTTTTTTAATTAGTTAATATTAGTAGTTAATTAATATTGTTAGTTTATCGAATCTTGGCCTCTTTATCACTCCACTCCCTATCTTATCCACGCCCAGCAAGGCAGCAACCAAGTCATCCTTATAAGTTATAACTTCTAATTTTTTATTTTTAAAAGTTATCCTCATACATATTATATATTTTCAGAAACTGAATTGATAACTCTTGATAAAAGAACACAAATAAACCTTGCACATTATAGTAGCCTACCCAAGGGAAAATAAATTGAAGTAACATTTGAAATGAAGCATCACTAAATGACATTTTAAAACCTTCATATCAACCTTTTCCTTTTGAGGTTGTTCATTTATTCTCATTGCCGAATTCCAGAATTAATAGAAATAGAAAATATATATACATTACATGAAATCCATGCTCAATTCATATCTACATGCAAGCTTGATAAAAGTTAAGCTTAGAACTGACTGCAAACCCACACATATACTTATAGCTCCCAAACGTCGCAAAGCCATCAAGAATATTTTGTTGCGCATATACAGGGGTGAGGGGCAGATAGGGAGGGAGGTCGCACGGTTGAGCAACAGATCAGCATAATATTGTGTTGCTCATGCGCTATTTCTTAGTCGCAAACATGCACATTGCTTTTTGCCTTTTCTTACCGAGACTATAGCGTAATACACAATGAAGATGATTCTTTTGATTCCGAAACTTCTACTTTATTAGTGGTAATCAACCTAAAGAAGAATAAAATTCATAAGTTCATTGTTATAAGTTGATAAATTGATGATAAATATGAAACAATAACACTCTCACCACCCCCAAAAGAAAAAAGATGCATGCAGCTGCAACTATAAGCTTATATATATTATTTATTTTTACCTTATTCCGAAAAGGGAAAAAGGCCACCAAGTATTTCATCATTCTCCTCATCTTCTGGTTGCTCTCTTTCATGGTGGCTACTGCTGCTGTCAACATCATCAGTTACTTCTTCAGTTAACACATTACTTGCATCATGCACAAGTGTTTTGCAGTGGCCATCTGGAAAAGAATGCCCAACATTTTGCATTACGGAGGCCACTTCCGAAAAATCAATCTTATCTAAATCATGATTCAGGAACAATGCTGGGTCGTCGCTAATCTCAGCACCTCCTACACTATCCCTTCCGTTAGAGTTTGTCTCTCTCCCTTGCAGTAATGGATTGCCACTGAGACAATGGTCATATGGAGAATCCATGTGCTTCAAGCTTCCAGATGGAGACATATTTTCTAGCACAATCTTGTTTTGCTGAGAAGGCTCGGCATTGATTACTTCCCTTCTTTCCAGGTAGATCTCACCAAGCATTTGGCAGCAAGCAGAAACATGATCCAGGTCAAGCAAATTTTCAGTCCTTCTTGATGAACCTGAAGTAAATTACAAACATCCAATATATGGGTAGATTATCAGAGAAGATTCAACAAAAATATAAAAAAAAAACAATTGAAAATGATGATGGTAATAAAACATAAGAAATTGCTTACAATTATACAGAAAGGAAATATACATTCACATACTTGTATAACTCTGATGGGTTTGAAAAGATTACATTTGTATTTTCTCCTCAAAAGTTACAATACCAGTTTCTTACCTCCATCAGAGCTTTCAGTGGAGCTCAGTGATGCTGGTTTTGAGTGACAAATAACAGTCATGTCAGCAGTTTGCTTGTCTTCAGCCGCATGGTGAACAGGAGTTGTGAGGCCCACAAATTTTCCCTCTGGAAGGTTTCTGTATCAAAAAGCCAAGTAAGCGTATGGTGAAATAAAGGACCACCAACGATCACAGATAAACCAAAGACCACAACAAATGTCACTAATGATAAGCTATCCATTTTGTTAGACATTATACCTAACTTGTTGGGGTAATAGTTCCCTACAATTGCTTTAATTCATAAGCAGAAAATGCTAAAATACGGATGAACACACATAATGACTGTATGGAATCAAATGCAACATTTGATAATAGTGATGTATTTCTTTGTTAGAATCATTTTTTCCACCAAGTGTGCAAGTTCAAGATTTGAAAGTAACACTACAGAAAAATAGATAAGAAAAGATGGTTTCTCTCCTTGGAAGGTGAACACAGAAAGCATGATTTAAGCAGAGGAATACAAAAAACCCGTTCACCCACGACGTGATACAGTCAGTAAGTCAGCAAAACGTTGGCTACATATTCAGCATCAAATGACAGCATACTGTTTCTACCCTGTAGGAATTCTCGTAGGAATTCTCGTGATAAAATTTCCACCAAAACGCTTCTAAATTATCATCATATTGTTTCTTAATGTTTTTGGTAAAGCCCGTTTTGATTGAATCATAGTCAATCAATTTTAATAATCTAAATAAATGTTGTCTTGATTAAAGTAGCACAGCAGGACTGACAAGCCAAGATGGGTGATCTACTAAAAGGAAAAAGTCACCACCTCTCATTCCAGCTCGGTCTGATGCTCTGAAAATGGTCAAAGACGGGCAACAACTCCTTGCGTCTTATTTCAACTTCATTGGCAGAGATCTTTTCAATTTCAGACTCACCACCAGCATCAAAAACAGTTCTCCCAGAATTCATCGAGTAGAAGAAAATCTGAAAAACCGACATAGTTAGCATTAGCAAGTGTCAATCAATGCTAAGCACTGTATAAGAAAATCAAAACTTTGCATAAATAAATACCTTAGAATTTTCCCATATTGGAATCCTTCCAAAATGTACTTGCACCTCCGCATTAGATATATACCAGTGAGATCTCTCATGGGGCTTCCCTGTAGCAGGTTTTACTGTCTGTTCCCCAACACCATCACTTGTATTTATAAAATTAAATCCATAGCCATCACCAGAATACATTCTCTCTTGAACTCTACCGTCACCATCTTGTCTGTCCAAGATATTGCTGCAAGGATCCCCTTTTTCTGGCCACTCTAACCTTCTGCATACGTCCCACCATTGAATAGGCTCAACTTTCACTCTGAACTCATCCTCCTGCATATGCAGGGTTGAAGCTGAATGAGTTCTTGGACCACTTTCATTTGGTTCTGGGCCAACAGATGGAAGAAGCTCGTGTCGAACTATATGACCTGATGGTGTATATACCAACAAGTGCTCTAAGGATTGCATTTTTGACTTAACAAGAGGCTGCGAGTGAGACATGGAATTATGAAATATCGCAGCAATAGCACCAGATGGAACAAAAACTTTTCCTGATACATTTGCAGTAGAATTTTGAATTGTATTAAGCCATCCAAAACTGCTATACTTTATTCGGCTAACAACAGAAAGGACAACAGGTGCTGGGGGAAGCAAAGATTGCTGGTGAGAAATGGAATATGAAGTAGACCACCAAGGCTGAGACAAAACAGGAAGTAAGAAGGGTTCTTCCCCCTTGGAACTGATAATTTGAAAACCAGTATCGCCTCCAAAAGGTGACAGAACAAAAAGATGGCAAGTACCCTTCGAAGAGACAATTGCAACCCACTGGCTAAAATGACTAAAACAAATGTCCTGGATCATCTGTCAAATAAGAAAACAAGATGATGAAAATCATGAATGCAGGCAACAAATGGCATCACAAACTTCAAAACAAATAAAATATGAGAAATTTATATTCACCTAATATGTAATACACTTCAACCTATTTCAATATAATGCAAATTTTATGGATATTTTTTTTCTTTCTATTTGTATTCTCAACATCTTTAACATATAGTCTTAAACCTCTACTATCAACTATGAGACAATAAAAGATAAAATAAATATTTTGGACAAACTTCAAAAGGCTATAAAATAGATATTTAAAATTTCATTTTATCTTGTAAAATCCTAAACTCAATAACAAATTGTTCAGACAAACTAATTGAAAGTAGTAGAAAAAGGAGAATTTTTTACGGAAGGCGTATAACTTATCCACTTATAAACCAATATTGCAACTAAGATATACTAACCGCTGGTGTTATTCCACGATGAAGTCTATAAAGATGCGCATGAGTTGCGCTCCAGTCATAGATTGGAACCCCTGAACCCTTGCGTGCACAAGATGGCATTATCCGGAAGATATTAATATTATTTCCATACACTGATGCAGTGACCAGAAGTGTCCCACTAGGATCAAAACATAGAGCAGATATAGGACTAGAGTGAGCTTTAAATTGTGAGATGATAGCTCTGGAAACAAAATCCTTAACAATTACCTGAAACAAACCACATAAACCAATAACAAGTCAGAAATGAATATTCTACTCTAAATTGTAAAAACATTGAACCTATCAACCAGTTGAGCCATGGTGATATAATACCGACCATTCCTGCATTGTCCGCATCATTTCCGGTAACTCTACTAGCTTTCAATCCGGAATGTGATGGTACTGGAGCACTAGAACCATCGGGAAGCAACTCTTGACAGTATTTGTATATACCTGCAGCTAAATGTTTACTGGACTCCATTGCATAACGAGCCACCAAACTACCACTGCTTGGAGATGTTGATGGACTAACTCCTGGAGAAGGAGTCAGATTTTGCGGGCTTATGCATCCAACATTTGAGGGAAGTGGATTGTTAGAAGCATATGCTAGCCACCTAGGACCAACAGCCATTGGACCATAACCCACATTTACACCTATTGTTCCTTGTCCCGCTAACTGAGGAACCGGATAAGTGAGAACACTGAACTTATTCTCAAGAGTCAATGCATCAAAGCAGTATATCTGCCAAAAAGAATTACAAGTAAGAAAATACGGAGTAAATCACAGTATAGACAACAAATATATTTTTTGACTCATTAACAAACATGAACAATGAAAATAGTTTCCGTGTCTCCTCTAATGTTTTATCTGACATAAGTGCTCTAACAGTCTAATATAACAATTGAGAATCCTAAAAAGAGTTAGGAGTAACTATATCATACTTGCGTAGTAAGACCAACCGCTACTATCTTCGAACAACACCTAATCATACAAACCACAGATCGAAACCTCAAAATATGAACATAAGAATGAGATTTCAACGAATAAAACCGAACAGCCGTAGCAGAATTAACACCATTCCCCGACTGAATATCCACCTTATCACCACCCTCTCTTCCTAAACCACCAGAATTACCACCATTTTGTCCACCACCCCCATCCCCAGCAACAACCAGCAACAAAGGATGCGATTTTCTAAACCCCTCTAGTCCATCAGAACCTACACCAACAGCAAAAGGCTGCATCTGTAAAAACGAAACCGGTCCATCACGCTTCGAAACCAGCTCACTAAATCCAGATGCATCTTCAACATCAAGTACTTGAAATCCATTTAGATAACCAAGTAACAAAACACGTTTAGAAATTTTCTGATCAAGCTCTAGTTTATCAAAACCTGCCCAAGTAACCTGCCCAATAAAATCAAAAAACAAAATAACATCATTAAAATCATTAATAACAGCTGGCAGAAAATGCCGAAATTGCTAAGACGGACGTCCTGACTGATCGGGGTTTGATCCCCGGTCTTTCCGGTGTCAGTTTATCATAATTTTGTCATTTCGTCTATGTAACAAAAAAAACAATAATAATTACAAGTAATTAATGAAGTGACCACAATAAGCAATAAAATAACTAGAAGGAGTAATAACTACTACTAATTACTAAATGAAGTTGAAGAATGTTTGTAACCGGCAATTACCTGATCTTTATGATCATCGGAAGGAGAGGTAATGGAAGAAGCGACGGAGGCACCGGCGGAACGGACGGTGGAAGCGACGGTGCAGGCATTGGTGGAAACAGTTTTAAGACAAGAAGAGATGATCCTTAAGGAACTAGGTAATAAACCGTTGTTTTTACCTTTACCTTTCTTCATAACAATAATCGTTGATTATGATTAATTGATTATGATTATGATTATGATTATGATTATTTAAGCTTCATATCGTAGAAGAAGGTTTGACTTAAGAGTTTTGAGAATTGAAGAGAAAGAGAAAGAAGAAAGTGAAGAATAAGTGAGGGAGTGAGTAGCTATAACTTCGCCTTCGTTATCGTGTCCATCGTTCATGTAACAGTACTGTTTTTTTTTTTGTTTTGTTTTTTTTTATTTCATGTTCTGTTTCAAACGTCTTTTACCTTTTTTTCTCGATGTTGTTATGTTTGGTTTGGTAACTGGCTTTGCTTTGCTTTGCTTCTCAAATGGGGTAAATATATGGATTATATTGGGCTTGTCATGTACTCTAAACATAAAGTGGTTTTCTAGAAGGGTTTTTTGACCAAAATTTAGAACAATATTTTTAAAACATAATTATAAGCAGATTTTTTTTAATTAATTAAATAACTGATATATTTAATTTATATATAGATTTTTTTACATTAAAAAGATAAATTGTTCCCATAAAAAATTGATCTACAAATCTCTCTTATCCAATTCATATGTCATTTAACTCTTAAAACTATCTTACAGAAACAATCTGTATATAGATTAAATATATATTAATATATTTGATCTATAAATAAATTAAATTAAATGCATTAATATTTAATAATTCTGAAAATGAAATCCTACTTATAGTTGTAGTCAAACTGAAATTTTAGAATGTGAAAAAATTACTAAGGCGGATTAGGGTGGTCACCAAAACCTATATATTTTTTTTGGTTAGGTAAGAAAAGTTTAGTGGTTAGAAACTTATATCTCTATATGAACTTTAGTCCCTGCACAATTATGCAAAACTTATATCTTTATATGACGTTGTGTTTGCATTAGTATGTGAGTTAAAATTGTGTTTTGTGGTATGTGGAGATTGGTGAGACACGGTTATGGGGTGGAGCGGGGAGACGACTTTTGTTTTAAAAATCTTGCTAAAGAGTATCTTTGGAATACTCTTTAAATTATAAAAAAATATTATTTAAAAAGTTAAATAATACAATTTTCAACGCATTGATTTTACATATTTTTTTAAAAATTCAATAAAACTTAACATATTATTCAAGAGACAAGTTACCAAGTTGTTGACCGAGCAATTAAGTTGATTGAGGATTAGAATAATGCGATCATAGCAACACCGCAACAGCAACCAGGGGGTTCTTGAACTAATAACAACAACAACGCTTCTGTAGTAAGCTCTATTGGCACACCGGTACAACCTTCTATTCGTTGGCAGAAACCGGCGACGGGGAGATATAAGTGTAACATTGATGCATCGTTTTCATCTCAACGTAACCGGGTGGGTATTGAAATTTGTATTCGTGATGACGAAGGCAGGTTTGTACTTGCAAAGTCTATGTGGATATCACCGATTTGTAATGTGAATATTGGAGAAGCCTTAGGTTTGTTGTATGCATTTAAATGGGTTAGTGAGTTGCATCTTGATGGAATAGACTTTGTTCTAGATTCAAAGTCCGTAGTGGATGGTTTCCATAAGGAGGTACGCGATATTACAGAATTTGGAGATGTGATAGGTGAATGTAAGTGTTGTTTTTCATTATATTTTAAAAACTCTTGTGTCGAGTTTAATAGGAGACAAGCAAATGAGGTAGTTCATGTTTTGGCAAGGGCGGCCACATCTTTAGCTAGCTCCAATATCTTTATTAATGTACCGACATGTATTAGTCATTTGATTATGAATGAAATGCTATAAGCACCCTTTTATCAAAAAAGAGGTTAAAGGATGCCCATAAAACACTAGCATTCTCCTTGTTTTAATCCAAACTTATAAAGTTCAGCTATCTTCATTTCCGTTCCAAATCTCAACGGGGATTAAAACAATTATTTTGCTAATAAGGGTCCTTTAAACATAGTGAATGCTGTATTTGTTATTTTTGTCTCTTTGTTTTTGGTACAAATATCATTTTTGTCTTTATCCTTTGCATTTTTTTCTTTTTCGTGTTAGGTGGATTGTTTGAGAATGTTTGCCTATTCAGAGACTAAAAATCATTCTATTTGTCAACTTGTCGTAGTTATAATATATTAATGTGTTGACTTTATTTTTATTTTTTTAGATAAATTAAGAGCGTCTAGGTATCAAGTAATGAATAGACATACCAACTAAATTGGCACCTCTAGACACACTCGTCGTTTACCTATAGCTCATAATAATATATTAATAAATAATAAAAAAACATATATACAAAAATGGGGGGCTAGACCAAACCCCAAGAAAAAAAGCAAAACACCTAAATTAAACGACATATTGTATCCGGCTCATGTGTGGAACAAAAGTTCTTCAAAGCAACACGTGATTCGGGATTACTAAATCGCCGAACTTTCCAATAAAGGATCTTCAAAAGGTATTTGGATGAAACTCACCCTTATAACGAGTGTTATAGGGCTGACCCGCACTATGAGCGGCTTTCAAATGTTTTTTTCGTTGCTTCTTCGAAACAACTGGCGTGTATGTGGGATCTTCTTGTCTCGCAGCCAATATACTTTCTACCAGCTCAATATCTCTTCGTGCGACTTCATCAAAAGCATCATTATTAACCACAATCAAATTGTGAGTTTTAGAAACCAATTGAGAGGTATGTGGTTGTTTGTCGGGAACCAATTTATTAGCTTCGTGCTCCACAACCTGCAAAACTGTATCATCTTGTAATAAATCACCTTGTGCGGTCTCAACAGCGGTTTCATTATTCATCCTTGCAACATCATCAAAGTCTTCATTATTAGCCGCCAAAAGGTTTTGAGTTTCAGGGACCTGAGAGGCATCTATAGGAGTTTCAATAAGCTGAACAATCTCAGGCGCAGCCACGGAATCAAAGCCAACACTCTTATCAAGTTCAAGTGTTGATAATTGCAAAATAGTATTCTCTTGCCGCAATTCTCCTTGCGCTATCACATCAATAACATTATGAAAAGCCAAATTAAAAGCGCTGGCAGCCTTTGTACCTGGCGCAACCGTCGTTGCCACTGGCGCGGACTTTGTAACCACTGCTTTGTCAACATCCGTTGCACCGGTAGCATGCTGTGGGAGTGCAACTATACCCGCCGTATCACTCCTGGCGCCTGATGATTCAGGAATTTCATTGGTATTCTTAGCAACATACTTCTGGACAATTCTCTGGCGAGAATTCTCCAATGGTCTCTTACCATTATCATTCTTCTCTAATTGCGGATGTAACCAATGACACGAGGCAATCGAGTGACCGATGACTTGACAGTGCATGCAAAAAGACGGCAAGCGTTCATACACCACTGCCAGCTTGAAAGTGTAACCCTCACGCTCAACCACTATATCGTCAAATAGTTTTTTGGATAAATCAACGTCGACCAAAATACGTGCATAGTGCCCAAACGTTCGATTGCTTGTGGCATCGTCAATCAATAGTGGTGTACCTATTGCACTAGCAATCTCAAATAGTGTACGGCGCCGCCAATATTCTTGCGGGAGTTCTAGGAGGCGGATCCACACTTGTGAGTGTGTTTGTCGTTGAGTGTAAGGATTGAAATCATTCGTCCATTTTGACAAGCGTAACAGCCTGGGTTTGAGGTTTATAGTTCCCATTGACCATGCCAGATGCATGTCCTCATATGAGACAAACTGAAACTCATAGAAACCTCGACCTAGAGAAACAATATGCCACGGCCGGTGGGTCTTCCAAAGCAAAGAGAGTCGCGCTTTCAGGTCCTTCGATGTCATAGGTTTGTCGCCCTTGTTGAGAAACAGACGACCATGAAGGTGTTTTTTACAATCCTCTAAACCTTTCTCATATTCAGATTGGGTGATTTTTATGTGCACATCATCTCCCTTGATTGCCGGAGATGGTAACTGTCGAACTTGCACCTCACACGAATCCTGTAACACAGTAGCAAAAGAGCGGGGTTGATTGGGTCTGGGGGGCGGAGCCGCCGGCGATGCCACCGCCAAACACGGCCAACCACAAATGGCAGCGGACATGGCTAGGACATACAAACCCTAGCAGAGCATGACGGCATCTTTTTTATTGTAGATTAGATCTAAAATTAGTCAATGTGTTGACTTTATAGCATACTATTTTATAAGAAAAAATACTTTCTAACATTTTGGACATTTTATACACTAAGCAAAAAAAAAAGGAAATAATATTATGAAGTGATAACATAATGACAAATAATTTTATATTTATATAAAACATAATTGCTATGCATTATGGTGTAATTTTTTTTTACATATACACATTTAAATCACATTATAGTATCACTTTTATACACAAAGTTTTTAAAATATCACAAAAATATCTACTAATTTGATTGAATGTATTGATAAAAAAGTTTTACACTTTGTGTATACAAATTAAATTCTAAAATATATAATATAGTATCATTTTCTTGAATGATGTTATATTAAAGAAAAATGAATATACATAGAACTGACAATACAAACTAATTTTACATTGTCAACAAATAATAATTATATATTTTTCCACATCACCCCCACTTCATCCATTTTATTAATACGACATGAAAATTTGAATATTTTTATTACTTTAATTGTCATTGTAAAATTAATTTACGTGATTATTATTTATTTTTTTGATAAAAGAAATATAAAGTGGGTGAATGGTTCATGGTACCCCAATTCAAGGTAAAAAAGACTTTAGGGTTCAAAGAACATTTACATTTACCTCCCTCTTAAGATGGCAGCGGATCTGTCTTTTTACCCCTTGAAGAAGGTAAGATGCATATCTTTTAGGCTTAAATAATTATTTAATCTCTAATTCATGTGTTTTTGGTTTTAATCCTTTTAAGTTATAATTTTTGAAATTTGTCCCTAAATATTAAAATCATTTAAGGATGAATTCCAAAAAAAATAACATAGAGAGACTAAAACCAAAAACACGCTATCTTACATGGACCAATTCATTATTTAAGCTTATCTTTTAAACTGATTATATTAACAGAAATGTTTTTTTTTACACAATTAACAGAAATGTATATATATGGCTTCTAAACTTTTAACATTATATTTAGGGAGATTGGGAACAGAACAGTAAATCACACGTGGAATTATTGAACTGAGCTCCTAATCTTCTTAATGATTAAGAAAAACTAAGTACTATTTGATTCCCTAATACCAGATTGCATTTAAAAAAACTACTTTGTACATTATGCTTCTTCTTTGTGCATTCCAGCAAGTGCAAAATTTTGTGTCTGATGAGGCAATTTTCAACTGCAGAAACTCATTCTTTAATCAAAACCTCCATTTACTAATCAGAATCATCGAGGAGCTCTTCCCGAAAAACTCTTCGGAAGAATGGCATTCGAGTTTTCTTCATGGCCTTGAAGCAACTAAGGTTTCCATTCAGAAGCTGCACAATCTGCACACAAACATATTTGCTATTTAGGGAAAAATAAAACAAAGTCTAACGTTATTGGATCCTCTACTGGCGCTGCAGTGAGCAGCGACGTGTAGAACAGTCCAATCAAATCTAGATAAAATTTAACGAATCTACATGCCGCTGCACCATGCAGCGACAGTAGATGATCCGTATACAAAAAAATATATATAAGGAAATGCGTGTATCTACTAAGTCATTCTTTTATTAATAGTAGACAAATCGATAGACAGATAGATATACGACATGCCTGTCTCATAGAGGGACGACGAATGGAGGACTGCTGTATGCATAAAGAAGCTGTCAAGAGCATAAGATTCATCTGTCTAAAATCGTATTCACCGGCTAATGAAGGATCTATAAGCTCCATAATATCATTCTTTTTCAACAAAGGTTTTGCCTGAAAACATCATTACGAGGAAAAATTATTAATGCCTAGATTAAAAATCCCTTGAGGTTAATTAAGGCCAAGTGCACATGAACATGACAATGGTGTCTAAATAATTAAGAAACTATACCCATAAAACAAGGCTTTGTTGTGAATAATCAAGTGCTTTTCTCCCACTGACTAATTCTAATAGCAATACACCAAAGGCAAATACATCTGTTTTCTCATCTACTATGCCATGAAGCAAGTATTCAGGAGCAAGGTAGCTGTGGAAAATCATAAATGAAACTTGATCAGTTAATTATTATTAATAGTAATAGGAAGCCAAAAAAATTTATATTAGAAAACATTAATTAATTGGAAGGTTACAAACCCAAAAGTTCCTTCAAATTTCGAAACGTTGTGATGAGTCCAATTCTCTGGCAGCCATTTTGCTAGCCCGAAATCACAAATCTGCACCCGAAAAAAATAGGAATGTTTTAATTCAGGAATATTTTTGTCTTAATCTCCCTTTCTGACGGAAAGACATTTGGTAATCCAAAATTCAGCCGGAAAGTAAGTAAAACTTAGTCTACAATTGTTCCGGATAGTATTCAAACTCGTGTTTCGTCCTTAACTAGAGTTTCATTGGTTAATGCTAAAATTGACTTACATGTATAAAACTTTTATAATTTTGATAAATATATTGAAATGGAACAATATATAACATATAAGTATAACAAAACAAAATGGATCACGAGACATTAATGGTGATGTAGAAAGAAAGGTTTCATACATCACATATGATGAAGAATCTTCCAAAAATGGTTTGGCTATAAGGTAAACACAAAAAATGCTAAAGAAAAAACAGAACTACAGAAAGAAACAATTACAGAATGAAACATATTATACAAAAGAATCCAAAGCTTAGAATTAGATTAGATACCTGAGGCTCAAAGTCCTCTGTGAGCAAGATATTAGCAGCTTTTATATCTCTATGAATAAATCTTTTTTGACAACCCTCATGAAGATATAATATACCCTTTGCTGTTCCTAATGCAATTTTGTGCCTAATACACCATGGTACTTTCTCCTTGGAACCTAATGTCATAAGAAAGATATCAAAATTTGATTAAAAAAGTACTCTGTGTCACGCACGCAATCAAGGAATCTTAGCCGTTGAATGAAGATCAGACAACTCGTATTTTGACTTCACTAAAACAACTTTAAAAATATAAGTCCTCTAATCTTCATTTAGATTTGTAATTATCGATCGCGTCAATGCATATAATCCAATTTCGGCTCAACAAAATTATTTAAGCTAGTAATCAATAGACTCGATACCATATAGCACGGAAGCTAGACTCCCTTTTTCAGACAATTCAAGAACAAGATACATTCCTCCATCAACTCCATAACCAACAAGCTTAGCAGTATTAGGATGATTAACATGCGCCATTACACCAAGTTCGGATAAAAAGTCTCCGATGATTTCATCAGCAGTTCCTCTTGTTAACCGTTTGATTGCTACTAACTGATTATTATGCAAACACCCTTTGTAAACTTCAGCATAACCACCTTTTCCAATTAAATTTTCTGCACCAAACTCAATGTAGTAAATTTCAAAACAAGCAACACTCAATGTTACCTTAATAACAAATCTAAACTCTATCATATGTCCCACCGAGATAGCTCGGTAGGGACACCGAGGAAGTTTTAAACCTCGAAAACTAACTTAACTACTGAGGGCCTGTTTGGATTGACTTATTTGAGCTATAAACGAGCTTATGAAATGTTCATAAGCTCTTCAAGATAGCTTATAAAACAGATTATACGAAAACCATTTATCTTTGTTATAATAATAACTTATACATAAACACTTTGGTCCCATTTAAAGCCAGAGTTGTTTTTGCACTGTATGGACTAGCCCACCGAAATTGACACAAGCGGGAATCGAGTCGAACTTGTGACCTTGTGAGAGCATACTCCAAGGATATATACATAAGCACTTATCATGATAAGCTGTAAATTAAGTTGTTTATCCAAACAAGGCCTAGATTACTACTAATACATACCTTGGCTAAAATAATTGGTTGCAAGTTGTATATCATGATGAGAAAAAATCTTCCATGGTGATCTACAAGGTGTTGAAGTTGCATTTGAAAGAGTGAGACAACTTGGAAGAATTTTATCTCTCATACTTCTACTCATTCTTCTTGAAATTTGTCCATTAAGAGGATGATTCAATGCAGGTAACTGTTTCTTTGATCTGGTTTTCAACAATTGAAAAAATGAATGCCATTTTGAAACAGGTTTTGAAACATCATCATTAGACTCAGAATCCAAAGTAGGTTCTTTTGAAGAACTTGTTTCTGAATCTGAACTTCTAAAATAATCCTCAAGAACTGTTATAGGTGAATCAACTTTTTCCTTCATCATAAATTATGTATAATAATATAGCTTAAGAAAAGCTAAAACAAAAAAAGGCTTCTTTATTTGTCCTTGCAAAGAAAATATAAATTAAATGAAATGATACAAAGTTAAGAAGAGAAAAAGGAAAGGTTTAAGAAGTGTAAGAATCAAAGAATCCCAAAGGGTAGGATAAGGAAAAGGAAAAGGAAAAGAGGAAAACCATTATTTGAAGAGAAGTGAGAAAAGAAAGTTGAGAATAGAAGATGATGAATAATATGAAGAGAAACTTGTGAAGATGGTGATAAAGATTAAATGGAAAAAGGTGGAGTGAAAGAGAAACTTGTGAATATGATCAAAATCTTTGATGTTTTTCTTTTGATTAGTACAAAGATGGAACAGAGAGAAACAGAGGAAAGCAGAGAGAGAGAGAATAGGATTATATTTTTCAGTTACTTGACCTCTCCGCTTCAACAAACAACTATCATTGCCCTTTTCAATGTTTTCCATACTAGTGTTACTACTCACAATTTCCTTTTTTACATCAATTTTGTTTTATACACTATTTTGTCTTTTTTATTTTTTTTTCACCTCCGGTTTCTAGAGAAACGAATCATATACTCCTTCCGTCCTATTTTAAGTGTCGCAGTTGATCAAATCACACACTTTAAGAAAAATATGTAAAAGAAAGAGAGAGAATATGGATTTTACTAAAATACCCTCTATTTTTTTGGTAGTAGACATTAGAATACTAAAAAGTAGATTTTTTAATGTACTTTTTCTCTTACCTAATGATTGTTTTAAGGGATAAAATAATAAAAACTAATGTTATAAATAGTATATAACACTTATTTTGGGACGGAGGGATTAGTAGTTCAGACTTCAGAGTTGGAGTTGATCAATTGGTTTCGGTGTCCATGATCATTTTTACTAAATTCGATGACACGACCATTAATATTTGTTTTTTTTTTGGTAAGACGTTTCGTTTATATTTTGTTTTTGAATAAATATAAAATATATACTTTATATTTATTATCAATGTCTTTTATATTTTATGTAAATATCGTTTATATTTAGTATAGATATCTTTTATATTTTATTTATGATACTTTTCTATTAGCATTTTTACAAAGTAAGAGCCATGTCTTTTATATTTTATGTAAATATCGTTTATATTTTATTTTTTTGACAAAGTAAATATCGTTTGTATTTAGTATTAATATCTTTTATATTTTATTTAGGATACTTTTCTATTAGCATTTATACAAAGTAAGAATTTTCTTTTTATGGTTCATTTCATTGATTTTGTAAACATATATTTTTTGCTAGTGTCTTTTGATTATAATTTTTTTTTCTTTTCAATAAGGTTTAGACTCTAACTAACTTTATACGTATTAAACTTTTATTATTGTTGAATTTAATTCATTTTTATAAAACTAATTTTATTCTAAATATATTCATTGGTTTATGTATTTTTATTCCTCTTCAATTAAACACACACATAAATGCGAGACTTGAGTTTTGTTATAGTATTACAAAATGTTCTCCATATTTTGAGGACTAAAAAAAGAAAAAAGTTGTAACATAACGATACTATCTTGGGTTGAAGTGTTACTTTGTTGTGTAAATTTTTTAGGTGTAAGTAAATAATAATATTTTAGGAGTATGAATTAAGAAATGTGAAGATGAGAAGTATATATGATTATGCAAATTGAAGTTTAGATTGTTTAGTCGAGTAACTTAACTTTAGCCATCAACCATCAACCATGCAACATGGTTTTTATATATTGTTTACACGTTTTATATTTATATAATAATCTAAATATTTTAAGGTTGGAATATTAATTAAAATCCTCCTTTATTCACCAAAAAGATAAAAGAATAAAATGATCCTTATCCTTGTCACGGTTGCTTTGCTTCTTTGGTCATATAGTCATAGACGGCTCTTGTGTCTTTGTGCGTTGTTGTGGTCTCTTCTTGGATACGTCACGTGGAAAATGCTACTTTCTGCTACTAACATATACGTACTAGTATTTTTGTAGTACAGGTTTATTAATTCAAAATGTATTGGCATGTATAAAAAAAAAATGTATTGACTTTTCAATATTTGAGAAAACTAATATGTACTGTTGGGATATGTTAAAAAAATTAATAAAAAATATTTATATTGAATAAAAGAATAAAGATTCATAATTCATTAGTGTCTTAATTAGATAGTGTACAAATTCACTTATATGATGTTATCTATCTAATCTAACACAATATATATACTCCACAAAGTTTTATATTACACGTTTTTAAGGGAGATAACTAATCTAAATGAAATGACTTATCTGTACCAAAGAAAACTTAAAAAAATTTAGATTAAATATATCGTGTTCAATCTTATTTATATAATAGTCTAAGCTCCCCCAAAGTCCAAAAGAAAGGTTTGTGTCAATTGTGGCAATTGATTAATTTTACAATTAGTTATTGCTTTGGTCAAATCAGATGGCTCCAACGTATTACATCAACTGTATTTTTGGTTTGGCTCGTTGATAGCTACTTGTTGCGTTTCAATTTTCTCTTAATTAACCTTAATTAAATCCATAATATAATATAAAACGATATTCTTCCTAATTAATATTATTACAATTACAGTCGCTGCTATTATACAAAATTAAGGTCAACTCACACTTTTTTAATTTTCATCTTATTACTCTCAACAGTTTTTAGTAGGCAAGAATCTATTTTTACAAAAAAAGTTCATATAAAAAAAAAACCATAGTGCGAAGAGATATTGAGCTGGTACAAAGTGTATTGAATGCGAGACAAGAAGGTCATGAATACATACACGCCGGTGGTCTCAAAGAAGCAACGGAAAAAACACTAGAAAGTTGTTCATAGTGCGAGTCAGCCATATAACACTCGTTATAAGGGTGAGTTTCATTCAAATACCTTCCGAAAATTCTTTATTAGAACGTTCAAAGATTTGATAATCCCGAATTACGTGTTGCTCTGAAGAATTATTGTTCCATACATCTGCTTGATACGATTCGCAAGTGATGTTTTACTTCACTGTGTTGTTTATTTTCTTCTTGGGGTTTGGTCTAGTCCCCCACTTTTTGTATATATTTTTTCTTAATTATTATATTATTATGAGCAGCTATAGGTAGAGGACGGATGTTTCTAGAGATGTCAACTTAGTTAGTATGTTTATTCATAACTTGATACCTAGACGCTCTTAACTTATCTAAAAAAATATTAAAAAAAAACCATTTTTAGCCATTGAAAAAAATTGAAATTTTTTAATAAAGAATTTTAATTCATTTCATTAACGGAGTCGGCCTTCACCCCAAGCTAGTAGTGCTGCTGTTTGGGGCCTCCTAAAAAATAGGCCTCAATTTTATTTATTTATTATGTACTTATATTATTAGATCCAATCTATATTTGACTCAAAATAAAGTAAAAATATCTAATAATAAAATATTTATGTTTGGCCCAAAACAAAGTAAAAATATCTAATAAAAAAAGTTGTTTCAGATTTTCATTTTTGAGCAAACAAAAGAAGTTATTGATGCTATAAATGTTGACTAGAAAATGACATTTTGTTTATATTAGTTATACAGATAAATGATTAATTTTGGAATTATTAATGCTGTTTATAATTTTAATAGATGATGTTCTTTTAAAAAAATAGTATATTTTTTTGGTACAATTTTTATTTTTATCAGGGGTCAATTTTTATAATTTGTTAAGGACCTCCAAAATATCGGGACTGACACTGTTCATTGATACAGGAGAGGATAAAAAAATTGAGGATTGAACATTAATCCAGATGCTCTCTTTCATTGATGAGCAACTTGCTAACTTTTTTGACACTATTGTAATTAGTTATCTTGTTAAGAGAAAGGGAAAGAGTTTGTTCTTAATTAGCTATTGAAACAAATTTCATGTAACTCGTGTTGTTCTAAAAGAAATTCGGTCAGTCTAAAGATCAACTAATTTTATTTTTTTATTACAAAGATCAACTAATTTAATTTGAAAGGGTTAATTCCATATTAATTTAAAGTTAGACATTTGTTATGTATAGATTAACCTACCTAGCCTTAAAGGAAAATCGAACTTAATATCTTATGAGTACCCTTCGAAATTGCAAACTAATACTATTAGAGCAACTCAAATGAGTTAACTCTTATGTATTATAACCATTTACATGTATGTAGGGATGGCAACGGGTAGGGTCGGGTGCAGGTTTGACACTACTCAAACCCGAACTCGAAATATCGGGTAAACCCAAATCCGAACCCAAAAGGGCTTTCGGGTGGCAAAATAGAACTCAAACCCAAACCCGTTGGGTTCGGGTTTTTCCCACCCGAACCCAAACCCGAACTTATATTAACAAAAGTAAAAAAAATACGGAAAAATTCAATGAAATTACGGTCTACAATATGTTAACATTGTTTTCAACATTAAAATAAGGATGAAAAATAGTCTACAACGTTAAAATAGTCTATAATATACTAAGATAAGAGAGATAATTATATAATTTAATATATAACGGGTGTTGTTTCGGGTTTCGGGTGTGGGTTTGACACAACCCAAACCCGAAAAATCGGGTGGCACCCGAACCCAAACCCAGTCAACTCGGATTTTACCCATTGACTCGAGTTCGGATTCGGGCAGGCCCCGCAGATTTGGGTGCTTTTGCCATCTCTACATGCATGGGATTATTAGATTGGAGTGTTGCTCTCTCTTTCTTATAATTAGATGTAAAGAAGAAAATTAAAAAGAACACAAGTTAGTTATACGTGTGACCACACCATAATCCCCCTCATTATGAACATTAATCCATTGCATACATCGATCCAACCATGCGGATGTATATATGCATAAAGAGTTAATTAATTAAAAAAACCATAATCAATTGTCACTCTACTCATTTGTTCATTAATTAATTAAATTTATAGTATAGTGCAGTATATATACCTACAAACGGCGTAACGTACCACCAACACTGAAAAAGTATAAAGAAAGAAATATTTAACATGAATGAATGAATGAATCGCTATCATTTCATTTTCAGCGTAATTAACACAATGGATCACACTACGCAAAAACCAAACCCCTCAGCCAAGAAACTGAGCTACGCCACTCAATTACCTTTGTTGTTTTATATTATTACATTACATAAGAGGGTCCACATTTAATCATATTAAATCATTTTTATAATGTTCTAGTTGCAACGTGAAGGAGTCTTCCAGGTGAATCTACATTTGCAATATAAATTCAATTGAACATTAATTAATTAATTAATTTTTTGGCAAAATTGAAAGGAAGTAACGAATTTGTTTATTAACAATTGGTACAACGTAAATTGAATCTTAATGAAAAACGTAAAACGGTAAAGGAAGATCTTATGTATAATTTATATAAGGGCTAAAAGATAGGACTCTTGCTTTACACTTCTTTAATTAATACTAGTAGTAGCTGAGTAGATTTCATTTCACTTTTTCTAAACAAAAAGAATCATATATCTTTACATAAATTAATATAGCGAATCTTTATTATGCGTTGGATAATAATAATACTATAGTTTATGATTGATTGAGGTTTAAGCAGTGTAACCATTATTTGGCTCTTGAGTCACAAAACATGAAGACATTATTTTGGTTCCAGTTGGTGTCAACCATTTTTACCGCATAATAAATTTTCATTAGTGGGACAATTTAGCTATTACCACCAACTCCATTTTTTTAACACCAAACAAAAAAAAAAAAACTTTTATTGGATAGACTAGAGAGCTTAAAAGTTAAAAGTACAAATAGTACTTTTATTAACAATATAAGAAAAAGTATAAGGATATTCTAAGAGTACCAATGTGTGGTGGCTTTGGAAAAAATTGGAACGGATATTTGGTACTACTATATATTGGATATTTATATTCAGCCACAATATTAAACTAAGCATAGATGATTAATGATTTGTGTGTGTATTTTTTGTATCAAATGATTTTTTGATATATTATGAGGTTGTTGAGCCCTAGTTTAGATTTTTTGAGAGATGATATTGATATTAATATTTTTCGTATTCTCCTTTCAATATGCACTAGACACACTTTGTTAAACTTTGATATCCAGTTATTAACTTCATTTGAGTAGTCAATTGAACTCGTATCTATTGACGATCAAATTTTTTTGAATTGATCTGCTTAAATTTTCTTCAATTTCAAAATGCGAAGCCGATAATCAAAATATTGGTATATTATAGAGTGTTTTGTGTTTGCCTCTTTGTTGTGTATTTTCATAAGCTTTGTTTTTTATTTTCACATTAGCGAGTCGTTACCTTTTCTTTTGTATTTGTGTTTTCTTCTATTTTTATAATAAAATTAGCTTATTTCAAATATATATTTATTTCTTACCAACTACTAGTTTTTTTTTTTTGACAATTCTTACCAACCAGGCTAAGAGCATGTTTAGTTGAGTTTTGTTTAGTGTAGAATTGCTTCTAGTGCCTCAAAAGTGAAAAAAATTATTTTTCAATGATGTTTCGTTTAACTTTATTTTCATCTCTAAAAGTCATTCTCATTGAAGTCAAAACTCCTAACTTTTGATTTTGATAGAATTAATTTTGGATTTAATATTGTCCTTTTGTGTTTGTTAAATATCATAACTTCCAACTGAGCCCTTAATTAATCTTTCGTTTCTTTTTGCCACTTTCGTTTCCTTTATGCTTTTCACTAATGCATATTTTCTTTTTACTACCTTTCATCAATTCATTTTACCTATTGTCACTTCATCAACCACTTTATTTCCTAATTTTTGCTTTAAATTTAATTATGTTAACCAAACTTGTTCAGAATATTGATTATCATTTTCTCTATAAAACTCCCTCACCTCAACTACCAAAAATTATGCTCAAGAGAACAACAATAAAGCAAAATTCTGCTTCAAAGATAACAACAACAAGATAATCTCATAAATTTTAGTAATTTTAAATTTGATTTGCTTACATGTTGTTCACTTTAATTTTTTCTTTCATCTTATTTAACAACTCTTATGAACTACAATGAAAGAAAGTTGCATTGTATGTGTTTGATAAAATGTTTCTTTAAAGTACTGTTATTTATAAAAATAAACGTAAAAAAGAAAATATAGTTTTGCTAGTTAAAAATCTGTAAAATATTGGAGCTTGGCCACGTAATATGAAATATGATCCCAACAGGAATAGCGTACATTGGTCCCTAAAGGTGTGAACGATATCACCTTTCCGATTTTAGGTGTTATAATGGGTTTACAAATAATAATGAAGTATTTAATTATTACTGAAATTTCCTGGCAATCAGTAGTACGATGCTTTAGCAATTGCTACAGCATCTACGCACAGAACAGATAACGTAAAAATATTAAATGACATAAACATAAATAACACAAGTGTTTGTTAACCCAGTTCGGCGCAACTGCCCTAGTCTGGGGGATACCAATTCAGGAAGGAAATCCACTAAGTAAAACGAATTCAAAGTCAAACTCCTCGTTTGCACTTCTCACTTCCTAACTACCCGTTTAGACTTCTACCTAGGAACTCCTAGATATGAGAACCTCTGCTCACTTCCTCTCAGTTTGAAGACTTCCACGCAAACAACCTCTGGTTCACTGATCTTCGCACTGACATTAAGTTCAATACATAAACACTTAGATGAGAACACTCTCAAACAAACCGATCAAACTCCGTACCTAAAGGCTTAAGAGCAATCTCACAATCAACAAAAACAAACAGCCTATGTCCTTCATATATCAACGTGATACATGAAAGGCTCACAAGTTCACTACTTAAAATATAAACCACGCACGCTTTAGTGAACACAAGAACAACCAACTCCGTACTTCGTACTTTAAGAGTGGTACACAAGAACAACCGACTCCGTACTTCACAGTTTAAGAGTGGTACACAAACAACTCCATACTTATAAGCTTAGGAGTGCACACGTTAAAGCACAAGGCTTTAACCACAAAACCCTAAAACCCTAAAGACTACATCTTGTAAATATTGGCTTCGCTACTGACTTTAAGGTTTACACATGTATATATAGAGTCTCCAGCGCAGCTTGACTTGTTCCTTAAGAAAAGGAGTCTTCAAAAATATATCCAATAAAAATAAACCAAATCCTAAAATATAGGAATTATATTTTAGAATTAAATCTTCACATAAGAGATAACTTCTGAACCAAGGCGCGTTCTGTTATGCCAGCTATGCATGATAAAATATATTTTTAAAACAAATCTTTCCAAGATATATTTCAAAAATAAAAACGCACGCGCGCCTAAGCTTCAGGGCTCAACGTACGCAGATGCTTCAGCATGTCCTAGAGCATCTGGTCCAACATCTGGCTAGTTAGTGTTTTAGCAAAAATGATGTCAATACAAAAACACCAACAATTACCACTCAAGTTTAAGGTGCACAATTGAAAGAACTTTTGAGTTATGGATGAATAGATTCGCAATTCTACATCGCATGCCTAAGTTCAAATTTGTTACACAAGTTTAAATAGTTGTCACAACAATGACTATTCACAACTTTATTCGAAGAAAAGAAGAAATTGATATTGATTTTAATGTTTATGAAGATGAAAGTACAATCATTCACCATGATGATATCTCATCTAACCTGAAGTAAGCAAATGTTTATAATGTAAATTTGTCATTAGAGATGTATCACGTGCAAGACTGAATCAGAAATGAAATTATTGAGCACAGACAAAATAGTTAGTATTGCACCATAAAAAAAGTATTGCAACAATATATTAGTACTATAATAGACTTTAAATTAGTTTTGTAATGATATTTTAGTACTCTATTGCACTTTAATTTCTATTACTATCTATTTGTAATTTTTATTTTCATGTTTTTAATATTGTGATATTAATATTTTAGTACTATATTGCATTTAATGATATTAATTTAGTCATTTCTATTCATTTGCATTTAACTATGTCCAGTTTGATAATTATACATTCAAAAGCAATTTTTATCAAAATTATCCTAACATCATTCATTTTATTTAATCAATTATGCATTATTGCATCCGAATATAAATCAATTCTACTTAATTCAATTCTAACAAAATCGATTCTGTCCGAATTAATTATATCTGACTGCTAAACTAAATATACACTAAACACTAAACTTTTGAGGACTATTGCAAGTAATTTATACCAACCAATATTGTTTTAACTTTTTCCTAATCAAAGAAACACGTGCTTATTTGTAAAATTTAGAATTACTACCATGCAAGTTTAAATCCAAGCACTAATAGACAGACAGTGGTCCTATGTTTATTTTTTGTTATTATTCACAAAGTCAATTAGATTAATGCCAGCATCCTTTCTTTGTACCATATGGAATTACTAGGAATCAAATTTCATGCCGTTACAACATGGTATCCGATCTCAAATCAACGATCGAAATCATTTAACATTACAAATTTGTATTTTAAATTTGATCCGTTCGAAATCATTTAACATTACAAATTTGTATTTTAAATTTGATCCGTCCAATCTCAAATCAACGGCTCAAAAACTTCGAATCCAAATTACTAACTAGTACTAGTTTGGTGAATGAAGTTTTGTAGATGATGATTGAATAAAGAAGAAAGCTAGAAACTCTCCTCCTAGTAAGATAGACAAAGACATCATCAAAGAAAGAATAGATTCATTGTTCATCCATGAATCATTCACTCACTCATAAGTCAAACCACCCTAAACAAACAAAATAAACTTTGTCTTCTCTAATAGTAAACCTTAGCAGCCTTACCAGTTTCTACATTCATACGTAGTACTCCTGCTCTATTATTATTTGTTCCTTTTAGCAACACAAACAAAAAACATCATCGTTGAAAAAACAAAAATATAACAATATCTTATCTCCACTACCAACAACCTCCACCATTTTTCAATCATCATAATCATAATTAACACTCTCCTTAATCTTATTCTCATCTCATAATCATAGCATAATCACTATGATTATGATTATCAACATGAACATGAACATGAACACCATGTTCATATTCTTCTTCTTCTTCTTAATTACTACTACTTTCCCTCTCTCTTCCCTCTCCGCCACGTGTCCTCTCAACTTCACAATCCTAACAACCCTCAGCGGCGGCGCCACCACAAAACCACCCTCCTCCTTCACTTCAACACCATGTCAATTCGTCCACCAAGCACTCCGCTTAGTCCAATCCGACTACCTCCGCCGCACCGACTTTTTCCTCCCGCCGTTAAACTCCTCCGATTCATGCTGGAACTCATTCCAAACCTACATAAACCAATTCGCACCGAATTACAACATTCGTTCCTCTTGCGGATTTCAAACCAATTGGATCTCACAAGGTTGCGTCAACGTTACAACGAGAAAACAATTCGAATTAATTGTTCCTAAAACCGCTATTCAAAATATGCAATCCAATTGTAATCAATCGCTTCAAGATAATTCACCTTGTGCTCTTTGTACTACTAGTTTATCTGGTTTACCTGCTTTAGGTCAATCTATCGGTAATCTTTCCGATTGTACCGGTTATCCTTCGATATATGCAGCTGCTTTTGCGAATAGATTTGGACCGACGGATCCTGGTACTGCTTTCTGTTTGTTTGCACTTGATTTCAGTTCAGGGAGTTCATCTGATAGTAAAAAGAAGATTGTTATTATTAGTACTGTTGTTGTTTCTGTTTTTGTTGTTTTATTGGTAGTTTTAGGGTTTTGGGGTTATTGGAAATTTAGTCATAGGGAAATTCAGGATGGGAAAAATTACGGTGCTAATATCGGTGAGGGGGTTTCCGGATTTGATACGATGGAACAAAGTACTACTTTGATTAGGTTTACTATTGAGGATATTAAGAAGGCGACGAAGAATTTTCATAGAGATAATATAATTGGGAGAGGGGGTTATGGGAATGTGTATAAGGGGTTGTTGAATGATGGAAGTGAAGTTGCTTTTAAGAGGTTTAAGAATTGTTCTGCTGCTGGTGATACTAGTTTTACTCATGAGGTTGAGGTTATTGCTAGTGTTAGGCATGTGAATCTTGTTGCTTTGAGAGGTTATTGTAGTGCGACGACGAGGTTGGAGGGTTATCAGAGGATTATTGTTTGTGATTTGATGAAAAATGGGAGTCTTCATGATCATTTGTTTGGTTCTACTGGGGTGAAACTTAGTTGGCCGGCTCGTCAGAAGATTGCTCTTGGAACTGCTAGGGGATTGGCTTATTTGCATTATGGAGCTCAACCTGCTATTATTCATAGGGATATTAAAGCAAATAATATACTTTTGGATGATAAGTTTGAAGCTAAGGTTGCTGATTTTGGACTTGCGAAGTTTAATCCTGAGGGAATGACTCATATGAGTACAAGAGTAGCGGGAACTATGGGTTATGTTGCTCCCGAGTATGCTTTGTATGGACAGTTGACAGAAAGGAGTGATGTGTTTAGTTTTGGTGTTGTGCTTCTTGAGCTATTGAGTGGAAGAAAAGCTCTTGAAACGAACGATGATGGACAACCTTCTGCTTTGTCTGATTGGGCTTGGTCGTTGGTTAGAATGGGAAATGCGTTGGATGTTATTGAAGATGGGATGCCGGAACAAGGTTCAAATCAAGTTCTTGAGAAGTATGTGTTGATAGCTGTGCTTTGTTCTCATCCACAGTTATATGCTAGGCCAACAATGGATCAGGTTGTTAAAATGATGGAGACTGATGATGAAGTGGTGCCTACGATACCTGGACGGGCGATTCCTCTTGTCGCCGGGAGGCTTGATATTGAGAGATCTGCAAATAGTTTTGGTGGCTCCGGTCAGCTCTCTAGTCCAACAGGTTATCAATCGTTCACATTAGACATGGGAAGCGAACACCATTCTTCTAATCATTCTAGGGACGAAAAAAGCTCTGCCTCTAGGTTTTTGAGTTCGGATTTGGATCAGTAACGACATGATTTGTTTATACATTTAGATTATAGATTGTATGTTTATTGAATCTGGCATAGCATTTTCTGTTATATATAGATATATAGTGTCATATCAAATGTACAAAATTTGATTCTTATTTTTTTTTTTTTGTATTTTACTTGGTGGGAAGGAGAGTACGATCAAGTTTTGCTGATTTGAGTGCAAGGGTCTTGTATCATTTTCAAAACCTTATGCAACAAGTGATGTTTTCACTTCAAGCAATTGTGTATATATTTTCAAAATCTTATTCTAGTGGTACAACTTTTTTTTTTGGTACATAGTGGTACAACTTATATTACTATATGTTAAGAGAAACCAAAATAATTTGGTTTCAGCGCCCATGACGTACGTGATAAAAACGAAATTGAATTAACGTAACCATGTATATTGGTGTCGAGATCTTCAATCTTACATAGCTCTGAAACAAGAGAAATGGGTATATGTGTCTATGTGAAGCAAAATGTAACATACTAACATGTTAACTTGTGTTATGCATAAATCCAGGCTGCCATAGTTTATGATGATTGGGTTGTCATGTTCTTGATAACATGGCCTGTATATTGACTTGATTTTTCTATTTCATTTTAATATTATTATGCAAAGGCAACTAAACTTCCCAACTGTCATAACTATGGTGGTTGGGTACTTGGGTTATTAATATACTCCAAACAGATGCACAGATAGCTTAGGGTTGAAGTAAAAGATAAGACTTCTTTGGTTGACAACATTTCAAGCAGTCTGACCAAAAAAATGGACATAATATAAAGGTTCATCACTTATTAGACTAACAGCAGCTTTCACTGTAGTCCATGACTATGATGTCAACAAAACCTCTAATGTTGTGGCTGAATTTTTTCTTAAATTTCACGAAATTCTAACTTCTAGAAATTGTGCAGAAGCATTTACTGTATTTGATACTATCAGGTGTTGCTTTCAATGGATGGCCCTCAAACTTAACTTTTTTCACCCAACAAAAAGTTGTTGATTGTGTCATAAATTAAATTACAACCAAGTGAACCAAGTAGTATTCATGAAAGATTATGCTATTTGATATGGTCCTATCATCCCTATGTTCATAGAAAAGGTCATTTTCCTTCCTATTGTGATACCATTGTTATAGGATTTCAAAAATCTTTGCCAATGTATTGGGAGGACAGTCCTGCCTACACCCCAATTACTGCTACCCACATAAAATTCCTATGAAGCACTGACGTACCTTCAATTAGGCGCGCTGGCATTTTGGCACATCCGTATATCTGACACTCGCACGACACCTTAGACAAGTGTCCTTAAGAAACATTTTTTTCACCTTGCTTTAATACAATTCAGATATTATTGGGCACACCGTAAGCACAAATACAGTGAGAATGGACAATACTCGGTGACTGTTTCGTCGTATTTGCTGTCCGTGTCAGACAACATGCTTTATAGTGAAATATTACAGTTAGACACTAGCATTAGGGTTAGTTAAATCAGTTTTATTTGTTAGTTTGTTAGTTTATCTTGTTGAGTTTGTTAGTTAGTTCCTTTTTTTCCTTCTGTTTTTCTTCTCTGCTTTGTATATAAGATGGTAATTTCCTCTTTTCATTTGTAATCAACATTCTAAACATTCAATGAATAATAGTAGATGTGTATTTATAAGTTCCTCTCTTGAGTTAGAGTATTCAATAGCTCATTCCACTTTTCCATAGCCATGTAACTTTGAATGAAATTATGATGCAGTCATTTAGTTACTTCAACTCACAAGAGAGTCTTATAGTCTTGAATCTTGTGGACATCATCAAAGAAGGATAAACAAATCAATCTGTAGATTTTGAAATTAATATGTTAATCAAAACTCAAGCTATACAAATTGAAAAAAGTGTCATACATCACATTCACCCTTTTTTTACTATTATTATTCTAAATCAATTTGAAGAATGCTCTATAATATAAGATTAGGAAGCATAAACAAAACAAATACACTCATCTAAACTGAGTACTAGGAACAAACAACTCAGTATACCTCTCCGTTGTGCGTTTTCCATATACCTTTTGTCGGAGTCGAATGTGTTATTTTTACAATTTTCTGTCTATGTTGTTGCTGTTTCTTCGTCACGTTTTCTTGAGTATTGTTATTTACCTTGATCATCACATCAACTTTCACTATGTGATGATCTGATGTCCCTTTAGAAGACAGGACTAAATATGAACCGGGAACAAACTTATACGGCGAATTCGATGATGATAATATGTAGTCTACCCTAGTTCCATACTTGCATGTCCCTTGCACACCTGCATAATATTTAAGATTTTAGGAAAAATAGTACTACTATATGGTAACAAAGTTGAACTTTCAAAATTAATAGATTATGGAAGTGTGAAAAATGTATTTTTACTTTGGCCTTTGGCAATCATTACTACTGATTCACACTCTCCTGCATAATCCTTAGAATCTGTGTAATCTTTACCCTTCAAATGTTTCATCACTTCAACCTTTGGTGTTGGTTTTCCCATTTCTTCATAGTACTAAACACAAAGAAACCAATAAAGAGCAAATTGATTTCTATTTTTTTATCTTTAAGACCAAAGAGATTAACAAGAAAACAAATAAATTGAGAATCTGTAGGATATATTATACATGCATACCTTTACAATATCTGTCCATCTTTCTTGGGAGTAATCTGATTCGTCGAGCGAATTAAGTCCTCCAGCTAAGATATGAGGCTCATCTTTCGATTGGACTATTGCATTTATCTGCTTCATTCGCCAATTCTCATCGAGGTGATCAAGATGAGTACAGTAAAAGTTTAGTTCACCTGCTTCCGGTACATCGATGGTCGCCTTCAAAACATTCCTGGACCAAGAAATAATATATATTTTTCATGTCACATTCACCTTGGTTGCTAAATCACATTCTCTAAGCCACATAATTTCAGTGCTAAGTCTCTTCAATTAATTGTTTATGCCTTGTAACTTTCACATGTTGGACTGTCATTAGTATTTTGCAAGTTTTCTAATGGATATTCATTAGAAAGAGATACCTTGGGAGTGAAGTAAGAACTTTTTCTTAATTTAATTGTTTTAATTTTTAAACATAATCAAGATAAGCTTTATCTGAATTGCATTATCCATCAATAAGTTTCTTATCAGTCTTAATTAAGGGAACATTTACAAGTGATGACTACAAAAATCCTTAATTAAGGAGTAGTAGGTGGGATTAATCCTTCCTTGTGGGGTACAGCTATTAGTATAGTTGTCACACCATGTATCTATCATTGCAAATAGCAAAAATATATGCATAGTAGTTTCATGATTTTGATGTAATATATTACACTTTTTGAGTAAAGTTATGTATGAAACAGCATGGAAAGGACGTCATTCCTTAATTATTTGTTTGGACTAATTAGAATAAAATTCAATGTGTTAGTTGAAAAGTGATTTTTATATGGAAAAAGTTTTGGAATAATTGGTGGCTTTATGACCACAAAAGCAATTATATTCTCTTTATCTCATGCAATGAGTCAAGCACGAAGAAGAAGCTTCCACAAGACCAAAAAGATTTTTCTTTCACAAGAAAATGGAATCTAAGAGGTGTAATTAAGAAAGAAACATAAATTAAAAAAGTATAGAGAAATAAATCATGCAAAGAGCATATGATTAAAAAAGAGAAAATAAGAGCTTAATGCATTAAATCATAATAACTAACATGAAAAAAAATAGTTAAATTTAGGTTTTCAATTACTTTAGATATTCTATAAAAAGTTGAAATTAGTGAAGAGTTTGGGTAGTATACATGAGATCTTAGGTTAGATTTTCACCCACTCAATTGTAAACTAAAAAAGAAAAATACTTGAAATAAAAAATAAACAAAATTAAATATTTGAGTTTGAATATTTGATGATGAGTATAATAAAATTATAGTATATATAAAACAAAATAAAATCTTACTTCATTGTGTATAAAATAAACAAAATAATGAAGATATTCATGCTCCATATGTTAAAGAAACACCCTTTTTTGTACCAAAAAATAAAAAAACACCCTTTTAAATTTTCAAGTTATTCAAATGTTAGTTAGTACTAGTAGTTTCTAAGTCAAAATTTCATCATTATTTTTATATGGATAAAAAAATCAAATACTATTTAATATATACTAAAAAAATCAATCGACATAAAATGTTAAAATTGTTAAATTAAAGACCGAGTTTAGAATCCCGATTCCTCCACTTTATGTGTAAGATTCTAATAATTTATCATTTCATCTATGTTTTAAAAAAAATCAAATTCACTTTATAGACGATTATTAAGGAACCTGAATAATGTACGTAAGCTTAATTCAATTGATTTTTTTTTTTGACGGGAAGTTTAATTTAATTGATAAAAATTGTAACATTGGTCAATAGTCGGGTTGGAACCTAAATAATGTATCATAAGTTTATACAATAGTCGAATTCGAACCTAAAAACCCCGCGTATTCAACTATAAAATAATGAACCTAACAAGTGATTTTTTTTAACAGCTACATAAAAAAAATGTTTGGGGAGTAAAAAGTGATTAAAAGTGTGTCCAAACCTGAAATCAGTATGATCAAAGATTTTATGAGCATTCCATCGTTTGATAGGCCATTTAGACAAAACAGCATTTCCATATTCCGGCGCCCAACTTTCAGCAAAAACATAATTCATCCCTAACGCCGCCGCTAATTCCGACAACGGTTTCATATCATTCTCTTCTTCAGCTTTCACATCTTGTAATCCCAATACATCTGCATCCACTTCTCTCAACACTTCCACCAATGTCTTCCCATGTTGCTTCTGGTTCTGCTGCTGGTAGTGGACCCCACTTCCCCAACTACTACTACTACCACTAGCACCAACCCTTTCCTTCTCATGTTCTGAGAAACTCGATTGTCTACTCCTTAACATAGATATCTCGTTGTCTGGTAAATTTATTGAAACTCTTGTTTTTGATTTTGTTAACTTTTGTGTCTTGTTGAGGTTGTCTTGTGTTTGTGTTTGTGTTTGTGTTTGTGTTTGTTTTAGTATGCTTTTGGGTCTGTCGTTAGTTGATTTGGACCGAGGATTTATGTTTGTTTTGAAAAGGTTGTTGTTTTGGTTTTCGAATGCTGTTGTTGTTGTTTTGGGGAGTGTTGGTGCCATTGAGAAAAGTGCGGCGTTGAATGTTGCGATTCGGATTTGTTTTTGTTTTTCGGGTTTTTGGATACCCATTTGAGTTTTTGGATGAACTGTTGATGAAAAATTTGAACTTGTTTCGTTTTGGGATGTTGGGTTTTGGTTGGTTAGTTTGTTGATTACTGTTAGTTTGGAATTTGACCGGCGTTGAATTGGACACCGGAGATGGGAGAGAAACCGCCGGAGATTCTTGTTGATGAGTTTAAGCATGATGGAGAAATGGGTGGGAAGTGAGTCTTGGTCTGTGGAGATCATAAGATGAGGTTTGAGAATGGTGAAGATGAAGATGAAGAAATTGCAGAGTTGAAATGTTTGTTTTCAACTCTGTTTTTTGTGTTTGTATTTGGCATGGTTTTTGTGAGTGGAAGTGAATGAGCTAATAGAATAGTGAGTGGCTTAGAAGGAAAATGAAGAAAAATAATGTAAATTAATTAAAATGAGATGGATTAGATTAGATTAAAGACTAGTTTAAAGATTGCTTTGTCGTATGAGGTAGAGTAGAAATGTGGAAGGAGACTTCTAGGAAATGAGTTGGTAGAATTTGATATTCTTTTATGTCTTGTGAAAAAGAATAGTTTAGTTACATTTTTAGGAAGATGCCATTATTCAAACAAAAGACAAGAAGAAGAAGAAGAAGAAAATGAGATATGCATAATGCATAATTGCATATGACTAATGTCAGGCAAGCTTCTCAACTGCTCCTAAAAAAAATGAAGATAATTAGCTTGTTTTAGTTGTTTAGTGGACAATTATTTAAGGTTGTGTAAAACTTGCAAAGATAATTTGATCTCATTGTATTAGTTAATATTCATTGACAAATGTTTAATAGTGACAAATAAAGCAAGCCAAGTGATGACTTGAGCTAAATTGGACTCAAAGTGTTCACACTAGTGATTTGTGCTAAGTTCATAGCATTGCAAGTAAAAAAAGTTATTGTTTCATTGTTTGACTAAGATACATAAGAAATTAAACTAATATTGGTAAATAATAATAAATGAGGCAACAACTTGAGGTCCACCAAGTGAGAGTGAGATACTTATTTGGAACTCAATATCACAAGAAATCCGCCGTACCCATCTCCAATGAACCAAACCAGCTGCAATTGCCGTTTTACTTGTACTAGTGTTTTACTATCTCCCGTACCAAAATATATGTCGTTTTGACCATATCACACAAATTAAGAAATGTAATCATTGTTGTATGAAAAAAATAAAATATGAGTTAGTTTACAAATTTATCCTTCATTAATGGTATGTGAAAAATAAATTATAGAATTGAAAGAAGAAAGAGAAATAATTAATTAAGAGTATAAGAGGAAAAAGAGCATTAAATATTTCATTGGTAATGTAAAACGACATATATTATGGTACAAAGTGTTAATAACATATTGCTCCAACTGCGCTTGCGCTTGGAAGTAGATCATAACCATTTGATGTCATAATTCATTCTGAATCAAATTAATCGACCGAATGAGTTAAATATCAGTGGTGAAGATAAAATAAAAAAACATATTATTCAAAAAAATTTGAATTTGTTTCTTGACTAAAACAATCTTTAGTTAAACTATACTTACTTCGAAACTCTGAATTACAAGAGTTCTTACCTAGAAAATTTTCAATTATTTATTTATGACATAAAAATCTCATCTCATCTAAAGTTGGAGTGGGGGACCATATATCATCAACTTGGAGGCTAGAATGGATTATAGATGCAATGCAAACACCTTGGTCTTAGTTGGTACTAATTGTGGTGGGTATCTACCTCTTTTTCATTTTGCTTCTACAATAAAATATTATAATTATTAATTGTAAGTTTTCATTAAAAAAGTAAGAGAGAATATTATATCCATTTTCATGATAAATTATTTGACTTGTATGTGCCTAATGGTAATGAATAAAAAAAGCATATAGTAAAACAGAAACATATGTTTCGAAATGTACCCTACGCACTCAAAGTTGAATAGTCACACCAGCTAAGGAATATGTATATTTGCCATGATAGAATGTAATAAAACATAAATTCATCTTGAATTGTCACTTTCTGTATGAAAAAAAAAACCACGATATAAAGTAAGAAGAGAAAGACAAGAAGAATGGTCTCTTCATTATGTGAGCTAGGCCATAGCTTGTTGCATAATAAGTTGATAACTGTATGAAAATGGGTTTTATATTATAGAAATATATATTGTGACATTAGGTATATGTGAGCAACTTAATATAAACATATTGTCTTAATACAATATTTTTTTAATTCTTTACCATGTGCTAAACACTATAATTGTCATTCCTTACCAAAAAAAACACTATAATTGTAGTGTAAAAGATTTTTTACACTATCAATAAATCACTATTAATTATATGTGAGATTTTAAAAAAGTTATGATTAAAATCAAATGTGATTGGTTAAGATTGTTTAATAGTACATTTTTTTCACACTACAAAATATATTAAGTCTATAAACAAATACTATTAGCATCATCGTAGGCTGTTAAGGGGAAGGAAAAAGTTCAAGCACGCATTTCAACTGTAGAGGTAATATGAATATCATCGACGCGAGGTATGCTGAAATGTAATGTTGATGCAACGATATTTAAGGAGCAAAACCGATTTGGTGCGGGTATGTGCTTAAGAAATGATAAAGGAAATTTCATGTGTTCAAACAACGTGGAATCATGGTAATCCTTTTCCACAAGAAGAGAGGGGTGGGGTCTTAAAATTGTTATTTTTTGCTTACAAAATTTAGGATTATTTAATGTTATTACAAAATTAGATTGCTAACTAGTGGTTGATGATATTAGAGGTAAACTAAATTTATGTACGAAATTCGGCACTATATTATCCGTTTGCAAAGTTTCTTTAAGTTCATTAGCAAACTTTAAGATAAATTTCATTAGGAGACAAGCTAATAATATTAATCACTTATTAGCAAGAACAACGCTCTATTTTGCTAGTCGCCAATAATTTGATTATATGGATACCATTTTGTATTGAAACAAACTTAACATATAGTTAATTTCAACATATTTTAAAAGTCAGCAATTGTTATTTATACTGACTAATACACTTTTACTTACTCTAATCAACATCTGATCTCCCCATCTTCTCAAGTTAGTGTCGTGTCTGACATTACAAGCTTCTTACACTCATCTTCCATTGCATCCCACTTGACAAAATCACAATTCAGCTATATTTTCAGACACCATTTTGTCCAAAATCAGTTTGACAATAAAAGTGTGAACTCCATCTCTACCAAACCCCTATGAATTGAAACTCAGATTAACCAAAACAAAAGAGAGTAGAGACCCTATTGAGCCCAAAGTGAGGTAATTAGAAAGGAAGAGTATTGTCAAAAAAGAAAGAAGAAAAAGATGAAATAAGAAAAGTTTGAAAATGAAAAATAAAAAATCGTCGACAGCAGGGTTCGAACCTGCGCGGGCGAAGCCCAACAGATTTCAAGTCTGTCTCCTTAACCACTCGGACATATCGACTTGTTGAAATAATCGTCATTTGTAACTTATATATACCTTACATATTTAAAGTCTCACGTTTACAATTTTGTCAGTGCAATTATTGAAACAGAATAAAGTGTCTATTCAAATTTCAAAGTCTCAAACTCTTCATAAACCAATTCAAAGTTCTATCTCCTAAATATTTTTTTTTCTTATTGAAACAGAATTTTGTCAGTTTAATACCTATCTATGTTAAAGTTCTATCTCCTTTCCTAGGATGTATCTTGGATGGCTTTTAACATAAATTAGTATTAAACTTTTCCATGATAACCACATTAAATCAGCAGTTGGATGATAGAACTTTATTGAATCTTATCATAGTATATATATTTCTTCCACATCACATTTATTCATTAGATCAACAATTTTGGAGATTTCATTCTTTTTCGTGATACCAAATTCCTTTAATTTTGAATCACTCAAAAATTGTATTAGACGAAGATTTAGATGAATTCGTCAAATTCTTTAGTTTTTTACTTTATTGAATACTTGTTTGATTGAAGACAAATTAAAGAATATGTCTTGGAAGCAATTTTTTGTTGGAAGTATGAATCATTAACATCATGAAACTTATTTTAAAAGTATTAGAATAAAAATGTAATTGGTGTTAAATTTTTTTCACCATCCTTTGTAAGCGAAACATGTATGTATATGTAATTAAAATATCTTCTCTTCCTCTCAATTGAACAAAACTAACTTGAGCGTCATGATGTGTGTTCGGCACTCGGCAGGCATCCAAATACATCATCATTCATACTTACAAACTTGAAAAATAGAGTATGTTGAAAAATGTGTTAAATAGTGTGGTGCTACCCTGACCGAGGGATTAGTCACTGCATTCGCCGATGGATACCCCGGTCTCGACAAAAATAAAAACATTCATATTTACAAACTTGAGCGTCAGGAAGAATGCTCACTAATATTTCTTAGAAAAACACAGTAAAAACATATTAAAGTAATGGAATTTGGAGATCCTTGAGCCTCACATAACAACCTAACAAGCCTGTAAGAGCAATATAGGGATAGATAGCTATTGAAAATGAAGAGTGTGAGTGTGACCCCAACAACCCAGCAAGCAAAAAGCAACAAGAGAAAGGAAAAAAAAAGGTCAAACTTGAACAATGCACTCATTTGTACATTTCCAAACATAATATAGAAGAACAAATCCATCAAGTTTCTTTGTGCTATTGAAATTCACTGTAATGAAATTTACACATAACTGTATCAAAGGACAGCTATTTCTTTGTCTATGCTGTTTCTCTTTCTGTTTTATTTCCTATTTTAGGGTAAAGGGGGGGATAGGGACTAAGAGCTGATTCAGTCTCAAAACAAACATCTTATAAATAAAATGTAGCTGCCATAATGGTCTAAATGGCCTTCAAAATGATTAGAGAATCCTCTGAACTAACTGCAACGCTTCTTCACGATTCCTATCCACTAAGGAAAGTCTATATCTAATGCTGCCCAAGAAATTTGGCTTGAATTCTAAACTCGATAGGGGTCCTACATGAAGGGCATTCCTTCATACTTTGCTTCTCATGGAGCACATTGCATTGCAGACACAAAACCTGATGCGCGCATGGCAGAAAAACAACTGACCTCTCCTCTGATAGGCACATGACACACTCGTGCTCTCGCTTCAATCTTCCACCTGCCAGTTTCTCTTGTGAACTCCCCGCCATCGACATAGATTTCTTAGTTTCCTTCACCACGAATGGAGTACTGTTTCTGGAATCAGATTTTAGTTTTAGCTTAGCCATCTCTTTCTCTAGCTTTACCACTTTTTCCACATATTCCTGCAGCTCACTAGCTGCCTTCTTTCTAAGGGAATCCTCCTCAGCTCTCATGAATGCTTCATATTGTTCTCTTTCTTTTCTAATGAATGCAGCCTCTGCAAGGATCTGTTCTTTCTTAGCTCTCTCCCTTTTCACTCTTCCCTGTAATGTTTCCATCATTTAATCAAGTAAGGATGTGGCATAATAAACTGTTTGAGTGCCAATTGGAAACAATTTGGCAATCAATAAAACAGAAATCATACAACTTAACAAGTAACTTGTGATATAAATGCAAAAGTACGCATATGAAGACCCAAATGATAAATTATTAATTGTGCACTGTTCCTTTACTTTTGCTCAATCAGATTCAAGTTTTGACTATGTAAACCAATGAACTAATTATGAATTTTGAACTGTAAAGTTATGCATGTACCATGATTTGTCATATAGAAAATTTAAAGGAATGCAAAGCACTAGTTGAAATCAATTCAATTGGTCAAGAAGGAACAGGACTTTTAGTTGATTTACTATTTGTACATTCTAACTAAGACTGAAGGAACATCCTTCATATAGAAAAACATAGCATTTCATCCATGTTTGCAGTACATGGCTAGCTAAAATAGTCGGTCGTGCATATGTAAATTATTTGTAAAAGAAATAAAAAATATTTTGACTATGGAAGGTCAAATTGAAGTAGCCATGTCTCTTTTAGGTGATATGCATGTCCAGTACGGGCATGAGTTGGACTGTTAGAATAATAGAATAGGTACTCAAGATACATGCTGATATTAAAATATAAATGTAAACTCAACACAAACTTTACTCGAAGGGTCATGCTAACAAGTGATATAAAGGCCCTTAAGGAATCTAAAAAAGAAAACTTCGCCTTGAAGATACAAGTCAAATATTTGTCAAAGTAATAAATATATACTTATCTATGCAGAAACTACTTCTTTTGATTCCTTAAACAATGCTCTAATGACACTTATTAACATTTTCTTTGCTAAAATATATCTTCATATGAGTTGTAATATTTAATTCCACATACCTCAGTATTGGCTAGAAGATTTTTCCCCTTTTGTATCTCTTGTTGCAGGTAATATAACTTATTCTTCTCTTTCTCAAGCTCATCTTGAAGCAAACCCTTCTCTGTTTCCCATGACTGGACTTGTTGAATAGCCATCTGCTCTCTATCCAGTGCTTGTTGAAGGGTTGCCATTGACTTTTCAGCCAAAGACTTGGCAGCCTCCAAATCCTTCTCTAGCAAGGATTTTTTTGCCTCTAAAATGAGTATGGAAGAAGAAGCATTCTCAAGTTGCTTTTCATTATTTTCCATGACATTCTCCACTTCAGTTATCCTCTTCTCAGCATTCTCCTCCAAAGCTTTTCTTTCTTTGCTATATGCTTCAGATTCTTTCTTCAGAGATTTAGACTCAGCCTGAAGCATGCGAAGCTTATCAGCTGCCTGCATAACCTTCTTATTTGCCCAGTCGTTCCAGCTTTGCACCTCATCCTGCAGTTCTTGCGCTCGAGATACCAATTTCAAAATTTGTTCATCCTTCTCATCCCGTGGGACATACTTTCCCGAAGTCTCATCTAAAGGAATACCAGCACAGTAATTTTGAACCTTTTGAGTGGCAGCGGAGCATGGTTTAGGTTTTGGATTGGTTGTTTTCACTGTGGTAGAAGTAGATGTAGCATCCTTTGTGGGTAATTTTGCGGCACTACCTGCTTCAGGTAACGCTGAATCGTCACTGACAGAAACATGGCATACTCCTGCTATACTAACTCCTTTTGGAAATGAGGAGCCGCGTTTCGTTTTCTGATTTGGATTTTCAGATGGTGGCTTGAGTCTTTTTTCAACAATCAAACCACTTACGCTTGTAAACTTCGCTAATTTAACACCCCCTTTTCCACAAGCTTTACTTTTCTCCATTTGAAGGAACTTCTGCCTAAGTGCTAATGCAAGTTCTTTTCTACTGTGCAGCTTAGTAGTAGATCCTGATTTACTTTCCTGGGAACACTTTTGACTAGTTGTCAAACCGAAATCTGAAATTAAATCAAAGCTTTGAAGGTCTGACTTTGATAGATGAACAGAACACCTGTCAGGGCATTGCTCACTACAAACACCACCACTCAATTGATCTTCTCCAGCGATGGCTCGCGTGATACTCAAGTCATGTATCAGCAACTCCCACATTGCTTCAGTTACTGTTAGGGAGGGTTTTAGTTCCCGAAGTATACCGATCATCTCTACCAATGTATAATGCTGTAGCTGCTGCAAATTTTGAAATACAAAGTCTCCAGTAGTATCAGTACCTTTTCCCTTCAAACTATTCACTATTTGGTCAACAAGATTTGTGAGAGGGTCTCCTTCTGTGTATAAGGCCTTCCTTGATATGGCCACTTCAGCCATTTCTTGACTGTAGCCTAAATCGACAACCTTTTTTACTGCATTACTGAAAATTGCTTCCAAATTAGTCATCAGTAATTCCTCAAGCTGGGCTGCAATAGGATCCTTCCAATCCTCAACCTCGAGCACACCTAATTTTGGTTCTTTTGTACAACAATCTAACCCTAATTCACACGAATTTGTAAACTCATTGGGAGGGAAATCATCATCCACATTTGAGGAACTATCTTCAGCAATCAAAGAATCATCATCATCATCATCATCATCATCATCATCATCATCATCTAACTTTCTCTTGTAATTAGAACCTTGTTCAGAATCAACAGTTTTATCCATTTCATCAGCCATTAAGAATACCTTTTCCTATCAAATCAATTCAATCTACAAATAAATCACAAACGGTGCGAATGAGTGACTAAGAAACACTAACAATGAAGAGTGAATAAAGACAAACACTAAAAACTCAAATAAAATTGGTAACACGAGATTGATACCAAAAAAAATTACTAAACCACTAACTTTGTCGGGTTCTCTCAAGTCTTTGAAATTATGAATATTTCAACAATTTTTTGACTCTATTAAAATGTCAAATTAAACCCTATATTTTAACCATATATATAACTACTTACTGTCAACTTAGTCCCTAACATTACAATCGAAGATGGTCCATCGACTCCCAAAACGACGAACATGAGTAAAATTCGATAGATTCACTTAAGTAACCTTTCGAAATATTTACAATCCCAAACACCTATCTAATAGCGCCGTACAAAATCAAAGACGAATTTGGCGGCTTACTCTACAACACCAACAAAAAATACAACCTTTAATAAAATAAAAAAAATTAACTACAACACCAATGCAAAATACAAACTTAAATAAAAAATAAACGATCCATTATGAAATTGAACAAGAAAAAGACAAAAATTCCAAACCTTGAGCAAGATCAGAAACTGCAATAGTGATACGAATCAATTTCTGTGCTGAAAAAAAATGAAAAAAAAAATAGAGAAAACAAGTTAAAATCAATAGAAACGTTGAAATGGAAAACAAGTGCAATAATCAAAGCAATAAAACACTAATAACCTAGAAACGGATTTGAGTGATTAAAAAGAAGAAAAAAATAGAAAAATGAAAAGAATTTAGAATCGAAAGGAACGAAATGTATGTGTGAATGTACCTTTGAGAAGAAACAGAGAAACGATGTTGAAGGAAAAAGCTACGAACGAAACAGTGCAAAGTTCGACGCTTATGTGAATGTGAATGTGAATGTGTGTGTGTGCTGCTGAGTGATGCTACTGTCTCTGGGTTTTGGGTTTTGGAATGTAAAAATGGGAATCAAATCCAATGGTCCATTTTCATTTTATTTATTTTTTGTAATAAGGGTTAGGGGGTTCTTTGTTTTTTGTGCTTATGTTTTATTTTGTTAGTATAAACTTATATACATACAAGATCGAGATATATGGTTCATTTGATATGCAAAATGAAAGTATTCTATAAGATAATATAAGATAGAACATTACAGGAAAAATATTTATGCTATTGAACAAATTTTGTTTTGTATACTATTTCATAGAGCAAATATTATTTTGGTGATTTAGACAAGTTGTGTTGAGAACAAAAAGTTGTTCCATTGTTTAGTTGGGGACAAGAATATATGATTTTGTTCAATTTTTTCACCCTTAGCTTAGCTTGTCCAATCTCAATGATAATTTTAAAATCAAACATAGTGCAACAGAAGTTGTTATGTCTAGTCCCTTATTTTTTAGCATATCAAATAGTCAAGGCTTGAACGAACAACTTAACAATTTTAGTGTATTTTTTGTTAGTTGAGTTAAAACTTGTTGACCGGTAATTATTTATTAAGCAATGTATGCATTAAATTGTGTGAGTTTATTGGTTAAGTTGTTTTTAGCTTATTTTTATAAGTTTTTAGAAATGACTTGACTATTAAAATAACTTGTATTTTACTATAAGAATAATGTTAACTTTATTTTATTTTTTGATAAATAAAAATAAGTTATGTCATCATGGTGAAGTTAATTCCTTTTTTAAAGAGGACATTGCCAAGTATATGTAGGGATTGGAGTTTAAACTCCCTACTTATTTATTTCATAAAATAAAATGATAACCACAAGACTATTTGAAGGAAAAAAAACTTATGCATAGATGTTTATCATGATAAACGATTGTGATACGAGATGCAAATAAATTGTTTATTCAAACATGAGCATAATATTAATTATTAATTATATGATAATGATACAATTAGGAAAAAGAATAATATTTATATTATATTAAAAATTGAAAATGACTATTTTAAAATCAATACATTGAATTTAGGTAATTAATGAATTTTATTAAAGAATAAATCGTTCAAAAAATCCAAATTTATTTTAATTATAACACAAATTTTTTAACATGACATAATTACATCGTGACGGAATTGAAATTTATTATAATCACTTCTTGAAAATTTGAAAAGTTAACCCTAAAAAACAATTTCCAAGACAACAACATGATTCTTAAATAAATTATTGACTATATTTATTTTATTTTTGTTACATATTGACCAATTTTTTTTATCAAACATGACCATATTAATTTATAAAGTCAAATCATTTTTATTTATTAATTTTTTTTTGTATTTAATTTAATTATCTGGTCAATGGCCATCTCTGGAAAAATACTCTACCTTGACCATAATAATAGTAATTAGACCCAAAAAAAAAAAAGTATTGAGGTTCAAACCAAATTTAGAGTTTTCCTTAACAAAATTACTAAAAAGAAGTATTTCTTTTTTGACAAAGAAGTAGTATTTCTTAAACAGAATTAAATGCTAATAATAATAATAATTGTTATTATTAGATTATTCTTTTTTTTTTACCAAAATAATTAGTATTGTATTAGTTTATTTTATTTTTGAATAGACAAAATGAGAATAACATGAATTGTAGTTCAAACTTCAGCGTGCCGTTGAGCCTAACAATTTCAATATTTTCATCAGTTGAATTCAATTGTGTAGACAGAATTATTATATCATTACCATAATTACAATTATGTTATTAGCAAATAATAATAATAATAATAATAATAATTAGAGAATACAATTTAAAAATTTAGAACCAATAGAACATTTTTTTAAGTGACTCTAATTTTAAGATGAAGAGAGTATTATTTAAAAAAAAAAACTTAAATAGGCATTTTTATATAAAAAATTGTGTAATTATTATATTTTGACAAATCTTGTCCTCAATATCAAAAATTAAATTTCTTTTTAAAGTCTAGTTAAATAAGCCGATAACTAAAATCCAAACCCTTTGAATCCAGGTGACGTGGTTGAGCGATTGTGGTTCATTCCCTTTTAACCATAGGTCGAGGGTTCGATCCTCACTTGATATCGACCAAAAAATAAATCAAACTATAATTCATGCTCATTAAAAACAATATTTTTAGTTTTCTACTAGCTTTTTTTTTTGTTTTCACCACGAGTTTACTCTAATTCGAGGGTCAATTATGACATTAAGTGGTTCTAGACCCTCCGATCGTAATTGCGGAGGATCGAACTCTAATCCTCCCTACCAAGTACCAACTAAACTAACTTCAAAACAGGAAAAAGAAACTAGGGGTGCATTGGTTTGATTTAAAAGGATTTTAAAAGATTTTTTCACAGTAAAACAATTTAGAGGTATTAAATCAAGACTTTTATAAAGTTTATAACAATCATGTGATATTCAATTAAAACAATTATGATTTTTTTTTCATGGCAACCAAATTCACCCGTATTAGATTGAAATTTCTTATGATTTATAAAATGTCTCTTAGTATTGAAAAATCTATAGATTTGAATGAATTCTTTCAACTTATGAATCTTGCAATATTTTTTAGTTGAAAATACACTTGCTATACTCATCTAACAATCACACTCAAACCCTCAACAAAATTTTTTCCTCTCAAAAACTTTTTTTGCCGCTTACAATTGTTCATATAAATGCCAATGCTCAACCATCGTCTAGATTTGTTTTCTTCTCATTTCTCCAATGCTATTTATGCTACACTTCTTTTATTTTGTCGTCAATCTTCGTATATTATACTTGCTATTGTTTTTTTTTGTTAGCCATTAGTCTTTGATCTTGTGTTCTATCTTCCTTATCATCCCTCCAATACTATTATTATGCTACAGTTTCGAGGACTTATTATATTATTGCATATATGATCAATTTTTTTTTATGCTTAAGACCTTAAGATTTTAAGGCAATCACTTTTCATATACTATCTCCGTCCCTAATTATATGATCTCGTTTGATCATTGCAAACAATTAATGCACAATTTGAATCACTAATATCTATAATTATCTAGCAATATAAATTATAAAAAATTAATATTTTGAAAGCATTCATCAAAATAAATCAAATAAAATATTATATGAAAATATTTACATCCATATATTATTAAAAAAATACAGTCAAAACATGTTAGATAAATAATACAATTTGGTCAAACATAATCTTATATTTAGGGACGTAGGTAGTAATTCTTAAAGAAAACAGTTTTTCATATATGTATTAAAAAAATTATTTATCTAAAAAACAAAAAATTCTTCTTAAAATTTGAATTTTGACACGGTGGTGAAAATTTGTGACAATGAAATTAGTGTCTCTCGTATTAGTTGATTTTGGAATTATATATTGAGTCTTAATAAAAAAAATATTTGAGTTATTTGAAAATTTTAAAAATTTATAAAATATTTTGAAATCTTAAAAATCTATATTTTAAAATCCTGATTGTAAAAAATCTCTTAAAATCTTTAAAATATGTTAAAATCTTCCAAATATTTTTTTGTCAAAATAATCTCTTAAAATCTCAATCCAATACAAATAAAATCATTTTCTTTTTGCTTAAATATACTTTTGGTTATTTAAATATTTTCAAGGTTTCAGTTTGGTCCTTTAACTATTTTTCGTTTCATTTTGGTCCTTTTAACTTTCACTTTGTTAACCTACTTGGTTCTAACCGTTAGAAAAATGTAAAAAACGAGAGTTAGAAGCCTCTAATGAGAAAACATACATCAAATTTGGATTCATCGTAAATTATGAGAGGTTTTGGAGTATCGTTTCGTAAGTTTTCGTGACTAGAAATATCACCGGTAATGTGGACTGAGACAATGATGGAGGAAACTCCGTACACGATGAAGAAGAAGGTCTCTAGCCACGTGGCGTTTTCCTATTGGATCTCACACCAAAGTCATCAAGTCCCTAAGTGTCACATACTCAAAATTAACGTTTTGGCATTTTTCTAACGATAATTAGAACAAAAAAAATTAACATAATGAAAGTTAGATGACCAAAATAGAACGAAAAAATAGGTAAAACACCAAAACGGAACAAAAAATAGTTAAAAAACCAAAGTGAAACCTTGAAAATATTTAGAGAACCAAAAGTATATTTAAGCTTTTTTTTTTCTATCAAATCATCTTTTTTAGGTTACATAATAAAATCATTTTTTTTTCTCTCTAGCAAATCATCTATTTTTGCTTACAAATAAAATCATATTTTTTTCTTTATACCAAATCATCTTTTTTTGGTGACAAAATAAAATCATGATTAACCCTTAAAAAATAGAAATAAATATTTAATCCAAAAATAGTAAGAAGTGATCTAATAAAATATTGTCATAAGAGCCAAAGACAAGTCTCTCTCTTGTACAACGTTAGCTAACCAACAGATCGGTGCCATCTTCTTGTCTTCTCTTCTCCAAACCCTTAAACACTGTCTCTCCACAACCCTCTCAGCTCAATCAATGGCAGCACCCCAAGATCTTTCCAAAACCCCATCCTCTTCTGCTAAGGTAAAGTACCCATTTTCAACTTACCCGGATCCTCTTTTTCAAATTTAGGGTTTTCTCATCCCTTACTTGTTAACTATGTTGTTTGGTTCATTCTTTTTTAACTCTTTATGGATTCATAATTGCCATTTTTTGGGGTCAATGGTATTATTTGTTGATCATTGTTTGTTGAGATTTATGTATGTGTTTTTGTTGAATGGAAGGATTTAGATCCCTTAAACATGTGGTTTTGAATTCATCAATTGAAATAGGACTCGGTATTTTAGGGTTTACGACACTCGTAGACTCTACGCATCGACCCTAGTGGCGTTGTTTTCAGTGGCTTCAATAATTATCTAGTGGTTTATGCAGTAATTAATAATTGTTTTGTTAAACCATGATAGAGTAGAATTTGCTCTACCAATCAACCCACATTTGTGATTGAATTGTTTTGTCGCTGTTAATATCATGTTTGCTGTAGGAAGTGAAGCTAATAGATTCACACAAGAAGAAGAAAAATGCAAGCTTATAAAATCAAAATTGAATTGCAAGTTTTCATATATTGCATAGACCTAGTTTTTTATGTTTGGCTTAACCCATCATTAACTTGGGTTTTTCTCAATACACCCTTTCACTCTCAACACCATTGGTGAGTAGATGATTTGGCGGGTGACCTAAATAGAGAGACTTTGATACCATAATAATAGGCTTTTATATTGAGTTTAACTCATTTGTATAAAACTTGCTTATAAGGTAAGGAGTGTCACTCTATAGGCTCTTCTCAGATTTTATCTCTTTTCAGTTTGAGACTTGTGGAATATCAATTCTTTTTTGGGTTTAATCTAAGAGCTGAACTTCTAAACTGCTGTCTGCTGGTGAATTATTGTGACAGAGACCGATGGTAACTCAAGGTTCAGTTGATATATATGCTGCGCAGTGCAAAAATTGCTTGAAATGGAGAGTGATTGATACGCAGGACGAGTTTGAAGAGATCCGACACAAAATCGTTCAAGAACCTTTTGATTGTAGCAAAAAGGCTAATTGCTGCTGTGATGATCCTGCTGATATTGAATATGATTCTAGTCGGACATGGGTCATTGACAAGCCTAGCATTCCAAAGACTCCACAAGGTTTCAAGAGAATCTTGGTACTTAGAAAAGATTACTCTAAATTGGACTCTTATTACATCACACCTACAGGTAAAAAACTGAGAACCCGCAATGAGATATCGGCATATCTAAAAGATCATCCAGAACTCACTGGTGTATCTGCTTCTGATTTTGATTTTTCATCCCCAAAGATAATGCAAGATACCATCCCAGAATATATCGAGCAGAAGGATTCTGCTAACAAAAAAGCTAAGACAGCTAAAGACGAAGTTTGAGAAATATCAACCCAAATTTCCTGCATGCTGTTGTTGATGCTATTTATGGTTGGTTTGTTTGTTTGTAATATATGTTATTTCTAGATAGTGTGTTCTGGGGTACTTAAATCTGGCGGTATTGAATTTTTTTTTTTGCTCTGGTGGTTTTTTGTAACCTAAACAGAGTTTGTGTTGATTAATCAGAACACCTGGAAGAAATGTTTACTTTTCATCTATGGAATGGACCCCTATCTATTTGCCTCACTAGTCTTTCTTTTTTTCCTTCTTTATTTCTTGCTGGAATAGTGATGAATATGAGAATATTCTTTAATGTATTTCTAATTAAAATACATCTTGTACTTTAAAAAAGAATAATTTACAGTTATGTGGTGATCAATATTAGACCGAAGGGTGTTTGTTCTAATGGTACGATTCTTGCTTCGGGTGCCAGAGGTCGTGTGTTTGATTCTTGTAACACCCCTATATATATTTTCCAGTTGTCTCACCCTTTGAGGTGTCTTTAATCCTGCGAGGGATTAGTCAATTTGTTTGGCGGTAGATATTTCGATCACAAAAAATAAATAGGAAGAAAGAAAAATAGAGAATAAAATAACATAGATTAGCATCATGTAGTAATGTAATTGCATTAGTTATAACTCTAACTTGTTTTTCAACATCAATTTGTCTATTCAGCTGATGATTTTATTGAATACTTTTAATTTAATTAATTGGTTTATTTACTTGCATTAGTTATTTGATTTTTTTTTGTTTTTGTTTTTACCCTATGATTTCTATGGAAAAGGACTAGTAGTTTAGAGTTCGGAGCAAGTTCTGATATCAATGATTTCAGACTTCGGTCTCTTTCCAAACGCAGTTGATTACTTGCATTAGTTATGATTTCTTTTATAATTGGTTTTAGAGGTAATGTTGAGCCCTTCCAAACATGAGAACCTGGGTTCAATTCCTTGTGTAGTTTTTTTTTACATTTTACTTGAATTTCTATTAATTTGAAACTTTATATCATGCGAATAATTCATAAATATTTTACATATATAAAATCATTTGATAAATATATTATTGAGTTCAATCAAAATTGAAAAATTTATACATATTAATTAAACACTTTTTTTACATCACATTTTAATTAAACACTTTACGGCTGTTTTGCTACTGCCCTCCCCAATTTTCGAGTCTAGCTCCGCCACTGGAATCAAATCAATGGAAGGACCCAAAACCCGATCCTCCTCTAGCAAGGTAAACTACTAAATATCATTTTTATTTTCATCATACCCTGTTCCTCTTTTTCAAATTTAGGGTTTTCATCCCTTACTTATTAACTATGTTGCTTGGTTCATTCATTTTAAGTCTTCATGGATTCGTAATTGTCTCTTTTTCGGTTAATGGTATTATTTGGTGATCATTGTATCATAATTGTATGTACAGATTTATGTATGTGCATTTGTTGAATGGTAGGATTTAGATCCATTAAACATGCGGTTTTGAATTCTTTTGTGATCAATTGAAATCGGATTCGATATTTTAGGGTTTTCAACATTCGCACACTCTACACACCGACCACTTACGCTAGATCTTAGTGGCGTTGTGTTCTAAATTCTTTTGTGATCAATTGAAATCAGACTCGATATATGAGGGTTTTCAACACTCACACACTTTACGCACCGACCATTTACGCTAGGCCCCAACGGTGTTGTTTTCAATTACAAAATCTAGGTGCAATGAAAATAGTTATTCTTCTTTGCTTTCAATGGCTACAATAATTATCTTGTAGTTTACAGAATGATTAACAAATGTTTTGTTAAACCATGATAGAGAAGAATTTGCTCGGTCCTGGTGTGGTTAACTCAGTTGTTCGCATTTTATGCGCATGAGCTGGGGTTTGAACTCCAAACACTACACTTATTCACCTTGAGTGAAATTGTAGCTGCTAGGCTACTCAACAAAAAAGAAAAAGAATTTTCTCTATCAATCAACCCACATTTGTGATTGAATTGTTTTATTGTTGTTAAGTATTGGATTCGACGGTTAATATCATGTTTGCTATAGGAAGTGAAGCTAATAGATTCACACAACAAGAAGAAAAATGCAAGCTTATAGAATCAAAATTGAACTGCAAGTTTTCATATATTGCATAGACCTAGGTTTTTATGTTGGGATTAACCCATCATTAAATAGGGACTGAAGCTCCGACACTCCTTAGATTAGGCGTGTCCCGGTGTCGGACACATGGTGTGTCTGACAACGACACTGACACTTACAATTACAGTGAATTATATCTTTTTCAAAAAAATTATCCATATCAGTGACTGTGTCGTGTCTGATGTCCGTGTTAGTGTCGGTGCTTCATACTAGGGTTTTTCCCAATACAACCTTTCACTCTCAACGCCATTGGTCTTGGTGAATAGATTATTTGGTGGGTGACCTAAATAGAGAGACTTTGATACCATAATAGGCTTTTCTATCGAGTTTAACTAATTTTTATAAAACTTGCATATAAGGAGAGGAATGTCACTCTATAGGCTCTTCTCAGACTTTATCTCTTTTCATTTTGAGACTTGAGTTTTATTCAATAGTGGAATATCAACTCTTTTTTGGTTTAATCTAAGAGTTGAACTTTTGCTTTCTAAACTACTGCTTAATTATTGTGACAGAGACCAATGGTAACTCAAGGTTCAATTGATACATATGCTGCGCAATGCGAAAATTGCTTCAAATGGAGAGTGATTGATACGCAGGATGAGTTTGAAGAGATCCGGCACAAAATTGTTCGAAAACCTTTTTATTGTAGCAGAAAAGCTAATTGCAGCTGTGATGATCCTGCTGATATTGAATATGATTCTAGTCGGGTATGGGCCGTTGACAAGCAAAACATTCCAAAGACTCCACAAGGTTTCAAGAAAATCTTGATACTTAGAAAAGATTACTCTAGATTGGACTCTTACTACATCACACCTACAGGTAAAAAACTAAGAAGCCGCAATGAGATAGCGACATATCTAAAAGATCATCCAGAACTCACCGGCGTATCTGCTTCAGATTTTGATTTTTCATCTCCAAATATAATACAAGATACCATCCCAGAATATATTGAGCAGAAGGTTTCTGCCAATAAAAAAGCTAAGACAGCAGTTTGAGAAATATCATCACAAATTTGCTGCATGTTGTTGACTGTTGTTGATGCTATTTATGGTTGGTTTGTTTGTAATATATACTATTTCTAGATAGTGTGTTTTGGGAGACATAAATTCAGCGGTATTAAAACAAATTTTTACTCTGATGGTTTTTTGTAACCTAAATAGAGTTTGTGCTGATTACTCTGGTTGGTTTGTTTACTATTCATCTATGCACCCCTGTCTATTTGCCTCACTAGTCTTTTCTTTCTTTCTTTCTTTCTTTCTTTCTTTCTTTCTTTCTTTCTTGCTGGAATTGTAGTGATGAATATGAGAATATTCTTTAATGTGTTATTAATTAAAATACAACTTGTACGTTAAAAATAATAATTTACAGTTATGTGGTTTGGTCTAGTGGTATGATTCTCGCTTCGGGTGCGAGAGGTCGCGAGTGAGTTCAATTCTCACAACATCCCTATATATTTTCCGGCTGTTGATTTTACTGGATACTTTAAATTTCATTAATTGGTTTATTTACTTGCATTAATTATTTAAATTTTGTCCTGTTTCACCCATCAGATTTTTATATTTTTATAAAAAAGGAGCCGTAGTAATTTAGAGTTGAGAGCAAGTTCTTACATCATTTGGTTTCAGTTTCCTCCCAAACATAGTTGATTACTTGCATTAGTTATAATTTCTTTTATAATTGGTTAATCTATTTATTGTAAATTCACCATTTACCAGCCAACTTGTCTACTATTTTTTTTTTTACTTTCACCATTTGGTTCTTAGGAGAAGGGACCCTAGTAGTCTAGAGTTCGAGACGAGTTTTCATATCAAGTGATTTCAGTCCACTCTCAAACACAGTTGCGGGAGATCAAACCACAATCTTTCTTACCCAATTTAGTGACAATCACTATTGGACCACCTAATCGTTTGGTTGTCAATTTTTTTTTTTTGTTGCCTAAGTGAATTAGGTTGGTTTGTGGGTCACTTTTATACTTTCTATTACCAAAGGTTAAACGGTAAGAATGACAAGTTGAAAACTATTTAAGACTTGTGTTTACTTGATTTTTTTTATAAGCAACTTGTGTTTACTTGTGAGAGAGGGTTATCGGAAGATTAAATTGTTTTAAAGAATATGATAAATGATTAAATCATTTTAATTGATTTTAATTTTCTTATATTGTAAGTTCTCTCTTCCCTGCCAAAACTCTCCATTCAAACATATCCATAGATTTCAATTGAGACAATGAAAATAACAAACAAGGTAGCTGTGTAAACATTTAGTTAGTTAAAGCTGTGTACACATTGACGTTACTTAATTTACCACTGTTAATTGTCTAATTTTAATTTTTGTAACAAATAAAGATGTTGAAAACAAAAACGATGAGCAAGTACTTATGTGACTAATCAAAGCTGTTTTGTGATTGAAAGGTGACAGAAATGTAAGAGAAAATGTAACAACTATACACATTTGTTCGATTGCTTCATTATAACTTTGGTACTGACTACATTTTACATTGTATACATGGTTTTCCCACAAAATAATTACTACAAAATTTCTGTCATGCTCATATAATTTACACAATAATGAATCACGATGTTGCCCTTGCCGAAAAAATGAATCATAATCCATATCGAACACGGCATCAAACATGCTGCAAAGTTGGTATAAACTTCTTATGCAGCCATTCACCTGCATTGTACTTCCCCGAGCTCTGACCTCGTCCTATATGCGTGGCACTCAAACCATATGTGAGCATTAAGCCCGGTTACCATGTATGACCAGAAGATGGTACTCAACCCCTAATATCTTAATCAGGTTTGGTGTATTCAAGCAGCATGTGCGGGGACCGATATATCTTCACTAGTGTCCAGTAAAGGACCTCTTCAACTCCAAGCTCACCCTCGGCTCTTGCATTATATATATCCTCGCATATGGCTATCAACCTACATACACGAGAAGCATGCGACAAAAAGTATGTAAACAGGATGTATTTTAACGAGGTTTACCAACACATGTTCAGGATCATAATTATTACTACCTCTGTTCCTTATTATAAGAGACAAATGCACTTTTTAGATTCATTACAGATGTAACGTATTTGGTTTATATTATAGATCAAATGCATTAGCTTTTTAATAAATCTAGAAAGTGCATTTGTCTGTTATAATAAGGAACGGGGGTAGTAATTAACTAATTGGGTCGAGAATTTTTCAAGGGAAAAATTGTATATCATTCATTCATTTGCAGGAATTTCTTCTGGAAAGAAACCTAACGTACCTATCACAGGAAGGTAGGTTCTCGAAGGGAATCCTCATCCTTAAGTCAGAGCATTGGAGTCTGATGAAGCGTCCAACAGCTAGAACAAAGGTTATATAAAGCCCCCATATGCTGAACTTGCTGAGTGTGTCACCAAGAATACCCTCTAAAGAAATATAAAAATATCAGAAACATTATGCAAAGTATTTGGAAATGTAAATAATGACATGGTCATTTGTTTTTAGAGAAAAAATAACATAGCCAACTTACGTGGCGGTGTTTCCTCAGATATTATGATTGCCATAGGTCCTGTCAAACCTCCACAGAATCTACTTATATTTGATGGATTAATATCTTTAAAGGCCCACCACTCAAACTGCTCATGATTTAAAACAAGATCAGCACTAACAGCACAATCCTGAAAAATAATTCAAAAATTTCAATAGCAATTTAGGAACAATCTAAGGAAAAACATATATAAATATAACAGTAATATGAGAAATCAACACCATCTGTTACCTCGTCCAAAGGTCTAACGTCCCCTGAACCAGTGACACGGAAATATCTTGGATAAACATTATAAATCCTAAAGCTGTTCATAGAGCCGTTTAGAACTTTTTGAACCTCAGACAGTGTCGGAAGGTTTTGAGGATCAATAGCCTTTTCGTATTTTACAACTTCTTTCCCTTTTGGCCTGTCCCTTGAAAGCATCCAGGTGAAAAAAATTTCCATGTCCGAATACCATTCAAGGGACTGAATCAATCTAGTTTGAACAACAAGTGGAACAAGCCATAATGTACTAGCATCAGCTTGACAGCATATCAACTGGATATCATTCTTATTATATGCACTCAAATAGCCATTGGGATCAGCATTGATATCCAAATCGAGTGAATCCCACCGGATTCTTTCACACAGAGTAGTTTGGTACAAATTCAACCTTCCGCTCACCGTCCTGATATCAATCTGAAAGCTAGCATCTTTAATTGGGTTTGCAATGTTTGTGGGGTTACCACTGCTATACATCTGTAAGGAAAAATAATAAAATATATACTTAAATAATGTTTTATATGTTATTGCGGTGATTGGAAAATTACATTGGTCAAGTACGTGAATAATTGAAAATAAGCTGGATAAATCCATTCAACTTCAATAAAAACAAAACTAACACCCAAGCTCCCTACTTGATATCTAAACACGCACAAGCGTTCCAAGACAGTTATTGAGATTGAGAATATAGCATTATTAAATTATATATTTGGAAAACGAACAGCAATTTTATTTGAAAAATTAAAATAAACAGCGAGTGAAAATCAATGAAGAGTAAACAGTAAACTGAGAAACATCAATTAAGATCAATCAAACCATTCAATGACAGACATAACAGTCGAAACCAACCTAATTTGGTAGTGCCTCGAGTATGACACATAGAGTTGTAACACAAACCCTAGGTCTACAAGGTGCACAGTAATGTTTGTATACTAACAAATCTACAAAGCAGAAGCGCCGAAATAAAAACCATATCATACAAATAATTAAGTTATGAAATAACGCCTTTTGTCATTTTCTTACCAGCATTGGAGCCCATATAACACAAATTAATACAAAAAACAGGCAAATCCCGTTGCAGCATTTGGTCATTTTCGTTTGCTTCTCCCCTTGTTTGTGTGTAGCTCTATTCAAGACTGAATCACATTTGACAAGGTACAGGCTTGCATTTATGTCTTCAAGCTAGCAAAATAGGTAAAAAATATCCAGGTGTTAGTTTTCAAACTAAGCAGAATTCATTAGTAGAAAATAAACCAGCACAACATGAAAAACAAGCTATCACAATGGGGTAAAAATATGCAGGTGTTAATTTTCATAGGTGCTTATTGAATAAGTTGTAATATGAATATGCTGCTAACACCAAAACTCAAATCTTTAAGATGCTTACCAATCTCTCCTACAAGACATTAAACAGCAGGACAAAAAAAAAACAAGTCCTATATTATATGTTGTAGGCACTAATGGTAGAATGACATAAGGTGCATTTGAGTATACGACTTAATTAAGTGCTTCTTATTGAATAAACGCTCATCAAATAAGCACTTATGTATAAACTATTTCTATAATAAAAGTGAAAATGTGATTAAATTGTTATTATATAAGATGCAAGCTGTTTTTACAAGCAATCATGGAGATCTTATTAAAATAAGCCAAAAACAACTTATGCACATGTCATTAACTAACTTCATATGCTTTCATATTAAAACAATATAACACATATATACTAAAACAGCTTTTCTATCATTTCCATATTAAAATCATTATGAATTGCAAGCAATAACACAAAAATTGACGTTCCGCATATTCAGACCAATAAAATATCTTTTAAAAGCAATATATAATTTTTATTCTATCAATAAATTATTTAAGTATAGTTCAGGGCAACAAGGTAGTACAAAAGATGAATTAGTGAATATGGCCGTTTAACAAAGTTGTCTCCAAAAAATTGTGTCGGCTGTCGAAGGATGGAAATTATACCTTTTAGAATAAATAGTGACTTAAGCAGTAATATTTACATATATACCTTTAGCCAATCATACATGGTGAGGGATGTAGTTGTGCACGACCAATCAAGTACGCATCGTAATTCATAAAGGAATGGCAGAGCACGATAAAGTCTATATCCTAAGTAGTTGATTCGCGAAACTTCACTAGTCAAAAATTGTCGATACAATGTGCTCTTGTTAGGAATGCCATATCGGATTTGTACGGCCTGCAATCCTAGAGAAACTGCTTTTGCAAGAAATATGGCACGGAGAGCTAACTGAGCTGCATGTTGTCGAGATGGATCCAACTGCCAATCATACTCTGTAACTGAATACGTGAAGAGAATGAGGTTGAAAATGTAAAATATCACTTTCCCCGTGGCAAATGAGCAGAGGTATATTATACGATCAAGTACAATCAAGAAGAAGATAGCCTGTGTAGAAGAAGTGATTTCTGTTAGAGAGACTGAACCAAATGTTTCTTAAGCATGCCAGTTAAAACTAGTAATTCTCTTTCGAAGTGCAAAAATAATATAAAAAAGGAAAACAATCTAAATTTCCTTTCTATTTGAAAAATAAATATAAAATGAACCATTTCAAAGGTTCTATACAATTTTTCAGCATTACAAATGTCATGATGACAATTCGAAAAGCTTAAGCTGTCATGAATTTTATTATTACATCTCTCACATGCTCTGTTGTGCTAGAGCCATTTTAGGTATGAGCATGGGAAATGTGCATGCCAACATACACCTTGTGCTGAAATTCAAGTTTTATTGGAACAATGAGGGTGCAAGGATCATTCCTTAATCACTTAGTACTTGATACGAATTAGAGTAAGGATAGCGGAAGCAAACAACCAATAACGAAGGTACTAGGTACCACCCTTATTAGTCGAATTCTATCAAGTATTTGAGTATTTGTTTAGTGAAAACAGCAAGGGACAAGCAATGTTAAACTACACCAATAGTCTAACAAAGAGATTAGCACTCAACACCAATTGAGCTAATCGGACTATTTTCAAGGCGACGCTTGCAAATAATCAGGCGAAAATGTAGACACAAATTCTAATATGACTGAAAATGTTCTTGTTTATTCAATTTTTAAAAATGATCAGCATACAAGCTTATATGGCCGAAAATGCATGGCCTGATTAAAACAGCAATAAAAATGCAAGATAAAATGCAACATAAAATGCAATGAAACTAGTAATAAAAATGACATTAATGCAATCAGCTATTGTAACTCCTCCTCCATGATTAGTCACGCCCATTTAAGGTCTTGAATGTCCTTTTTATGCTCCTTTTGTAACCACTCTGGATAGGCTTTTAAATGGCTGAATTTTATTTGCTTAATTGATAAAAATGATTAAAATAGCCAAGTAATTAAACTCAGCCCTTGATGCTGACTCAAAACAACCCCCACGCCCTTAACTTCCTTTTGAATGTCACTTGTGTTGATTTCAAATTCTTCTGGATAAATTTTCGTACCATCCCCTCCCCCTTTGAAAGGAATTGACCTCAATTCTTGAATACCGTCATCATCTAAATAGGGTGAGAGATCTCCAACATTGAAAGTAGCATGTACTCCATATTCTCCGGGCAACTCAATCTTGTATGCATTGTCATTGATCTTTGATATGACTTTGAAAGGACCATCAGCTCTAGGCATGAGCTTATTCTTTCTCTTGCTTGGGAATCTTTCTTTTCTCAAATGAACCCACACAAGATCACCTTCATTGAACAACTTAGGCTTCTTATTCTTAGACCTTTGCTTGTAAACTTCATTTACCGCTTTGATTCTTTCTTGCACTTGCTCATGTAGTTTGATCATTGATTTGAGTTTGGCCTCGGCATCTGGATGAACTAACTCCTCTTTTGGCATAGTTATCAAATCCAATGGCAAGTAAGGATTCACACCATAAACAACTTCGAAAGGAGAATGATTAGTAGCATATGTAGGGGACCGGTTGTAGGCAAATTCAGCATGAGCTAGCTTCAAGTCCCAATCCTTTTGAGTCTTACTAACCAAACCACGCAGCAAAGTACCATGAGTTCTATTAGTCACCTCGGTTTGTCCATCGGTTTGAGGGTGATGGGAAGTACTAAACAGCAACTTAGTACCCAATTTCCTCCATAATGTGTTCCAAAAATAACTCAAAAATTTTGAATCACGATCGGAAACAATAGTTTTAGGAACTCCATGTAAACGTACAATCTCACGAAAGTACAAATCAGCAACATTACTAGCATCATCTGTTTTGTGACAAGCTACAAAGTGTGCCATCTTTGAAAATCTATCAACAACAACCATAATAGCATCTTTACCTCGCTGTGTACGGGGCAAAGCCACAATAAAATCCATGCTCACATCCATTCAAGGACCACTAGGTGTTGGTAATGGAGTATATGCCCCTGGTTTGAAAGAACTCTTTGCCATATGACAAGTAACACACTTGCTAATGACCTTTTGCACATCTCCTAACATCTTTGGCCAGTGAAAGTGTTCTTTTAAAATCTCCAAGGTCTTTGTATTGCCAAAATGACCAGCCAAACCTCCACCATGAGCTTCACGAACTAGTAACTCACGAATTGAATGCTTGGGGATGCAAAGCCGATTCTCCTTGAACAAAAATCCACCCTGCACTATGTACTTTCCAAATGCTCCATTTTCACAATTAGAGTATATTTCACCAAAATCCACATCCTCTTTATAATAATCTTTCAAAGTCTCAAAACCAAGTAAGCGAGTTTCAAGAATTGAAATTAACGCATACCTCCTGGAAAGTGCATCAGCCACCACATTACTCTTACCATCCTTGTACTTTGAAGAGAAATTAAAAGATTGAAGAAATTCCACCCATTTAGCATGCCTTGGACTCAACTTTTGTTGCCCATTGATATATTTCAAAGACTCATGATCTGAATGCAATATAAAGTGATTAGAACGTAAATAATGGCTCCAATGATCAAGAGCTCTCACAATGGCATAGAACTCTTTGTCATAGGTGCAATAGTTCAATCTGGCTCCTCCCAATTTCTCCGAGAAATAAGCTATAGGCCTTTTGTTTTGTATCAAAACAGCCCCAATGCCAACTCCACTAGCATCACATTCAACTTCAAATGGTTGAGTGAAGTCGGGTAAAGCTAAAACAGGAGCTTCACAAAGCTTTAACTTAATCAATTCAAAAGCCTTTTGTGCTTGCTCATTCCACACAAACGCACCCTTCTTCAAACATTCGGTTATGGGACTTGCTATAATGCTAAAATTCTGGATAAAGCGCCGATAAAATGATGCAAGACCAAGGAAAGATCTCACCTCTGAAACTGTTGTAGGGCTCGGCCAAGTCTTGATAGCTTCCACCTTTGTTTGATCAACTGATACTCCATCCTTAGACACCACATATCCAAGAAACACCACACTTTCAACCAAAAAATCGCACTTTTCCTTTTTCCCATAGAGTTTTTGTGCTCTTAGGGTCTCAAAGATTTGTTTCAAATGAGTGAAATGCTCCTCAATAGACTTGCTATACACCAATATGTCATCAAGATAAACAACAACAAACTTACCCAAAAAAGGTTTGAGTACTTCGTTCATGAGCCTCATAAAGGTGCTAGGTGCATTTGTGAGTCCAAACGGCATAACTAGCCATTCATAGAGTCCATGCTTAGTCTTGAATGCCGTCTTCCATTCATCACCTTCGCGCATTCTGATTTGGTGATATCCACTCCTTAGATCGATTTTTGAGAAGATAACCGACCCATGTAACTCATCAAGCATATCATCTAGTCTTGGAATGGGAAAACGATATTTGATGGTTATGTTGTTCACCGCTCTACTATCAATACACATTCTCCATGAACCATCCTTCTTAGGAACCAACAATGCCGGGACAGCACATGGGCTCATTGATTCACGCACATAACCCATGCTTATCAATTCTTCAATTTGCCGTTGCAACTCCTTTGTCTCCTCTGGATTACACCTATAGGCAGCCTTGTTTGGTAATGGAGCTCCCGGAATTAGATCAATTTGATGCTCAATCCCACGGATAGGTGGCAAACCAATTGGTAGTTCACTTGGAAACACATCTTCATACTCACCCAAGACAGCCTCCAATTGTTGTTTAAGAGGAGTCTCTACATTATCATGTTTAGCACTCTTTGCAACCAACATGTAGACTAATTCACCATTATCAATAGCATCCTTCACTTCATTTTCAGTAGCAAACATAGTGAGGCTAGGCTTTTTACCTCTTTTTGTAATCATGGAACGGACTTCATTTGATGTCATTGGTTTCAACACAATCCTCTTGCCATTGAAGTTCAATTCATGCTCATTGGACTTTCCTCTATGCGTCACATCCCTATCAAATTGCCAAGGGCGTCCTAAAAGTATGTGACTTGCATCCATAGGCACCACATCACACAAGATCTCATCAACATAAGACCCCATGGTCAATCCCACACGCGTCTGCCTTGTAACATTTATGCTACTCCCATTGTCCAGCCAATGTAGTGCATAAGGCTTAGGATGTTTTGTTGTGAGCAATCCTAATTTAGACACCATTTCAGTTGAAGCTGCATTGGTACAACTACCTCCATCCACAATGACACTACACCACTTATCCTTCACTTGACACTTAGTGTAGAAGATTTGATTCCTTTGATCTCCTTCCAAGGGTACAGCCTTGGCTTGCAAAGTTCTGAGCATCAAAGTAACATATATGGGAGGTCCATATACTTCTACTTTATCATCATCATCTTCAACAATTTCATCTCCATCACCTTCAATATTGTCACCAAATAAACCACCAGATTCTTCCTCTTCCTTAACCAACTCATCACGCATGCTAATTGCTTCTCGGAGGGTCACAACTCGTTGATTAGGACAAGCTCTAGAAAAGTGTCCAAAGCCTTGACACTTAAAACACCTAACCTTTGACAGGTTAGTCTCCTTGGCCGTGGCAATGGGTTGTTTAGGAGTAGGCTCACTTTGTTTTGGTTGATTCACCATTGGTTTAGTGTTAGGGGCTGGACTTGCACTACCCGACACACCTCCCTTGGACCAGCCACTTGAACTCCCAGCAGCATTATATCTACTCTTGTTTTGATTTTCAATCTTCAAACACAAGGTGCACAAATTGTTGAAATCTGTGTAATTACATAGCTCAACAGCAAAGGCTATGTTCTTATTCAGCCCACGAAGGAAACGGCTCATTCTTTGCTCTTCATTTTCCTCCACTTCACCCATTAGACATAGGTTCTCAAACTCATCAATGTACTCAGTGACACTCATTTTGCCTTGCACCAAATCTGAAATCTTCTTATACAAATTCAGTCGGTGGTTTGATGGTACATATCTTTTGCGCAACTTCCTCTTCAAGGACTCCCAAGACTGGATTTTCTCCTTCCCATCTCGTGTTCTTCTAGCCTTCAATCCCTCATACCACAACGATGCACTTTTGCCAAGTTTCAGAATAGCATATTTGCAACGCTTCTCATCATCAAGATCCTTGAAGTCAAACATTCTATCAATCTTGCGCTCCCATTCTAAATAAATCTCCGGGTCTGTACTACCATTGAATTCAGGTAGTTCGGTGATTTTGAACTCATCCACGTTTGGATGTGGTTCACCCCTTCTAGGCCTCCGTCGTTCATCTCTCAAATCGACGTTCCTTAAGGCTTCACGCAATCTGTCCATGAAATCATCGCTGTCGAAATCCATTGTTGTTACGTAACACGGAATCAGAACCGTGCTCTGATTACCACTAATGATACGAATTAGAGTAAGGATAGCGGAAGCAAACAACCAATAACGAAGGTACTAGGTACCACCCTTATTAGTCGAATTCTATCAAGTATTTGAGTATTTGTTTAGTGAAAACAGCAAGGGACAAGCAATGTTAAACTACACCAATAGTCTAACAAAGAGATTAGCACTCAACATCAATTGAGCTAATCGGACTATTTTCAAGGCGACGCTTGCAAATAATCAGGCGAAAATGTAGACACAAATTCTAATATGACTGAAAATGTTCTTGTTTATTCAATTTTTAAAAATGATCAGCATACAAGCTTATATGGCCGAAAATGCATGGCCTGATTAAAACAGCAATAAAAATGCAACATAAAATGCAATGAAACTAGTAATAAAAATGACATTAATGCAATCAGCTATTGTAACTCCTCCTCCATGATTAGTCACGCCCATTTAAGGTCTTGAATGTCCCTTTTATGCTCCTTTTGTAACCACTCTGGATAGGCTTTTAAATGGCTGAATTTTATTTTCTTAATTGATAAAAATGATTAAAATAGCCAAGTAATTAAACTCAGCCCTTGATGCTGACTCAAAACAACCCCCACACCCTTAACTTCCTTTTGAATGTCACTTGTGTTGATTTCAAATTCTTCTGGATAAATTTTCGTACCAGTACTGATAAGAGTTCTCGAGTGAAAGAAAAAACTAAAGGGGGTGGTGTAGAGTCAACAGGGATGCTTTCTAGAAAAGGGAGGGTATTTGAGACAAAAATCTTAAAACACGGAGGGAGGGTGATGTGTTTAGTATAAAAAAAGAAAAGCCTCAAATTATACATGCATAATAAAATAGGAAGATGGATAGGGAGAGGGAGCATTTGGTTTGGGGAAACATCTAGTTAATAGAGTTAAACACTGTTGTTGAAGGGTAAACTTTCAGAGAGTTTTCTCTCCTATTCTTTGAAAAAAACCTTTTTTTTTTTGCTGTACAAGGGAGGGCCCCCCAAAAAAAAAACTACACACAAATACTACAAGTGGATGTCATCCCCATCAAATATTTCAGTAACAGCTGAGAGCATCCCAAAGGGGGAACATGCACCGTATGAAGATTAAAATGTTCTTTCTTTTCAGTTTCTAACATAGTATGGGTTAAATTATTTTTAGTATATCAGTAAAACTTTGCTCGACAAACTTTTCCGGCCCTGTCGAAAGAACAAAGGAAAAATTAAAGACGTACCATTAAAATAAAGACATATTCTTTTGGAAACTGGTCTTCAAGCTGATACACATCGAGGAACTCACTTTTGTTTTTTATGACAGACTGGTAGAAGATAGCAACAAGAAAGAATACAATGAGATCTGCACAAAATACATAGGCATACAGATCAACTTCTCTCTTGCCTCCACCAATTACAGAGAGAATACGGTAAGGGAATCCCACTTCTTCTACAAAACCTGCTTGCTGAGCTTTGAGGATTTCCTTGGCAACATCAGCTGCTGGAGTTAAAGATTTATTCCATTCTGCTGAAGAACAATCAATTACAGGTGAGGCATACACAACCTCGAAAACTGCCAAGGCAACACTTGAATTCTCTTTACTTCTTTCAATGCTTTGAATGTTAACCCTACTAGCAAAAGAGCAAATATTTGGGTTCTTTTCCTTGCACTTATCACTGTGGATAACACTGAGCAACTTGTTAATTCCAGATTCAATCCTCTCTGGTTGAATCCCATCCTCTGGCCAGAAGATGACATCCATAGACACCTGAACAAAATAAGGAGGCGATTCTGCTCCACGCGTGAGTGATTTCCAGTACCTAGAAAAGCTTCTCCCTACCAGTTTTACCATGTTAGTCATCTGAGTTAACAGATCCCATGCTTTCTCTGGCCAGCTATAACTAGTGGGATTATCTTTTGTGTGGAGATCATTCCTCTTAAATTTGAAGTCAATAGAAGACAACCATTCACCATCTTTGGGTGTTATGGAACTTTGAATGAGGGTAAATAAATAGACAAGAAAAAGAGGTAATGAACTGACAACAAATGAAGATGTATCCTTGTGTGTTGGAAAACCTAATTCTCTCAACAGGCCAGGATCAATACTCAACCCACAGTGTTGGATGATGATTTGGTACAGATACTGAAGTAAAATGTAAACTTCGGTATACATTAAAATGATAACCCAGAAGATGTAACTTGGGCCTGTATTAACCCATAAAGCATACAAATAGAGAGCGCCAAGATACACCATTGATAGCAAACTGAAGTTCCATAAGAATACAAGAACAAAGCAAGAATAACATACCACATCATTGTTGGAACGCATCTGGTACCATATATAACGAAAGATCCTTCCTAACTGCAGACTTGCAGCATCAGAACTCTTGTCAGACTGCACAGATGAAGCACGATCCAAATATATAGGCCTAGATTTCTGACTTTCCATCTCGTCATATATCTGATCCTCTGTGTTTGTATGCTCATTTGTATCAGAATCTTCTTGTGAAATATTCAGAAAGCTCACTAAGTGATTAACTGCCTGATTTCCAATGGATTGTACCTGGGAAACACCATCACCAAATAATTGTACAGCAGATTTCAACGTGTTTTCTTTTGATTGGCCTTTAATGTTTTCCTTTTTCCCTGAATCACTAGAAGTATCAATTTCTATTTCGGTAATTTCACAAAGAGGAGAATCAACTGAATGCTTGATGTCCTCCTCTGTTATTGGAGTTTCCACATCCATGCAAGCAGATGATTCATGGGATTCAGTTGGGAAAACAGCATCCTCTCTTATTGTGTAATCTAGTCTCCCCAAAACCCGGTCTTCTTTTTCAGGGATTCCGATGTCATTATTTGATATAAGAGAAGTGCTCCTCCTCCTTCTTAAACCCTCACTGCTGTGAGAAAACCCATCAATGCAATTAGTAGATGTGTTCATGCTATGGAGTTGTATTTGCAGGTTCAGCATTTCAGATTTCATCTTCTCCACCTGCATATTACGCTGTCGTTTTTTCTCCTCACTTTCACGAATTTGTTGTAATTGTTCAGTTTTCCAAGCAGCCTTTTTCTCTTGCTCACGCACAATTGCACCAATTTGCTCTGCTTCCAGGTAGCGACACACATAATCAAACTCTTGAGAGGAAAACATATATGACTGAAGAGATACCAGCACAAAAATGATAATCTCTACAATGGCAGATCTTGCAGTAATCCGAAAACCATAATCATATTTATAAAAACCAATCATCTCATAGATGGAATTTGCTGTGTCACACTTTCCAGCACTTGGTCCCCCAACAAAAGGAGACTGATACGCAAGAGAAAGTATAATAACAACAAAATTGTATACACGCAAGAACTTGAATATTTTGTTTTTCTTCTTCAGTATTTCAAGTCTCATGCGAAAGAATACGAGAGCAAAGGCAAGATAACCAAGATGCAGAATATCGTACTCAAGTGTACCAGTAATCAATATCAATATTAGTACAAGATCTAACAGATGGCAATAGCAGTATAGCCTTAAATAATCAAGAATGGTCCACATGCTTTTAGTTTCAAAAGAGAGATCTTTCCAAACAAATGTGTTCCTACGTTGAGATATAATCTGACGGTATGTTGAAGATCCTGAAAAGTTAGACAGGCGATCAGCACGAAGTTTGAAGCAGGCCAGCATGAATACCACAAAGTAGCTGATCAACATCCGGGGATCATCAACAATAAGTCCTACATCAGAAAAGACAATGAAATGATCAGGACAATGAAGGCTTCAATGCACAGAGTTATAGTACATGCATATTAAATACACTGGTGGAAAACCCCTAAATAGTTACAAAACTGATGTGATATCACTATATCAGTAGTTTCTATTTGATCCACAAAGGGAGATGTTCCAAAGAGGAAAACAAAAAGACAAGATAATTGAGGAATCTGAACAAATTACGCAGGCAATAAACTAAATATTTAACTAAAATAAAACCATCAAATTCCCTTATAAACTTGAACCATTAGAGCCAAATATAAGGCATGAACATGGAATACTTTCAGAATTGCAACTGAGAAGGACAAGAGGGTCCTACCAAACCAACATTTCTCACAATAATGGAAATAGAGAGTTGAAGCTTTCCAGCACTCATGGCAACGAATCTCACTTGTACCATGGGAATTCAGAAGTAACATATCATTCCAGATGACAAAATATTCCAGGATGAGAATGGAAGCAAACAAAAAGACAAATATGGGCCAGACTTTGCGTATGATTTTCCGATTCAGAATAATACAAGCAGCAAGCATTGCAATATATAGCATGGATAATGCATTTAACAAGGCAAAGCTTGCAAGTAGTAATGTGATCATGTTTATCTCAAGACCGAACAGATTAAATATATTCTCCATCCAAAATTTCATATATATTTTTAAGACAGTTTTCTGTGTTTCAAACCGCTCCTTTTTCAAAGAAACAATTCGCTTCTTGTTCCACTTGTGGCTCTCTTTGTTGCTTCCCCAGATAAACCCGAATGAATACTTTTTGTTATTACTGTCAGAACCTCCAGCATTAGTGGATGAAGTATCATGTGCTCGAGGCAAACCAGAGGTTATAATGTTCAGCGACTTGCTAGATGCCCCTTCTTGTGATGCAGCTGGTGGGTGTGAACTACTTGACAGATTACTTTCCTCATTGCATATTGTAATATCATCAAATGCATCTTCTGTGGAAACAAACAAAGGACAAGGTTCTTCCCACTGTTCTTTGCTTGAAACGATATTTGGCATCCTTTCCAACCAACGGAAGACATTGTATTGAAGTGTACAAGCCACAATAACCAGCATCTTCCCCCTCAATCCTGATTCTAGACCCCAAAATCCTGGGCTGTATAGACGGAAGCCCAAAAGGAGAGATACATCAGAGTGCTCTTGCCCGGGAAACATTTTAGCTTGCTTACCCCACATCTGGAAAAGATACTCGGCTGTCACCAGCAAACCTGTGTATACTAAGAAAGATTTGGATGGGATACTAGAAGTTTTTGGTAAGATGGAGCAGAAAATTAAGCCAAGAAGATACAAGAAACCAAATGCACTGATTGGGGATAAAGATGCATAAAACAGAGCAATAAACAAGATCTTCTGGCTGTGCCAGATAAGCAATCGCTTGGTAAACCCAAGTTGCCCTGGTTCCAACTGATCCAAGTAAACCTGTCTAGTCTGCTTGCTCTGCCTCCTTTCATAGCTATAAAGTTGCATAACAATTAAGACTGCCAGAGACTCCCAAACATTGTCAAAAGAAGATGCTTTTGAGTCATATCCCAGATAAAAATAGAGATCTATCATTCTGGACAAACACATCTCAAGGCTTGAGAAGCTGCTCAAGCTGTATATGAAGATAAACACCGAAATCGCATATATTTTCAATGGAAGCCAAAGCTGTCTTTTTGTTCTCTCAACAAGTTGTCTTCCAGTAATCCACAGAAGAAGAAGAAATATGTAACCAAATGATGTGTAATTAGGCTTCACCATGTATACTGTAAAAAGAATAGTCACGAAAGCAATGGAGGTGCCACATGATCGGTATATAGATAGGAACTTCTGCCCAATTGCACTGAGGTATGATGCTATTCTTCTTTCTGTAAAAAAAAAAAATGAGGATGAAACATGGATAACAATCAATAAGATAACAACATCGGAATTTATGGCAGTACAATACTTAGTTTCACTAGACATGATTTTCTACAAATAGTTATGTATGTCTGTACTTAAGGTGCCATAAGCAGACTTGCTTGATTACAATATTTTCATGATCCGGGCAGGGCCTGTGTAACAGCATGAAGGTATAAGAATAATTTTTGGTATTACTCAATAATAATGCCACCAACAGACAATTTGCTTAAAAGGGATAATATATAAATGGGTTAAATATTCTTTTGGTCCCTACAATTAGGGACCTTCAAAGTTTAGTCCTTGCTTAAATTTATTGTTTTTTAGTCCCTATAAAAAAAATTCTGCACAGTTTTAGTCCTACTAAAACCAAATTTGTTTAATTATCCTTAAACTCTTAAATTTTTTGAAGGATTTTGTTAAAGCATATTTAGGAGATTATAAAAATTTCATATACTACATTTTAGAAAAATTTAACACGTCGGTTTTGTAGGGATGAGTTAGACCCAACTCTCAATTCTAACAAAACTTATATATGCCCCCCCCCCCCCCCCCCCCCCTGCTCTGCTTTTGAGTAATTGATGTAACATAAAGTTAATATGCTAACCAACTTCCTACTATTCATCTCCTGGTACAAATTAAAGATAATTAGAAGAGTATACCAACAAACGTGAACTAATGTCATATTTATATTTATATCATCATATATATCATATACTATATCTAGTAAATAAAATGAAGTTACAAAGCACCATAAATGATTTTGATACGTACCGTAAGAAAAACTTTCATCACTGTTTCTCAAGGAGGAGGAAGAATATACAGACAATAGAACAGATTTGTTAAGCCCAGCCTTCAAGATGCTGAATCCAATAGGAGGGCTAGGGGCATGCTGTATGATTGCAGAAAATGAGAATAACATCTCAAAACCATGGTTATGAATTGTGCAAAAGCAAGCAAGCAATGCTACTTCCAAGAAATCCCAGGCACTATCTTTTTCAAGAAAACCTGTACGATTCACAAAACAACATATGGTGAATCTTCCATTTTCTTATTACCTAACAAATGGGAAGACATGTTGATCTGACATTGCTATAAATTTAAGAAGTATAAACTAGCTAATTCCATCTCATACCTAATTGCATTAAAATTTCCATGCTTACAGAACCTTTCTTCTCCAAGGCAGAAGAAACCAAATTAATTTGAAGAATATACAACAGTGCAAAATGAATCTCACATAGAAGAATCAAAGCCTGCCTTAACTTTCTGCTGATACTGTGGCTCAAAAGATAAATCAAGAAGAAAATCACTGAAGAAAAAAACAGAAAGACTGATCAATAAACTACCATATGATACTGTCTCATGATAAAATACAGCCCAATTTAATGGCTCAAAATAATCAAGGTAAATGATTATATTTCACAAATCAGTAGAATGGATTCAGTGTAAATGATCACAGAAGGGTTTGATGAAACATACTATATACAGCATGGATGAAACCAGGTTTTATAGCAATGAGAAAGATCAATGCCAACATAATAGCCCGCGAGCATTTACGCAGTCCCCATGCTATTGTTGCAACAATCAATACCTTGGTCTCTCCGTCCACTGTGGATAAGACAGATTAAGATAACAAAACAGAATAAGATACATCTAATTTAGTGAGCCAAAAACAATTGACAGAAAATGAATAAGGATCAAGAAGCCACGACACAATTAAGTTGGTCAATCAAGAGCGATCACAAAATACTCCCCCTGTTCCTTATTATAAGCAAAAAAAAATCAACTTTTTTGTAAGGTGAGGATTGGGCCTAACTCAACCTCACAAAACCGGCTTGTAAGGTGAGGATTGCCCCTCACTTATAAACACATATTCAGACTATCTCGCAGCCGATGTGGGACTTCTTAACACACCCCCTCGCACCCAGCACTACTGGGCTTGGAGCGCGGATATAAATTGTGGATGGCTTGATCGATAGCAGGCGGTCATGCGGTGGATGACCCGATCGATAGCAGGAGGCCATCGGAAGTGGCCCAGCAAATCGTGGATAGGCTCTGATACCATCTTAAAATTGAGTGTTGGGCCTAACTCAACCTCACAAAACCGGCTTGTAAGGTGAGGATTGCCCCTCACTTATAAACACATATTCAGGCCATCTCGCAAGTCGCAACCGATGTGGGGCTTCTTAACAGTTCTCTATTATAAGCCATTTTAACTACTTTCATAATTTTTAATACTATTCTTCCTATAATACCTTTTGGGTGCTTTTGATTCGCAAAACAGTAAGTATTGGGCAGTACAAGACAGAACAGTACAGAACAAGACAGAAAGGTACCTGAGAGAGATAATATTTTTTATGTTGGAAAATAAATAAAAAAATGTATTTTGGTATTTTTGATAGTCTGTAATCTAGACAAAAAGTTGTCCCGTAGTATAGTGAAGGTAAAAAATTCTTGTTTTTGTCCACCTCTTGCTGTCTGTATGTCCAGTCCCATGACCAGTTAAATCAAATAGGGTACAAAAAAAGTTGTACAATCCCCAGTTTTTTAACAAATCAAACGCACCATTCATATAATTTTTTTCCAATACCACTTCATTTAATTAAAACTTTCGGTGGCATGCTTTTTTCAATGCCACAAACGGAGTTATAGAAAAAGCAAATGTTTTTTTACAAATAGTACTAGTTGGTAAGTGGAAATGAATAGAATGAGGGTCTGCAGCGTAGAAGATCAATAAGTGAAGATTAGGCAACCAATACTAGTAGTAATAAATGAATAAAAACGGCATCCCTCATAAAAAATCTAATTTCTAGTTTTAGCATACCAAACTGCTTCTCTCCACCCTACCTTTACATAACTGGTTGACGAAATCCTTTTCTCTTTTCACCCTGTCCCCTGCCTCTGTGTTTCCTGCCAGGCGCAGAATTTCTTATGGTATGTTCTCCAAAGAAGGTAAGAAAGGTATAGCAAACGGTGGACGAAATGTCTGTTCATTGGGTGATTAGAAAACTCTAGGTGAATTACTTAACTAATTATGCAGTAGAATGTTAGTAGAACTACAATTAACATGATTTTCTGACCATACAATGATGAAAAGGGTGGGGCATATGTTGTTTAATAAGGAGGGGAATGATGACTCTTGAAGGGGCTGTACATTAGCGTCATCAACAAATGCATTTTCCTCAAAATTACATGACAATGTCCCTTATTTTTAACTGAATTGTGGAACAAAATGGTCTTCTAGAACGAGGTGCTATTTTAAGAGTGATACAATGGTAATAATTGAATTTTTTTTATTGATAAAATTATATGCCTTCTGTCCTTTATTAAGGGGACCTCTAACAAAAATCATGGTATTAAGAAAAGTTGTTCGAATAATAAATTTGTTTGAAATGTGTGACTATCATTAAATTACTCTTTGTGTAAAAATGCATTCATTGTTGACCTTTAATATTCCAAAAAAATTGGTAGTGTTAATAAGGGTATATTTGTGTGCCGCCTAAAATATACCCAAAAATATGGGGGTAGCAATAGCATACACTCTATCTAGGCAAGTGTAAATCTCAACTTAATTTTGATACAGATATGGATGTTAGAATTAATAAGTAAACAGCGCCCTATACAATGAAAGTTTCTTCCCATGCGCAACAACTTGTTTACTTGCCTTTCACTGGTTTTCAGCTGACAATTTTCAGGATTTATAACTTTAGATGCATGTCTCTGCGTGCCTGGAAGTGATTGCAACCTCTATAGTATACTTGGATGTTTTCTAATGAAATTTGTCCGTCTCTTTCTTCAACAATTTTTTATTATTTTGAAGACAGAACCACAACAATTAAGAGATGCTAAGAATAGACAAAGTTTTCAAACCAAAATGACAACAACATCCAGATGACATGCACAAAAGCTGTAAAAACCTAAATGTTGAATATATCCTCGTTGAGGTTAAAGCATTGTTAAAATAGTAAGAAATCATAATGCAAAAAATTGACCCTAGGGAGCAAACATATTTGCTACCATAAAAAATTAACACTTTTCCTTTAAATGTCACAATCAGTAATAATCAGACCATCGTAAATGATTTTTAGAGGAGTTAATTTAGCAAGAAAAACCAAAATGGACATACAAGCAGTTATAGTATATAGACGCATTGGTGGAAATCAATTCCAAATATTATGAGAATCACAGATCTAATAGTTACAAGGATTGAAATCAACTATTCTATTTTTATTGTAATTCCTGTATTTTTATAATTCCTATTAAATGCTGGGAGTTGCCTACTTTTTTGTCTCCTTTTTCAGAATTCTTTTTCGTTTAATTGGTCTCTAATCAGATGATTAATCAAGTGGTGAACTCTTCTCTTAAGTATATGGGCATATAAAGTCACAAATAAAGGGATAAGTGATCATACATAAACGAATAATTAAAGAGGGATACGAGGTTTCCAAGAAACAGGTATGACAAGATTGTAACTTATTACCTTTTCCCGAAGAACAGTCATTTGAAGTTTGCTCACCCTCATCAGACAAGCAAAGAAAAACAGAGTTGTTCACAAGATTACCCAATGCCACCAAAATTCCAAGACAAAATTGTGCAAGCAAAAAAAAACCAGGTATTGGATAGTGCCACAGACCCACCATCTCCCAGATTTTCATGTCCTGGTAAACAAGTTTCAACTGTTTACAAGTATTCAAATCAACACTTGTCTATGATAAAAATTGTAACAATGAAAGACATAATTACCCGTCCAAGTTTCCAATTCAGAAATGTAAACGCCACATTAAATATATAGGTGCTAGCAGCCCAAAAGAGAATGAATACAAGAAGCAGGCCATTCAGCCGGTGCAGATGAAATAAGGAAGGGAAGGCATAGATAATGTAACCAACGTAAGCAAGTAGCCCAAATGCACATAAGCTTGCGAAATGGAAGCTCCAAAAGGAAAGGGCCAACAAGGAGACCTGCCAAAATAATTAATTTGGAAAATTTATAAACAAATACTACCTCTATCCCTAAATATAGGACTACATTGACTTAATCATAGAAATTAAGAAAATTGATAGTAGTATTAAATATGTTAAAAATTGGTGGTAGTAGTAGTAGTATTAAGTTACACGAGAGGGAAACATGAGGGAGGAAGGGTTGTTTGAACTAGTAGTATTGATAGTAGTAGAATTGATAGTAGACTTAATCATAGAAATTAAGAAAATTGATAGTAGTATTAAATATGTTGAAAATTGGTAGTAATATTAAGTTACACAAGAGGGAAAACACATTGAAACATGAGGGAGGAAGGGTTGTTTGAACTAGAATGCGTGTATCAGTGTCTCAAAACTGAAAATTGTATGTCTCAACTACATAGCAGAGATATTTTGCATAGACTTTAAACTTTAAAGGCAAATAATAATAATAATAATAATAATAATAATAATAATAATAATAATAATAATAATAGAAAAAATTACAGGACATCCTTCTCCTAATTACATGTTATTCTCCTTATTTACACGATCCAATTTTATTTTCAACAGATAGTACAAGTGGTAAGCAGTATTAAGATGATGGTTAATAAGTTATGCCAGATATTGATTAATTAATCAATCATTGAGGTGATTTCTTCTAAATCTCCAAATATTTCTAGAAAATACGTTGTTAGTTGCAATTACCAGTGAAAAGTAAAAAATCAAACACCAGCTTTCCCATAGGCTTCATAGTCATTTAGATTAACTTGTTTTAAGTTCATAACAGTTTATGATCAAAACCTTACTGAGAGAACTTTACAAAAGAAATAAATTCTCCTAAAAATAATACAATCCAAACATGCAATGTGCACCAGTAAAGGAAGGACTGTGACAAAGGAGTATAGCTCTATCAAAAAAAATTATCCATAAAAGCAAGCAGATTATAATATATTAATATGTTTCAGGAATATATACCGGGAAACCATACGTGAAAAAGTTGATACTAAAGGTTCGAAAAACAGCTCCTCTGAGTAAAACATTTGTGTGCCTCACACCAGATCTGCACATTAAATTCAAGCAATGCAACAGGATTTAGAGCCACATTCCATATACCCCAAAAATAATCTGATAAAGAAGTGAAGCAGCAAATTTAAAGTAAAAAGGATCATCTGATAAAAAAAAAAAAAAAAAACTCATTAGTTAGTTGTAACATCATATTTTCTCATCCTCGTCTTTGTAACACCGTCCATCTTAAAGAAGAACGCACTAACAATAATCAACATGTGATACAACTAGACAATGAGTTAACATTCCTTAATGCTTACTTTTTATACTTTTAAACAGTAGTCATGTCACATAGTATATGATTCAATATTCATTAAGGTTGGCTACTTACCTAAGGTTGTGTTTAGTCTTACTTTTCATTTCCAGTTAATATATTTGCACTAATAATTACAAAAATGACTTTATTGCTACCTTATCATTATCTGAAAACAAGGCAGTGCTTCTGTAATTATTAGTGAAAACATATAAGCTGAAAATAAAAACCAAGCAAACACAAATGTAAAAATTGCAGATGCTGAAACCTTGATTCAGATGGTTTTTATGATAACAGAACATTGTAACTATACCTAATATATTTGTATTTGAAACATTGATTATGGTGGTCAAATGTATGTGGATCTTCATGTCATAAATATGAGCTATACATTGCTATGTATATGATTATCAGTCTATGTAAAAGATGACAAGAATTTGTAAAATCAAATCGTAAAATCAAAGTGATCAACGACAAATGTCAGAAGATTTTATCACCTGATCTAAACATGCTAAAGTGCAAAGATGAAAATTGTGGATAGGAGAATTGTGCAAGAGAGGCAAAAAAGACATCGAAAAGCAAAACTAATTTGAATATCTCCCATTAAATTGGTCTTCCAAAAGTTTACATAAGATCCATTACCGGCTAAAATACAAGGGAATACCTACCAACCACCTCATTAAGGAAATACGAGGGAATACAAATATTTAGACTACCCAATACCTACATATTATTTTCTCTTTGCCTTCATGTTATTCTGAAATCTGAATAAGGTTGTTTAAAATTCAAATGTATAGACTACCTACCACTACAGCCTATCTAAGGAAATACAAGGGAATAAAAATATACAAATCAAATCAGCAAAATTTGTCTTCGTTATAAAATAAATAATTCTCAATGATTTATTTTAATTATGTTCCACAAATACGAGGGAATACAAATATTTAGACTACCCAATACCTACACCATATTATTTTCTCTTTGCCTTCATATTATTCTGAAATCTGAATAAGGTTGTTTAAAATTCAAATGTATAGACTACCTACCACTACAACCTATCTAAGGAAATACAAGGGAATAAAAATATACAAATCAAATCTGCAAAATTTGTCTTCGTTATAAAATAAATAATTCTCAATGATTACTTTTAATTATGTTCCACAAAATTATCCTCCTTTAAAAAAAGCAAAAGACTTGAGATAGTGTAGCCTTGAGAGAAAAAAAGGGCTAAGGATAGTCATGTATATCCAACTAACTTTTTTCCATACCATACATTAGATAACCTAAACGATACTTATTTTCATTTGCTTACCTTGATTCACGAATAAAAAATGAATGCTTAGAGGGAAGAAGTTGCTCGGTTAAGCTACAATCTGTCGCAGAAATAATAACACCCATCTCCTCCAAATCAGATTTAGTGAAAGACATCTGCATCACAACAAAGAAATAATTATAAAACAAAACAGTGTCAGAAACAGCAAAAGTTTGGTGCACAAATGAAGACAAATAAGGGAACAAAAAAGAGTTTCAGTCACATCATTTTGTATAGAATAGAAAGATATTGATTGTTCTCCATGTTGAATGGCAATAATTCACATAACTCTTCTTGTGGGAGTACCAGATGAAAGTCATTTCATTACATGAAATAAGTTTGTTTGAGAATAGAAAGAAAGTTGTACACCAAAAACCAAAAAAGAAAGGGAAAAAGAAAGAAAAGAAGAAAAAAAACATGTATGCAAATATTGGAGTATAGAGATGCTCGGATTGTTTATTTCCATACTGAATGCATTTTACAGTTGTGTATAATTTTTCTTTTTTATACTGTTAATAGCCCTTCTACTTAGCTTGTAATATCTTTCTGCCTAAGCTTTGTAAGTTGTTCCCAGTACATATGTCTATGAATGTATGTGTTGAGATGTCAATTTGACAATAGATGTGGCCAAAGTGGTTGTCCTTACTCCTTACAAGATTTGGGAAATCCTCATACTCCTCACACATTGAGCTAGCTTTTGGGGTTAAGTTAGATGTAGTCCAAATACTAAGATAGTATCAAAGTCTGTCATATATCTGCAATTAGGCCGCCCATATTTCTTTACACTCTAGATGCTCAGTCCTAGGCGTGATAGGATGTTATCGAGCAGCTGCATTTGACCACACTCCAAATGTTTAGACTGGGAATAAGAGGGTGTAATGAAATCCAACATCAACTATAGCCTATTTCGAAGGGAAACACAAAATTCGGATTACAAGTAAACTGTCCACATGACAAATGATGTCACCAAATACTAGAACTTTACTATGTCCCTCCCCTCAGTTATCATCTCTACCAGTTTCGTGTTAGTTAACCTAAGGGATGAAATAGCACCTTACAACCTTTTAAGGTCATCAATGCACAGTAAGAGATCATTCTCAAAAACATAGACCTTTTCAATCTTTCTTATACTCTACATGTTAGGCCCTACTAAATTAAGAAACAAATATGCCACAAGTGAAGAGGTTTACACAACACTTGACCTGCAGTACCTAATATTAAATGTAAAAGCCCAATATTTATTTAAGTAACCTCTTCCAACCATTTTCAGTTTGACCAAAAATTTATGAAACAGATACTAACCATTATATAGTAAAGTATGAGAGAAAGGCTGGAACAAACTTTAGTCCACTCAGTATTCGCAGATATTTTGTAAAGACCAATTAAGTCAGCCGTCCAATGAAACATACTTGGATATTCCACAGGAAGTTGATATATGTAAAGCAGGAAAATATTAAAACCCGCATACATCTGAAGAAGCTTCCACCACCTTTACAACCATATACACAAACATAAGCCCAAAAGAAAAAGGGTGTCAAATAACACCTAAAGATAATGAACGAGCATGAAGGAAACATCCATATAAAATCACCTGAAAAGCCCAAGAAAGTTGCTTGTTAAAGACCAATCCACAAGACCAACACAGCTACCAACGAAAAAAGGTAGTGAGGCCCATGAAGGATGGCTAATTCCAACAACTAGCTGAATGGCAGGCAACAGCAAGCAAGATGCCACCCGAAGATGAGAACCTAAAAACAGAGGGGGAAAATGACATTATTAGCATCAAGTAACACTGTTAAGAAATTAGTACGGTGGGGGTCTTTTGCGGCAAAAGCAGGAGTGGACGACGATAGTTGTGGTTGAGGAGCTCAGAAAAATTGAAAGCATGCCAAAAGAAAGGATGACACAACAGATATCAGCTGGAACAAAGAAGAAAGAAAAGAGGATTTTTTTAATACAACAATTACAGTTTTCCCAAAGATTTGGGAACTAGACTGCAGAATGGTGACAAGACGGGTCACATGGGACCAAACCAGACTCTAGATAAAATATATTCCAGCTATGGATTAAAATAAAAGGAGGAGAGACATAATAAGAGAATTCAAATATTATTGATAATAATTGGATACTAACTTCATAATAAAGACTAAGCACTAGTCCCTACTTATAGGGAAACAAAACTCTTCAATAAGAATCCTAAATAAATAGGGAAATCAGGAAACAAATCATGATAATAACTAAGAAGCATGAAAACTAAACTTATGTAATAATCTAAGATACTCTAATATTAGAAAATAATCCTATGAGATAAAACAAGTTATTATGGGATGTTGTTTTATATTCTTAGAAAGACAATCATGCGAAACCAGACGCTTCATATTGCAAATTTACAAATACTGTGTAGTAAAAAAGTCAACATAAAAATCAAAAGAGAAAGAAAAAATAAACAAGAGGGTCAAAATAAACTACTTACAAACCTAAACGTTCGACAATTGATACTAAACGACTCCAATATGAATCTCGCCATGTATTCAGAAAATGTGTCTTCCCGTATATATCAAATAAAGCAACAAGAAGTGCTAGCAGTTGTATAACCATGACATAAGGAGATTTCCAAGATTGAACTCTGCAAAAGGACACCCCAATAAACAAAAAATCAGTATATTATATAAAAATAATAATAAAACAATAAATGAAAAAGAAATCGATCTTACGTCATAAACCCAATCAGTTTAGCCCACCAAGCATCTGCTATCCATGACATTGGCTTAATAGCCCATAGTACCAGATAAGTCACTTGAAAAAATATTGCAACTACAGAAAAGACAGTAATTGGCCACATTAACAAAAACCTCCTTCGAAAATGAAATCCTACAACAAGAAAAACAATATTAGTGATGATGAAATATACCGATCAAAGACAGCACAAATGAGTTAAACAAAGCATATCAATAAACAGAATGAAGAAATGTCAATCCATATGAATAAATTTGGGCATAATTATTATCTCAAGGATAGAGTTTTAAGTTTTAGCAGCCAAGTACATGAAAAAATAAATATTCAAAATGAGAACTATCAAGCCCTCCTTCAAATTGAAGCAATCACTAACTCCACAGCCAAACAGAATAGTGCATCAGTCTCTACTGCAAGGTCCTCAACTAAAGTCCTTTCTTGGGACCAATCATCTGTTTCCTTCTCTACTTCGATGACTTTTTCTCATACCATTCACGGAAAAGCTTGATGATTGTAATTTTAGGATTTGGGGGGCTATCTTGCAAGGCTCGTCGTCTCCATTGTTTTTGTTTGAACAAAATTCTAATTTTGGTCATGTAACGAGACCTATCTTGCATGGAAACAACAAGATCAACTGCTCCTTTTATGGCTTCAAACGGTCTCTAGTCTCTAGCTACATTCTTTCAACAGTTATTGACACTGTTCATTTGTATGAACTCTAGGAGAAAATACACGGCCACTTTAAAAATAATTAAAATAGAGGGGAATTTGTTGGAAATAACAAAATTCAATGCATAGGTACACATATTTTTCAGACATGAATGTTGTTTAAATTCATTTATGTCCTTAGGGAGTTGAACTTGTATTTATTCTTCTTTAATCTTGTAAGTTGTGATCATACCATGTAGTTAATTTAGATATTCTTAGGATTCAAATATTACTATCTCAACTAAGAGTTCCCTTCTCCACTAGTACAACGCTGTCTGTTAATAGACTTTCTGTTATAATAGTTGGACTAACTAAATCAATTAGTTCTGTTAACTCATTATATATATATATATATATATATATATATATATATATATATATATATATATATATATATATATATATATATATGATGTATTGTACCTGAATCAATGACAATTAATGCACAATCCATATCCATATTTCATAATTCTAAAACACTCTGTCTCCCTAAACTCTTGAACCATACTAATACTATAGTCCCCGACGCTTTAAGCAAAAATAACTTAAAACCAAACAGAAAGAACTAAGCAGCTTACCTAATTGTGATACATGGTACAGAAGTAGAAGAAATGCTATCAAATCAATAAGAGAGATCAAACTCCAGTTGATCAAAGAAGCTGCAAGAAAACAGAGCGCACAAAATTAGCAACATACTGCAACAAATTGAAGTAATATCCATACATGTTTCTACATAAAGAAAGAAAACATAAATATCAAAAAGACTACTGAAAACAATATTTAAAAAACAAAGATGTAGAGGATAGTCCTGTGAAGCACTGACACGGACACCGAACATGACACGGACACTGACACGTCGACACAGTTAATTTTATTGAAAAAGTGATATAATACAATGTAAGTGTCGGTGTCGGACACGCCTAATCTAAGGAGTGCCGGAGCTTCATAGGAGGATACTCAATAACACTAGACCATTTAAATTTTATGAAATAGAATCACACATTGTCCATAAGTCCTATCTCAACTGACACCTTCACCTCGGCTCAAACTCGAAATCTCGCAGTTGTGTGTGAATTTCAGTGGTATTTGTCATTTAGTGCATGCTAACTTACACTTTAAAATCAATCAAATCACTAACTAACTTACAAGTCTTTATGATGACTCTAGTTTTCTCAGTCCAAAAATTGGCATAAAATATATTATAAGATTTAACAATGAAAATTGAATTAATCAACCTAGTAAGCTCAGTCTTTTACTTCATCGAGAAAACAAAAATTGCAATGAGTGTATTGTACCTGTTAGAAGCAACGAAGGAAGCACGAAACCGGCTAGAAACTTTCCCATTGGATGAATCGGTTGAAACACGAAGCAATCACATCGAGATTCAATTGAATCGGTGAAATGAGTTGATTGAATAACGAAGAAGAAAGTACTTTCCGGCGCAGGGAGAATAACTCGCCGGAAACTACCACCAACTCGAGTGGTTTTCAGTTTTCACGGTTTCTAGTTTCTTCGTTCGCTCTGTAACAGTTTCAGTTTTGTGCCAATAATATAAAAATAAAAATAAAATGATAATTAAACAAAGAGGATTTTGTTGATGGAGATTTATGTAAATGTTGAAATAAATTTAAAGGTTTTTTTCAAAATTTGCACAGAATTTTTTATAAGGAAAAATGGTAATGGAGTCAAAAATTCTTGAAGCTTTTTTTGGATCGTTTTATTTTGATTTTTAGGTAAAAAAAAAAATAGCAAAATACTATTGGAGAAAAAGACACATGAGCTTATGCTATCTTCGCCAACAAGGATGCTATGTTTGACCAATGGCGATTTTTTTATAATTAAAAATTAAATAAAATGAGATTTGATTTGAACTTTTTATAATTTGTTATAGACTTATAGTTCATTTTGGGTCCTCGGAATCATGTCGACTAGCTTGTGCTTTGAAGCCGGTTAATCTGGGTGGGACATGTGATTTTGTTGTCATTCCTTTTCCCACTTTTTTATTTTCAATTAATTGAAAAGGATGTCATGTATCCACACAAATTTCTCAACATGAAATTATTAGTTTGAATTTCTATCTTTTTGAAGTTTGAATTTGATCTCTCTACTTTAATTATGAATTTTTAATAATTTATTATGTTATCTATATACAAAAAAAAGTAATATGATGTGATATAATTAAGAAAAGTTTTACCAACATCCCGAGAAAATCTAATTACATCTAAATTTCATTAAAATTTTATAATATCACAATTGTCTTTCTTCCTATAAGATTTTATAACATAATTTAGTACATTCAGACATACGAAAACTTAGTATAAGTATAAGTAACACATATAAATTAAGTTTTCATGAGCTACATAAACTCAATTTAGGTATCTTAAAGTTTACATAAACTACGATCAAGTACATGAATTAAAATATACCTAAACTATTCAAGAACACTTGGATGACATGGTAGGAGATTTCTTTCAACTTAACCAAAAGTTAAGGGATCGAACCAGTTCCTAGAATGCAGTAGTGTTAAATTATCTTGATGGAGAGTTTTGCCACTTTTGTGGTCCTACCTAGTTCAAGGGATCAGTCTATGTAGTTGCGCGCAGAGAATGCCTGGATCAAAGCAAAAAAGATATATATTAAACTTTTAGGTAACACATGTATGTTGAGTTTACATGAGCCATGTCAACTTATTTTACGCATCTCCTTACAAATTTTAAGGTTTACGTAAACTGCCACCAAGTACATGAACTCATACATATTGATTTATCTCATAGCAATAGTACTGATGCATATTGGACTATCGATATAAATAAAACAACTAGCTAAAGATGGAAGTAAAGTTATGAACAATTTTAGGGCAAAATGTTACCATGCACAAATGGAGATATTGTGCATGGTGCACAAGTCTTCAATTACATTATAACAATTAAGAATTTTATAAAATTTACTGTTTGATTGAAAGTTTATATTATATATGCAAAAATTTTAAAAAATTGAATTCATTATTATGTAATCAAAGACTTGTGCACAATACGCAATATCCTTCACTTGTGCTTATTAGAGACAATTTTATTGATTTTTCTCTTGATAAACTTAACTCAAAAACTTTACAAAATTTGGAGTTATTAAAACTCTATAATCATTTGTCAAAAAAAAAACTCTATAATCATTTAAAAAAAACTCTGTAATCACACGTGGCGGTTTTAGAGCCCAACATGCCCGAGCAGTGGCACTTGCGTGGCTCTGGCAAAAAATGTAGATGTTTTTAGGGTTAGTTTAGTTCAAAACTGTGATTTTTATGAGTTAATTTTAGACAAAATTGAGATTTTTTTTTCAAAACTTATATTATCCATTACAAAATTGAGATTTTTGTTTAACATTGAGATTTTACCCGGGCTTTATAAATTTTTTGGGTCCACCATTGATAAACACTAATAATAACACCGAGGTGGGAGATAAAGGTAAAACTGGTTGATATCTGAAAAATTAATCAATATTTTATTATAGTTTAAAAACAATTAATGTATAGTGTTGTTGATTAGGTTATTCTTATAATCAAGTTGGCGGTGGGTCAGTCTAATTCTGAATTTAGATTATTTTTTTGAAGGGTCTTGCTAACGAATGTCCTGGAATATTCTTTTAAGTATTCCATTTAAAAATAACTTTTATTCAAAAAGTTAAAACTGTAAGTTTTAATGCGTTGATGTTACTCATTTCAATAAAAATTATGTAAAAACTTATTATTTAAAGTGCTTAACGCGGAACACTCGTTAGTATTTTTTCTCTGCATATGTCATAAAAAAAGCTATGTCTAATGTGCACAAGTACACCAAATGATACACAGTGCACAAGTTGTTAATTACACTATAACAAATTACAAATACGAATAAACTATATCATTAGATTAAAAATTTATATCATATAAATCATTCTTATCGATCAATTTTTACAAAAATAAAAAAAATGAGAACTCAACTTCCTCTCTTATATTATTAGAATTTTTTGTAAAAACAAATAAAAATAGACAAACGGGAAATTGTAGATTTATTTTTCTTCAAAGTTCAACCCCATAGCAAGGGGAAAGGAAGTTGTCACTGGGTACTAACTCCTACTTAATTAGCGTGCACAACTGAAATTGTTTAAAAAAAGAAAACAAGAAGAAGAATAAGAAATCGTTAGAAGATGGTAGAACGTTATGCAGCAATCGTGACTTTATTGCTCACCCTCATCTCATTCTCTTCAATCGTTTTCGCTTCTTCTTCTTCATGCTCCTCTTCAATCACTGGTTAGTGCCTTCTCATGTTCATTTTTTCATCCATATCTTTGATTTTTAAAGTGTTCTTTCAAAATTCTTATTACTTATTTAGTTCACATTGTTATTCTTTCAATTCAACTAACATGCAGGGTTACCGCTTGTGAGAAATATCAGCGAGATTCATAGTGATAACTACGGTAGACCAGGTCTCTCTCATATCACTGTTGCTGGTTCAATCTTGCACGGAATGAAAGAGGTATCCAATCCAATCCAACTTAACTTCATAAAGGTTTAAATAAGTCCCTGCAATTATAATTTTTTTTCAAATTAGTCTCTAAATTCAAAATCTGCAGGAAAATATGCAGTTTTTGTGCAGATTTTCCTTCGAATTTTCCTGCGGATTTTGACTTTAGGGACTAATTTGAAAAGGAAATGTAATTGTAAGGACTTATTTAAAACAGAAAAACTTACAGAGACTTATATAAAAAAAATGCGAACTTACAGGGACCTGAACGTTATTTAAGCCCTTCATAAATCATAATGTTAAGTGTTTATCATTCATATAAGTGCTTTTAAATTTGGATTAATTTCTAGTTTCTAGTTTATTGGAACTTCGCAAATTCATTAAGTACTATTTGGTTCGGTTCCTTATTTATGGAAAAGTTCTAAGAAGTTTGTTGGTGGTCGTGGAGAAGTTAAATGAGAGAGCTTATGAAAGTGTTGAAGTGGATAAGCTGATTTCAACTTTTTTGAGTCGGGTTGATGTATTTTCTGGTGGTCTGGTAGTTGAGGAGTGCCCCTCTAAGAATGGGATTAGAAGTTGACCTGTAGGTGCTGTATGTTTTGGTATTTTTCATTGGTGTTCCGCTTATATATGACACTTTTGTTTTGTAGTTCCTCTTCTACTGATCACTGTTCGTCTTGTGCGGAGATTTGGTTTTTATTAATGATATATTTGCTGTTCAAAAAAAAAACGTTTTTGGGAAGTTGTTATTTAGAAGACTTGTAGTTCATTATATGATTATTTCGTCTTTCTTTTTCTAAATGTGCTTGTTGAAAAACTTTACCCAAATTGGTTCTATGTGTAACTTTCAGTGTTCATGCTTTTTGTTTAATGGAACCGAAGATTTGTTGTTGATAATTACACTACATTTTCTAGTTAAGAAAACATCGTTTAAGGTGTTGCATCATGTTTTTCAAGCATTTGTATGGTCAATGATGGTTAAATGGTTTAATCAGTCTGTATAATACAATATCATTTTTGTGAACTTTTTTCTGGAATAGGTTGAAATATGGCTTCAAACATTTTCACCAGGAACGCACACCCCAATTCACAGGCACTCTTGTGAAGAGGTTTTTATTGTTCTCAAAGGCAGTGGAACTCTTTATATTGCATCAAATTCAAATGGGAAGTACCCTGGAAAGCCAGAGGAGCACTTTATCTTTGCAAATAGCACATTTCATATTCCTGTTAATGATGTTCATCAGGTAAAACCATTTTATGTATTGTGAGATTTATCTAGCTTGATTTGGTTTGACTAATTCAATTCAATATTATAAATGCACCTTTTGATGCATGCGGTGTGCTTTATTTGGTAAATTAAAAACATAAAATTTACAATGTCAAGTGCTAACTTTTCTATGTGTTGCACATTGACCTCAACGAAAAATACCAAACACGATTTTCAGTATCATTATTGAGTATGGCGTTGTGTTTTCAACAGATCAAAACAGTAGTAAAGGGAAATACAATATATATATATATATATATATATATATATATATATATATATATATATATATGTTGTGGATTCCCCCTATTATTGTCTTTTCTATGCACAGACTTCAAATTTAAATGATGTCCAAAGAAATGTTAGTTGGTCAGAGTGAAGTAACTCCAGGGAGTTTGTTAGAAACTTAGTAGTTCCATCTTCTTTGCTTGTACTCCACTCTAACCCACGATGAAAAATAAATTGTTTAAAATATATAAAGTAATGCATCATGCATGTCCGGTAAGATGGAAAAAAAATTACAATTTTTCAGAGAGTATTAGCAAATGAATGATGCCAAATTCTTTAGATAATTAACAGCTTAACATTTCCTACTTGTTCTTCGGTGACTCTAGTCCCCTGTGTACTTTTAAATAATTATGGAGAATATGCTTTGCAGCTTTGGAACACAAATGAGCATGAGGATTTACAAGTTCTAGTTACAATATCTCGTCCACCAGTTAAAGTGTAAGTGACCTCTATACCCATTATCCTTGGATTCCATACTTTACTAATGAGGTGATAGTTGTGAATCTTAGCTTAAAAAAAGAAGATAGTGGTGACTCTTATCTGGCTCTTAAAAATATGGCAAACTGCCAAAGCTCTTTATAAATAGTATTGATTAGTAAGCATTCTTAGCTCCGTGTAATTTGGTAGACGGTGTCCCTTAAATCGCGGTATTACCTCTAGCTTTTATTGGTTTGAACTCATGCTTCTTAAACCTCATGGTGGTTTTTATACGATATTTAACAATTCATATTAAATTGATGCATTGAATTGCATTCTTTTGCCCATATCACATTGGGTTTGCCTAATTTCTGCAATCAAGCAAATTAAGATTCTCAGTTTGAAGTTGATATGCTTAGGTTGAACTGCAATGTCCCATTAACAGTGTGCATTAACCTTATTCTACACCATTAACAGTGGTGCAAATATCTTTCTTTCTTTTCATAGGTTTGCCTTTTCTCCCATTTTTTTCTTGAAAAAGCAACAATGACTCTTTGAACTCGTGCTAGCATTGTTTCAAAGGATACATCACTAGGCTATCTCGTAACACTGTTTTTCTCCTGTTCTAAGTTGCTCTTTAATCATTATAAATTTTTGGTTTTTCATTAGGTTTATATACGATGACTGGGTCGTACCTCACAGTGCAGCGAAATTGAAATTCCCCTACTATTGGGATGAACAATGTTCTCAAGAACCTTCAAAAGACGAACTGTGATTTATGGTCAAGGTTTAAACTTAACACATATTTTATTGCTGAGATTTTCTATTGTTGTAAAGCATTTCTTAACTATATGTTCAAAACTGTTTAGACATTCATATTCATATTCTTTTAGTCTAATCTCACTGCTTCTTCTATATAGGGTTCTAAAATTTTGCTACAAACGGTTCAACATGGTCATGCAAATCAAAAAAGAAAAACAAACAGAAGATTCTTAAAGGGGTGTTTGCAGTAGCAATTTTTATTACTTGTATGGTTTTCCATTTTTTATAGGGACCACCAATGTCTAAATGGTTGGTGTGCAAAGTATGCGAGTCTTGTAAATTTTGATGTACTAAGTTTGATTCAGAATCATAAAAAAAGTTGTATTGATATTATTTTCTATTTGTCAAATCGACGGAATGAAAGGAAAAAATATGTGTAAAACTAAACTTCGAATTTTAAACATGAAACTTTTATATTGTCAAAAAAAAAACATGAAACTTTTATTTTGTAAAACATGTTTGATTTTTTTTTCTTGACTCAAATGAGATATATCAATATAAACCTTTGAGTTTTTCACATTTTCTTTTAGTTTGTCTCATAATCCTAGCTCAATTGATAGGATATTTGGACGTAATGTATAAGGATCGGAGTTCGAACCTTGATACATTCACTTATTCACCTTTATGAGGTGAAATTCTAACTAGTAGCTAACTGACAAAAAATATAGTTTTGTTGATTTCTATAAGAATTTGAGTTTGTTTACTAAAATGCTTATTAATGATAATTAGTAGGATAATTTGGTTAGTTGTAATAAATTAGGGTTGTTTATTAAAGAGAGAAAAAAGTAATAAATACCGTCTTGATAATACAAAAGAACAAATAATTTGAGACATGAAAAAAATAATTCAAAATAAACACTTATTGTAAGTCGAAGGAAGTAGTAGACTAGATTATACTACTACCTTAAAAAAAAAAACTTTCTCCATGTCTATAAGAAATAATCAACTTTAAAATCAATCTAAAATATCGATTTTTTCTTATATATAATACCAGAGTATAAAAGGTCGACTTATCTTAAGTCCACCCATATTATCTTAGTCAAAAAACAAAAAGTCCACTCATCTAACATTAATAACAGTCACATCAATGGTAATACCTCATCTCATTCAATGAGTGGTTGATAGCCCATTTAGAATCCTTCTAGAAAATGAAGTTGTCAGCTATATTGGTCAAGTAGCGTGCGTCATGTACAAATGGAATGAATGAATGAATCTACTCATCAAATTGTTCCAAAACAACAACAAGAAGAAAAAGATGGTAGAAGAACGTTATGTGATCATCACTTTGTTGCTTACCTTAATCTCATTTTCTCCTCCATGCTCATCCATCACTGGTAATTCTTCCTCGTTGCATTCTCCTCTTTTCATCTTTTCAATTCTCTTATTTTTGGAATCAACAAATATGTAGCAGGGTTACCGCTTGTGAGAAATATCAGCGAGATTCATAGTGATAGCTACGGTAGACCAGGTCTCTCTCATATCACTGTTGCTGGTTCAATCTCACACGGAATGAAAGAGGTACTTTTAAAGTTAATAGTCTTTTACCCCGTGTAAAGTGAGCGAATTATGATTTACTCTTGTAAAATTATTTTTTTGGATTACCCCTACAATGTGAAGATTTCATCACTAACCCTCTCTGTTGACTTTTTATGTGATGACAATTGACTTTTGTCTGCCACATCAGCAAAAAGTCAACATAGAGGTAAATGATGAAATTTTCACATTGTAGGGGTAATTCAAAATCCGCCCACTTTGCAGAGGGGTAAAAATCTATTAACCCTTTGTCAATACAAAAATGCCTATTAGCCCTTTCGTTTTTATAAGCTGACTCAAATAATCTCACAAGTGTTTAACCAATTATGCTAATGCTAGTAGATTAACTCAAATAAGCCAATTCAAAAGGCCCTAAACTCATATTGGGTTCACCTTTTTATTGGAACAGGTTGAAGTATGGCTTGAAACATTTTCACCAGGATCACACACCCCAATTCACAGGCATTCTTGTGAAGAAGTTTTTGTTGTTCTCAAAGGCAGTGGCACTCTTTATATTGCATCAAATTCAGATGGGAAGTACCCTGGAAAGCCAGAGGAGCACTTTATCTTTCCAAATAGTACATTTCATATTCCTGTTAATGATGCTCATCAGGTAAACCATCTTATGATCCAATCTTGTTATTTCTTCACTACAATTAAATAGTTTAAAAGCACCTTTTGATGCATGAGATGCGCCTCAATATATTAAACATGTACTATAACATTTAGAATGTCAAGTGTCGACTTTTCTACGTGTTGCAAGTTGGCCTTAAAAAAGAGAAGTATCAAACACATTCTTTAGATAATTAACAACTTAACATATTTTTTTACTTGTTCTTCGGTGACAACGGTCTCGTGTATTTTTAAGTAATTATGGAGAACATGATTTGCAGGTTTGGAACACCAACGAGCATGAGGATTTACAAGTTCTAGTTATAATATCTCGTCCACCGGTTAAAGTGTAAGTGACCACTATTCCCATTCCCCTTGGATTTCATACTTTACTAACAAGGTGTAAGTTGTTGTGACTCTTTAACTTCAAAAAAATAAAAGATAGTGGTGACTCTTGTCTGGCTCTTTAAAATATAACAAACTGCCAAAACTCTTAAAAATAGTACAATATCATTCTTAGTTCCTACTTCCTAGTAGCTTGGTAGATGGTATCCCCAAAACACGTGTATCAACCTAGGTTTTTCATTTTCCAGAAGATTTATTTGCGCGCCTTCATCTCCTTTTTGGAACAACTATAAGTTGGGTTATTTATTGGGTTTTACTCATGATTCTTAAACTTCATGGTGGTCTTTTATACAATATTTATGAATTGATATTAAATGGACTATTGAATTGCATTCTTTTGCCCATATCAGATTGTCTTTGCTTAATTTGTTCCACAGTCAAGCAAAATAAGATGCTTAGTTTGAAGTTGATATCCTTAGGTTCTTTAAAGGTTGAACTGCAATGTCCCATATTTGTCTGATGATGGTTTATATACTGAACAATATTGTGAGTCTGGTTAGAGACATTTCATAGTTTGTGTTGGTTCAGTAGTTTTCCTCTGAACCACGCGTCTTCTATTCTACACCATCACCATCAACAATATGTACATTTTAAATTATGGGACAGTGGCGCAAATATTTTTCTTTCTTTTCATAAGCTGGCCATTTGACCTGTTTATTTTTTGAAAAAACAAAAAGGTTTGAAACCCGCGCTATCGTTGTTTCCCCAAAGAACACTACCACCGTGCTATCTTGTAACAATGTTTTTCTCCTGTTTTTAGTTGCTCATTAATCATTGTGTGTTTTGGTTTTTCATTAGGTTTATATATGATGACTGGTCCATGCCTCACAGTGCAGCAAAATTGAAATTCCCAATCTTTTGGGATGAGCAATCTTCTCAAGAACCTTCAAAAGACGAACTGTAATTTATGGTCAAGGTTTACATTTACACATTTTATTGCTAAGATTTTCTATTGTTGTAAAGCATTTCTTGAATATAAGTTCAAAATTGTTTAGACTTTCATATTCTTTAGTCTAATATCACTGCTTCATTCGCATAGGCTTGAATAACTTAGCAGGTTCTATAAAAAGGGATGTTTGAAATAGCAATTTTCGATCGGTACCAGTATTGTTTTTATTTTTAGTGTTGGATACTGGGTTTGAATGCATCCAACATCTTTCAAGGGTAATTTCCCTTGAAAGCAAGTAAATTACCCTTGAAAGCAAGTAAATTCTTTAAGAGATCAAGTGAATTTTTTATTTTTTTTGTATAAACATGGATTTTTAGAGTTTGAAATTAGAGTCACTTATTTAAGAGACAACTCACCTTATATGAAAAGATAAAGAAAAAAAAAACAGAAGTATTGAAGATTAGGCTCAAAAGGTCAAAGCAAGCATATAGATATTTTAGTGTCTAAAAATTTAGTATTTATTTACATAAAAATTTATTCACCCAGATAAAAAACGAAGGGAACTAAAAAAAAAATTAATAGCTATAAGGCAATGATTTAGTGAAACAAAAAAACTCATTTACAATTATAAATCACTATGAAAATTATGAATCAATCCTTTACATCTTCTTTTTTTTGGCACGTAATCTTTTACATCTATTTTGGCAAACAATATGGAATCCATATACAAATCTCTTAAAATATCACAAAAATAAAGGGAGATTCTAAATTCTAAATTTTATTGTACAGAGATTTTAGGACAGTGCCAACTAGCAACAAAAATGGCAACTATGTTTGATATTAACATCTTTCTATATTATGATGTCCTCCGAGGATTATTCTCTTCCCTACAATCTATCACAAACATTCATTTTCACTAACCTCCCTCCAAAAGTTGGGTCAACCAGGTAGCACACAAAAAAAAAACATAACAAGAATCTCTTTCCCCCCATTTTGCTGCTTGAGACAACAATAATTTCCCCACCAATATCATAAAAAGGAGACAGGATGGCCTTTGGAAATTCACAACTCCATGGCCTCCTGTCTTTCCTCCTTCTCTTCTTCTTCGCTTCCCTCCTACGTCATCATGCCGTTGCTGCAGTCACCGTTACAACAACCTCCGTCCATGTCGACGTTGTTCGAAAGCCTGACCGCGATGTCCCTATCTTTAGAGAAGCACCTGCTTTTCGCAACGGCGATACATGCAACAAAGAAAGCATCCACATTACCATGACATTGGACTCAAATTATCTCAGAGGAACCATGGCTGCTGTTCTCTCCATTTTGCAACATTCAGCCTGTCCTGAAAATATTGAGTTTCATTTCCTTTGGGCAAGGTTTGAACCTCAGGTTTTTCTAAGCATAAGATCAACCTTCCCTTACCTTAAATTCAAGATTTATCGCTTTGAATCCAATAGGGTACGCGGGAAAATCTCTAAATCAATTCGTCAAGCATTGGATCAGCCGCTTAACTATGCAAGAATCTACCTTTCTGATATTCTCCCTCTTTATGTCAAGCGAGTTATATATCTTGATTCTGATATTGTTGTTGTTGATGACATTGCAAAGCTATGGGAGGTTGACTTGCAAGGCAAGGTATTGGCTGCTCCGGAATATTGCCAAGCAAATTTCACAGATTATTTTACAGAATTGTTCTGGAAAGATCCCGAGTTACCTCGTACATTTGAGGGTCGGAAACCGTGTTATTTTAACACGGGGGTGATGGTTGTGGATGTGGAGAAATGGAGGGAAGGAATGTATAGACAGAAGGTGGAACATTGGATGGAAGTGCAGAAACAAAAGAGGATATATCATTTAGGATCATTGCCACCTTTTCTTTTGGTTTTGGCTGGGGATTTGAAAAGTGTGGATCATAGGTGGAATCAACATGGACTTGGAGGTGATAATCTTGAAGGAAAATGTAGGAGTTTGCATCCTGGTCCAATTAGTTTGCTTCATTGGAGTGGTAAAGGAAAACCTTGGTTGAGATTGGATTCAAGGAGACCTTGTTCTGTTGACCATCTATGGGCACCTTATGATCTCTATCGTTCAAATACTCATGCTTTGGAAGAATGAGTTAGTATTGACAAACACAATGAGGGTAGGGGGAGGGTATGAAAAAAAAAACAACATAAAAAAAAGGGTCTTTGGGAATTGCCTAGCAAATTATTTATAAAAAAATAGGGAGAGAGTTAGGGGAGGAAGAAATTAAAAAAAAAAAAGAAAAAAAAAAGAGGTGAGAAATCATTACAAAATTCATTTTTTTTAATATTTTACTAATTTTGTCCTTTTAAGAAGGACATTATAATTGACAGAATCTGTGGATGGATTAATTTGCAAAAGCCATTGTTCAAGAGACCTACCTACTACTCAAGAATTCAAGGGAAATAGATATATTACTATATACTTGTGAATAAGTGTTGGTTATGTCTTTTACATTTATTTTTATTTTTTTGTTTTTCTGAGTTTTGGGGATGGATATGTTTTTTTTCTTCTTGGGCATTGGTTGTGTGGATGATGGTATCATTTGCATCAGTGACTGGTTGCTGGATAGATGAACCTAGTCCAAAATTAAGTGTCCCTGAAAAATGATATCTATGAATTTTAATAATTTTTGATTCTCTTGATAGATTTTGTACACTTTTGTGTCCAGCTCAATTGCTGTTAGACAATTTTGCCGAGTTCTGTTTATGACTGAATATTGTGCATGTGATTTATATAGTCATGGTCTATAAAATTGATTCCAAAAAAAATATCCACACAAAGCTATAATGATTGTTTAAAACCTTGATATTAAATAATGTTAACCACTCATCATCTTAATTAGATTTTCATTGACAATAAGGATGGAGTATTCTTAGATAAAAAAATTTATGTTAATATTGATTGATTACATTGTAACACCTTTTTAAATGATCAAGTTGTAACTTACATAGATGAAGAATGAAATCAACATTGTTGATGTTTTATTTCATAATCCGGACAAATTATTCTTTAGTTTTGTTATAATAAAGAGACTAATTTATCTTTAGTATATAAAAATATAAGAGAAATGTTGAAGTCACAACTTTATTGAAAGAAATGTTGAAATTGTTAGGTTGGACGTTCATGATCGAGAGTCGAATCTTAGTCCTTCAATTTTATGTGTGTGAGTTTTAATAATTTGTCATTTCGTTCATGTATGCAAAAACAAGTAAGAGACTAAGTTATGTTTTATTTTGAATTGGACTATTAGAAAATTATGAGAATTCTAAATTTAGTACAAAAAAATATAGAATCTATTTGATAGTTTAATTAAAAAATATTAATGCACTCGTGAGTTTAAATCAGTTGATAAATATATACAGAGGGTCGAGATTCAAAATCCGGACACCGCATTTATTTGCTTTAAACGTGAAATTTTTAACCAGTAGACTACTTGACTGGTAAGCCATCATAAACACTCACACACAAAGTAAAAAGACCGGAATTTGAACCTGAGTCGTGGATATCCGTCTTAACAATTTCAACATTTTTTGTAAGTTGAGCTAAAATTTGTGGACAGTTTTAAATCAAGTGTTATTTTTTTTTGGTAAATAGACTATAAAATGTGTACCAACTAAGCTAAATTCACATGACTATTTTTTTTTTTTTTACTTTCACCATCTGGTTTCTAGAGAAAATGAGACATAATAGTCTATGATTTAAGACAAATTCTGGCATCAAGTGATTCAGTTTCATCCTAAATATAGCTGCAGAATATTGAACCACGGTCACTCCCTACCAAGTAAAGCGTGTCAATGATCATTTACCACCGGACCAACTAAATATTGTAAAAAAATAAAGTTGTTTTTTACTGATTTTTTTAAAATTAAATTTAGATCTTCAAATATGAAAATGGCATACCTTGATAGTAAAACACCACTGCCGCACGCTCCCCTTCAGCTAACTCCACTCACTCTCTCCTTTTCTCATGAATTTCTTCAAATCCGTTTTCTCCGACGACCCAGATGCACCTCAACCCGAATCCGAATCCACCAATGCAGACCCGCTTCCCGCTTCCGACGACACTTGGAACTTCGGCGGACTCATCAAAACCATAACATCAAAATCCGAATCCATAATCGAAACATATCGTCGCGATCTACAAGAATTCAGCACCGGATTGAAAAACGAGATCGAAGTTGCACATGATTCTGTTGGTGAGATCGGAAGCACCGTCATCAAAGGAACGGCTCAGATCATATCTCAAGGTAAGGAAGCAATCCTAGCCGTTAATCTCGATTCCGATAATGGAACCACCACCACCGCCACCGCCACCAATCGCGATTCGAATAACTTCGATTCGAAGCGATATAGTAGATTTGATGCTCAGGTTGGTGCAATTCAGAGTGATGTTGGGACTTACACTGAGGAGCCTGAGGATTTGGGTGAATTCAATGAGTGGAAATTAGGGTTTGTGTTGGATGGGAAAAATGATGAAATGGAGAGTCTTTTAAAGGAGAATGATGCAATGGAGAGTGTTTATAAAAAGGTTGTTCCAAATAGTATTGGTCATGAAACTTTTTGGTATAGGTATTATTATAAGGTTTATAGGATTAAGAAAGCTGAAGATGTAAGGGTTAAGCTTGTTAGAAGAATATCTAAGGAAGAAGAGGATTTGAGTTGGGATGTTGAAGACGACGATGATGATAATGATGATGGTGTGGAGGAGAAGGAGAAGAAGAATGAAGGTGAAGTTAAGGAAATTGGTGGTGAAAATTTGGGGAAAAGTGTTGATACTGATTTGAAAATCGGTGCCTCTGGTTCTGGTGATGAGAAGAGATTGAGTGTGGAAGAGGGGAAGCATTCTGAGACAAAAGAAGAAAAGAGAGACAATTTAACGCAAAGCAATGAACTTGGTGATGAGACGAGTAAGTCTGTTGAAGAATCACGAGTTGTTGAGAAAGCTGAGGTTGTTCGTGAGGCGGGTGGTGGAAATGAGGAAAGGAATGTGGATGCTGGTGTTGATAAAACATCAGAGTCAGTAGTCGATGGTGCTGCGAGTGCAAACAAGGATGTTTCTGTGGGTGAGTCTGACGAGAAAGTGGTAGAAGTGGAAGGAATTGCTGCTGATGTAAAATCTTCTAGTGGTAAGAGTAATGAGTTGTTGGTGGCTGAAAGTCCGGTCAATGAAAATGAGGAGGAAGATGATCTTGGATGGGATGATATTGAGGATCTTAGCAGTATCGATGATAAGAAAGTAACTCAATCTCAGAGTCAGAGTGGTAGTAGCATCAGCAAGGATGATTTGCGGAAGCGCCTTAGTACTGCAGAGGAAGATGAAGACTTGAGTTGGGACATTGAAGATGATGACGACGAGCCTGCAAAGGCTTGACATATAGTAATTCTGTTATGATTTCTCAAAAGATATAGTATATGTGTGCCATTTTTAAGAAAAAGAATTTGCCTTTGTTTTTTGTATTGTTGAATTGGATAAAAGTAATATTGTGAATTTGTGATTTAATTTCTATACCCAAAATGCGTCAAAAGCGACTGTTTCTATAGTAATATGACTACTATCTCTTCTTATTTGATTTATACAGTAGTTGTTGAATTGTAAGTTACACTCCAATTCCATTTATCACCTTGAATTAATCCCCAACTTAGTCGTTTCTGTGTAATTGTAACAATTTCCATATTATATTTCCCATGCTTTCCTTCTCAGTATCCTTGGCCGACTCTCCATATTTGTTACGCAAGCTATATGAAGAACAATGATAGTGATAGTGTTTCAAATGAAACTTGCCTAAATTGCAGTGCCACGACGTTAGAAAGATGCCAGTTGTTAAATTCAATCCCCAAGCAGAAGTTGTTAGGAGGATGTGTGTCAATAATGTTATCCCAATAACAATTTCTAGTGAAAATCGAACGTTAATATTAGCGAAGATAATGTATAGCATTTCAGTTTAGATTCTCAGAACTAGAGAAATTTGAGTCTGCCATAAATGAGATATTGAATAATTGAATTCTGGTGACATCTTTCAAACTTTCAGCCAACATATGGCGAAGCCGAAGTCCTCTTTGATGACAACAATATATGTCATATGCAGTTCAATTTTTTTTTTTACCAATGATTACAAGTGCTATAGGATTAAGAGTAAGAGTATGTGTATCTTCTAAACCCGAAAATTCTTAAACCGGCAACCATGAAGCCTAAAATAAACATTTCAAGTGATGAAAAGAAGGTTTGAGATCTTGACTTTAAGCTAGGTGTCCACGTTTAAGGAAATCTACAACAAAGACTGAACTTGAAATTCAACGACGTATATATGAATAGATAGAATAAATAACTAAGCATTCCATTGACGATTTGATTCGTCTAAAAAGATGGTTAACTTAAAAATAGCATTCTTACAAACTGATATATCAGATATAATTCACACTCTTCAACTTTGAAAGCTTGACTATTCTACTAAAGCTCTTACCATGACTGGCAAACATAAAAATACCGTTGTGAACTCCACTAGAATCTACTCTATCCAAGAGGGAGAAAAAAAAAAGTAGAAGAAAGGGTGTGAAATAAAAAGAATGAACCAAACTTCTGTAGCAACACCTGGGGTGGACCCTGTTTGTACAACAAAATGAAAGCTCCAGGGTGCAGAGAAAACATCCGGAGCTTGTAAGCCACCTATCATGTTTCACATGTCTTTGAACCCAAGGCTGCTTTATAACCAAATTTGTTTTCATCCTTCAACACAAATGCTGGGCTCCGAAGTGGACTCTGCAATGCGTGGCTCAACAGGAGAAGGCAATGCTAGAAGCCTTCCTTTCTGTGCACGTGGTGGAAGATGCTTTGCAGGTTTTCTGGATGGGACATTCCATGGCAAGAAGACTCCAGTACCACCGCCAGCAAGTTTGTGGGGATTCAATGTCATAGGACGCATAGGTGTCAGCATCATCACCGGTCCAGGAAGCATTCCCAATTTGGGCATCATCATGTCCATACCGTCATAGCCGCAACTTACAGCTCCATTTGGCAAAGTATATGGATTAGCAATGGCAGGTTGCCACAGAGTCATTGAATTTGTCATAGTAGGAGTTGGTGACTGGCATTGGTTGGAGTCTGGCCTCACTCTAAAGAAGGTGATGCTCACCCTTCGGTTGGGAGATGGACACATGACGTGCCTTGCCATGTCAGCACTGTTTCCTCTCATCACGACAAGAGACCTGCAAAGTAAAGTTGTTATTCATCGGCTAGTGCAGTATATTATTGGCTCAATTTCCTTGCACAAGACATTCAAAAGAATATCTCAGCAGGTAATTAGACATTCAGCAATAAATAACTTGATGCTTGAGCTGAAAATATTAATAAGGCTATTGATAAACTAAACTAGGTTCCATTTCAACTACAATCTAGCCATTGATATTTTGAGATACAAACAATCTGTTTTTGTCCCGGGCTTGAGTGCCTCCAAGTTTGTCTGATATTCAAGAAAAACAAAAAACATAAAAAAGCACAAAAGCAATATCTAACCGAATAATACGCATATTATACGAGCACATAATTGCATCCTCTAAAATGCTAGCACTTCATATTATTCACTTACATCTGTCCTATAAATGTTGAGGTACTTCTTCCATTGATTCCAGCACTGTGCTAGAATCTTTAATTAATAAATGGAAGATTAGGACTGCAAAGAGAATAAGTTCTTTGATATGTACCCCTGCTTCAATGAGAGCATAAGTGGTCCCTTGTAGTTCCCATCGTTTTCACTCATAAGGATACGCCCGAAAGCCATGGTTGATTCAGAGAGAAGAAGAGTGGTCACAGGTTGATCCAGATGTGGTGGTTTCAGGAATGGCTGAGAAAACTCCCCCTGATATTATTAAAACATAGTCAAATGATTACCTCATTGCACACTACAAATGATCACAGTACTAATATGACTATTACCAGAGGTAGAAAATTTACCTCTTCAAAAAAGTTGATGATACAACCATTTGGTCTTTTGTACTCTGGAAGTAAATGCCATTGAATAAAGTGATCGATGACACGTTGCAGAAGTGCTGGAATTGGCTCTATATTACCTGAAAACAAAAATTCAAAGATGAAAAAACAGAACTACCGAGCATATCTCTAGTTTAGAATCATCATCTGTGCAGTGTGTGAGATCACAAGAATGAGATTGTACTTATGTTAGGTAAAGTAAAACTACTTGATACTAAATCACAATTTTATTCAATAAATTCTTACTTTTTGTATCCTCCTTTATCTGTCCAAATATTGGAACACCCAGCTGAATCAGCTCTCTCTTGTTACCCTTCATCTGCTTGTTGAATAATATAAAAGTTTCACCTACAAGTATGCAAGAGAGAGTAATTTAAGAAATATTCAATCCGTTGTATAAACGCACAAATAAATTGGAGCTACCATATGAATGGTCCTGCTATTTAATTTGTTTTTGTCCATAATAGTGAGAACCTCAAAGTTATCATGAATTAAAGTTCAAGAAAGAAATGAGAATATCCAGACACACACAAAGTTTCAACAGTGGTTTACCTGACAGTTCGCCATTCTGACCAGCAGTATGGATCTCATTGACAAAATCTGACAGCTTGCCCAATTCTGAATCAGTGAAAACGTCTTCATATAACTTCAATCCTTTCACAACATTCACCTGCCAATTGTAATCAGCTGTTAATCAGAAGTACTGCAGTAGCAAGCGGCTTCGTAATGTATAAATTAATTAGGAGGAAATCAATATGAGTTTTTAATTTGTGAAATCAAGAAATAACTTGCCATATGCCCCTTCACAGACTCCTTTGCTGTGAAACCTTTTGTTAACTTAAACTGTGAAGGACGTTCTTCACACTCTTCATGATTGGAACATAAATCAATGTTCATTGAACTAGTCTGGTTTTCTTGAGATCCTGCACATAAAAGCCATGCAAATTTTAATCCTCAGTAAAAGACAACAAAATTTCTATCCTAAACAATGCATTCACAAATACAGTTGAGAAACTATTACCCTCCTTTTTAGTATATACTATGTGTATATGCTTTACTTAAAACATTATTATACCATTAAATGAGTATTTCAACTGAAATTTTGTAGTGTAATAGGTTTGAACTTTGAACAGTGTGATAGTTGAGAAAACTGTCGTTTGTTACAAAGTGGCTACCACCACTAATGTGAGCCCAAGCACTAGCATTTGGTCCATTTCTCTTCTCAGAGTAAATGTATCCAACCGTCCCTACATGTCTTTTTCTTCCTATTTCTTGTTTTAATATAGAGGCTGCTACTAGCTTTGATTATAGTTCCAACATTAATGGTTTTTATTTTTTCTTTGAATTACTTAAATAATGTCACATTATAGATTTACTAAATTCATCCTCTTCACAAAGCCATCACAACTACATCAACATCAGCATATACTAGCATATTCTTCTTCACCTATTCATCAATAATTCATGAGAATTGGGTACCAAAGTTTGACCCACCAACCGGAACCCGGTAACAAGTGAGGTCAGGTGGTCACCAACACATCATGTATTCGTCTCCGGTGGTCCCGCCGGCTGAAATATAAAACATGGCACACACTTTCTAGTTTCTAGATCGAAAACTTCAACCTTAACATAGTGCTCTATTTGTCAGGTCACACACCCCAGTTCCTTAACTAACAACCATGCCCCTCAACAGTCAACACACACCAACCCTTCTCTTTCTTTTTTTATGCCACCTTATTCTCAAAATAGTAAAGTCTCTCCAAATATATAGTTCAACTGATAGAGATATTGCAATATGCAGAGTCGTAGTTTGAACTCAACTCGCGATTCTCCATTTATTTATTTACTTAAAAAAGTAAAATTCTGATTACTAGACAACAAAAAATTTATCAAACAGTTTCCCATTAACTGTTGAAAATCATTAAGATTAGCCAAAATGTTAAACAAACCAACCAACCAAGTCTATTATTGCTTTATAGAAAATTTGACTTCAAACACAGAAATAAATTAAAGAAAGCAAATTCCAAAATCAAATTTGATGACTGATGTGACTCAATTGCCAAAACAAAAATTTCTTTTTCCAAAACTTGAACCACAAAAAACTATAGTACAAATAAAATAAATAAAGAATTAGTAAAAAATTGTTCTTTTTGTTTTGGAAATTGTTCTTTTCAAAACAGATTTTTATAAAGTCTCTGTTTTTGTTTATTTCAATGAAAAGGTAAAAAGAAAAAGCATAAAAAAATACTTGGTGTAAATAAAAGTATAAAAGAATACTTTATTTTTCTCCTAAATAAACAAATACAAAAAACTCTTCCATTTTCCAATGAAGAAAAAATAAATATTCCTCTATATCCCCAAACAAAAAAAAAATGAAGAATTTAACAATAAAAGAAAAAAGAAAAAAATAATTAGTAACTGGAAAATAAAAAACAGAGTATATGAATTATTGAAGATCAAACTGTATTAATTAACAAGAAATAAAACAGATTAAAAAATGATTAATTAATCTATAATTATAGTAATTAATTTACCTGAATCAGTAATCTCACTCTCGGGTGAATCATACTCCTCGTGTTCATCACCACCACCATTGATAACTTTGTCCTCTGTTTTCTGTTCTTCTTCGTCTGCAACGACGTCGTTTTCAATGATCTTCTGTTCTTCTTCTTCTTCTTGTTGTTGTTTCTGAGAGACAATACGAAGCTGAAGAGCGACATCAGCAATGGAGTGATATTTCTGCATCTGAAGGATTTGGATCCAATGGAGTCTACGACGATGAATAGCGGCGAAAACATTGGTATAATCAGCGGAAGAAGAAGAAGAAGAAAGATGAGAGAGATGAGAACAGAGAGAATCGATGATAGCGTTAGCAGCAGCAAATTCGCCGCGAAACCAAGCGAGAATAGCATCTTTAGCGAATGAATCAGAGACGAGCATTGGTGGTGGTGGTTGAAGTGGTACGGTTGTGGTTGTTGGAGGCATTGAAGGTTGATCGGTTGTTGTTGTTGCTGGACCAGCCGCCATGGAAGGAAGATGAAGAAGAAGAAGAATTGTTGTGTGATGTGTGATCCGAGATATCGGGAACAACAACAACAATGGTGTTCTACCGAAATCTGGATTTTGAAGATTGGTATAACAGAAAAGAATGAAGGTGAAGAAGAGAAAAAGGGGTTTATGTTATGGTATGAAGGAGAGTGAAAATAAACTATAGTATAGTGAATGATGAAATGAAAATGTTAATATAGTATGAAAAATATGATGATGGTGATGAAATTGATATGAAGGTGGCTTCTCATGTTATGCTATAGTAATACTGTGCCCACTTCAATTTAACTCCACAACAATAATACAAACTTTTTTACGTGGCACTATTACACACCATTTGACGTGGCTAATTTCCTACTATTTTTGTTGGATTCATTTTGTAGAGAGGATTTTAACTTTGGTATAGGAACCGATTTTAAAATCAAACATAGTTTAATTAATGTTTTCATGTTTGTTTTCTTATTTTAGAAAATGAAATATCATATTAGAGTTGAATGAATAGATTCAAACTAGCAATATTAATATTTGTTAGCTTGAAGTAGAATTTATGAGCAATGTTGTCTCGTGATCCTAACTCGATTGATAGGAAATTTGTACGTGATATGTTAAAATTAAAATCTGAACTATGACAAGTTCACTTATTCATCTTTAAAAAAGTGAAAAGAAAAAAAATTTATGGGCATTGCTATTTATTTTTTAAAAGGCTAAATTGTTATTGTTGTGGGAATCTAATTTTATTACTTTAAAAATTTGACTTACTTTAAAATACTAGTATAAGTTAACAGAATACAATGTTACGCTTGTGAGATGAGAATCACTTTATGACTCATGCAAGTTGTTGTTTGTATTGTATGGTATCCACGAAAATTTATTTGATTTACTTTTTCTTTGGGGCAACCTATTGGCCTTGTATAATAATGAATAATGTGTTTTGAATATTTATGTGATTGATTAGTTATTGCCTTCTATTTTAGTCTGTGCATTATTTTATTTTATTTTGTTTGGTGCAAAGTCTATGCAATATTTTAATTAGATACCGTACATATTATAGTTTTTTAGTTTTATTTTTACTCACTCACAAAAGTGGTTAATATTTTTTTAAAAAATTAAGTAGTGCATATCCTATGTACTATTGGTTAATGAAACTTAATATAATAAAATTATATTGGAATTTTATTTTGGTAAAAAGAATTAGATTAGACTTTGTATAGTCAATGTTTATAAAAAGTAATGTTTTTAAAATAAAATTTACTTGTCTTCTTATAATAGCTCAAATGATAAAAACTGAAGGACATATGAGTTGGATAGAGGAGGTCTATAGTTCAATTTATGGAGAGAGTAATTTATATTTTTGATATACAAAAAAAAATATTTATTTTGTATGTTTAACTAATGCATAAAGTACAATAGTTAGCATAGCCCTATTTTAAAAAACACTATGTTTTAATCACTCCATTAAATATTGAGGCAAGCTATGATAATGTGACATATTTTAAATAATGTCATACACGATAGGTTGATATATAGACTCATCTAAGTTAATTAAATTACAATGATAAATCAAATTTTAAGTTGAAATTGAAGTTTTTAAGAGTTTATTTTTTAGAAACTGTTTGAATTTTTTATTTGAAAAACTTAATAGTAGCATTTTTTAATGAAGAAATTTATTTCCCATGAATGCTTAATGGCAATAATGTTTGTTTAAAGAGACACTGTGATGAGATCATAAAGCACACCAAGGACCTACTCGTATAGGTGAGGGCATGTCAACTAGTTGAAAATTTGTGTTTGAGTTTTAAAACTATCACAAATAATTAATTTTATTGGTTAAGTCTTGAGTTCCATGATATTTTTTCTGAGATTGTTTTCTTATTGTTAAATGGGGTTTCTTGCTCTCTTTTTTTGGTCACTAGGTTTCTACCTAATTAGTTTTGCAAAACCTGTCACGAAGCACGCTAATACACTAACAAATAGTATAATGATGGATTGGTTGGTCTAGATCTGGACCCCGGTTACATAATTTATACTACTAATTAAAAAGACAAATTGGTCAGTTAGGTTTGCAATTTGCATAGGTTCAATTTTTTTCATGTTTAAATATTTACTGTTTTTATCAATAACTAATTTTCGTTAGATACTTTTTTAGTGATAAAAAGTGTTTTTGTGAGCATAATTCTGTTGATAGAATTATTGTTGGACCATCGACAGGGAGCTTCACTGGGTCGGTTCAACACATTGGCTCTTGAGCAACTTTACAAGTGACTTTGACACTACTTTTTTACCCAAAACCTTATGGCATTGAGTTAATGTGTCCTCCCACTTATAAAGTGCTCGACTTCAACTCTTCTGACTAATGTGAGACTTAACTCACACTTGATATATTTTTCAACAATTATCGCACTTTATATAATGACCGGAGTTTAAACCCAAAATTTTCTAATTTTTTTTAAGTTATTATAATATTGGTACGAAATTTTCATCGTCGTTAACAAGAATTAAATCTTCTTATTAAATTATTGTTTTGAGTTCATCTTTTTTTTTGGCTTGAATTGAAGCTTTTTTTTGAGTTCCATATATATAATTCAATAATTTTTTTAATCACTTAATTCATGGTTAATGTTCACTTGAATTGAATCTACTTATTCATGTTAAAAGATGAATTTTTAATCACTAAATTATTCGATAATTTTTTTTTTCTATTTTTTATTAATATTAAGAAGATTCAATTCAAGCCAACATTAACTATGAATTATACATTTTGATCATCTATCTATACTTCAAGACATTCTTTTCAAATTATCTAATTTTACATTAGATATATTACACTGACTAGTAACTACAATCTTAAAATTAATTTTTCATGACCACTTTTAAATCTGTTGAATTTTTTTTTAAGTCTCTGAGAGTTTTCAAATCTGTTGAGATTTGTGGATTTTTTGTTTTTGTGGTTGACCTCTACCACATCAGTGTTAAAAGACGGACTACAAGCTGAAATTTACATGTCTAGGTTTTCTTTTTACCGCTGCCCCATCAACTTACGGCTTACAAAACTGCTTTTTGAATTATGATGAGATGATCGCATTTGATTTGAGATCAGGAGTTAACTTCTAGTGACATCTTTTTGGGTCGGGTTGATGCCGTCACTAGTGGCCTGAAGTTAATTAAAGAACATCTTTCTAAAAATGTGATTAAAAGAATATCTCTATTAAGTGATGTATGTTTTAATATTTTCATTGATGTTCAATTTATATACGGTGTCTTTGTTTCACTCAAAGAACACTAGCGAGTTATAATAATTGGTTTTGAAAAAGAAATCTATGAAGCAAGGCTATATTGTTTTTGGGTTGCTTGATCTTACGTATGCGTTTGTTCTACTAGACCAAGCCGCCATGTGTGTAATATGCAATTGTATTACTAGAAGTGAAAGAGAGGAAGCATCACCATCGCCAAGATAGATGGAAATCTCAACTTTAATTATGAGGAAGGTTATGGAAACTACCGATGTTGACCTGCATGCTCCATGTGTTTTAAGAAACTATTATTGTATTATTTTTTTTTACGGTTATTATTGTAGTACTGGGTACATGTTTGCTTTTGTAAAGCCAAATATATTTCTTCTTCCTTAATCCATTATTATTATGTTTATGTATGTTTGGCACACATGACACACCCTTAATTAATTGATTTAACTTCTCTCCAAAGTGATGTTAGTACAACATATGCTCTAGTACAACATATGTTTATGTATGTTCTATACATAAAATTTATGCATATAAATTATAGATTTTAGAATCAACCTACAATAGTACTACTATAAATATTTAAGATAATTTTGATATTTTGTCAGTTGAGTCAAAACGTAAAGATAATATTTTAAGGATTTTTTTGTCAATAATATGCTTTACTTTCTATTAGACAAAATGATTTGACTTTCAAATTAGGTCAATTTGATAAAAAGTGGTATAATATTAGATTTTAGGAAAATGCTAGATCTTAAACTATTTTAATTTTATTTTACTGTTTTTTAATTAGATCAAACTTGCTCACACAAAAAAACATATTTTATTCCATTTGAGGAGAGGAATCGATGATATAAAAATTCAGAAAGTAGTTCTTTTGCATCCTCTAAAGTATAAATTTTTAAAATAGTAAATAATTAAAAAGACATGTATTCACTTTTCACCCATTATTCAAAAGAAAACTTGAAATTCAATACTCAACTTTACAACCAAACCGATGGCCTATTATTTTAATATGCAAATTAAATAAAAAATATCAAATTGGCAAGGCCAAAATAAATGACATGGCAGAAATGCAGAATAAGTAAAAGGCATGTTCCCATGTGTATGGGACCCTTTGGATGTATAGAACTATTTTGTTTAAGTCACCACAAATGAAACAAAAGTGGCATGTTTAATTTTCTTCAAATACAATGATTGTATTTTAAAGAACAAGATTATATAAATTATAATAACTAATTTTTCACTAATCAGGCTCTCTATAACGGTCTTGCATTAGGCTCATGAGATGTCATTCATTCACACCTACTATCTGATCCCATTAATACAACTATGTGTGGGTGCTCTTTGTTTTGGTCTATTGTTGCACTTTTTCATCTTTCATTTTGTTTGGCTATTATGATCATGGGTGAAAGAACTTAGGTTTCATCAACACTTCGGATGATATTAACAACGACAAAAAAACATAATCTAGTACATTAAAAAAAGTTGATGATTAAAAAAATATAATTTTTTTTTTAAGTATATATGATTCCTATAAGAAAGGGTGGAGTGGGAGTGATGGTAGAAGGAAAGGTAGCAGCAGTAAGAAGCTCAATTGTTGGATGGAAATAAACAATGCTAATAAGGGAAGATGAGTGGGGTCAAAAGGGAGAAAGTAAAGTCACCTTGAAATTGAATACTATAAATTGAATCACATGTCAACATCCATACATTACATGTACATGTGAGTTGAAGTTGAAACACTATTGTATTGTTGTTGGTGTGCGGCGTGCCTGGTGGTTGTTGTGCCTTGGCCCGGCTGCACCTTGGCCACCCAACTGCATGTACATACTTAGAGCTGGGAATATTAGGAATTCCGCGCAATAATTGATTTGAGCCGTCTGGTCTAAAAGGAACGGTCGAGATTTTGACGTATACTATGAAGATATTAGATTCTTGAAGTTATACGTATATTTTTAGGATACAACAAAAAGATGGCAAAATATTATTTTTATTATTTTAAAACATGCATCATTTTTGTCCTTGTGAGTTTAATTCAATTTATAAAGATATTACATATAATATATATGGATCAAGATTTAAATATGACATTCTGCTTCACATATTTACTTTAGAAAGGTGAAATTCTAACTGACAAAAAAATGCATCATCTTTATTTAGTCTTCTTTCCATCACAATTATTCATTTTGTGTCTCACATATTTTTAGGTCAAGTGCTAAAAATTCTACCCTTAAGAGGAATGAATGGAGTGTTTGGATTTTTACAAAATTTAAGTTTGATATATAAGTAAATGCTTTTATTTTATAAATATGTATGTTCCGATCAATCTATTGATTTGTTTAACAGTTTAATAAAAATATTTAAAATACATCTAAAAGACTAATATGATAATAAATAAGTTTGCCCCAACTAAAGGAGATAATTCTACCAAGTTGACTTGTTTCTTTATAAATTAAATAAAGAGACAAGTCAATACAATATTAGTATAATCTTGCAAAGGCCACCATTAATCAAGCTTGTTTTCATGTGTTAAAATGTTAAATTCTATTTCACAATGTATTGTTCATCTTATTGATAATGAAATGAAATATTAGATCTTCGTTTATAAAAAAAAAAAAACATAAGTATTATTTTATTTTATTTTATAGAGGTTGTGAATATCACCAATGAAACTCATACTTAAATTATACTTAAGCAATGTTTGAAAAAGTTAAGAGAAGCAATTCTTTAATATATTTTAGATCTTCAAAAGAATTAATATCACTTTTTTATTTTTAATTACAAAATATTCAATATCATGTTGTACTCAAGAAATTTAGAAAAATGATGGAGCTGGCACAAATGCCCAATTAATTATTTGGCTTTCAGTTTGGCTGCAAACATCTAGTCGGTGCAATTTGCATTATTTTATTTTTTATGAAGTTGCAATGTGAATTATTGGGACATTAAGCATATTTAAAGTATGATTAAAAAACATTTTAAAAGAGTCTTTTTTTTTGCTCAATTTTTTAAAATATCTATAACATGTTACCTTTTATTCTTTACATAATTTATTCATAATGTGCATTTGATGTCACTTTACCATCCTGGAATGTTGAAACTGAAATTGACAAAGCATGTCAATTAGCAATAAACGACCATTGCATTTTGAAGAATTTGTTTAAATTGAAATGCAAATAATATTAATGGGATTAAGTCAATACAAAAGGGCAAAAAATGGAATTCATGTAGTTCTTCATAGTTTTCCAGTTTTTTAATTGTTGAAATACATGAAAAGGGCATGCATTCTTCTTTTAATTACATAGATAATTGTCAATATATCGCTAGCTTTACAGGCTTTATTAGATTATTTTTTTACAGCTAATTTAAATATGTTTATTAGATTCTACTGTGACTTTCACAACCAACAATTTTTTTTGTTTTGGATAAAAAAAAAGACATGAACATTAAAATATAAAACAAGACAAAACAAAAATGTAACCATTGAAAAACCTACGTCCTCTTATCCTCTTAGTGAGTTTCATAATCTCATTTTTTTTATGATATACTACATCTACATCTGTCCCTAATTATAAGACCTTTTTTGACCACTGCACGTACGCCAATGCACAATTTTGATCACTAATATTTTTAGTTGTCTAATAGTAAAAATTATAAAAATTTGATATTTTGAAAGTACTCATCAAAACAAATCAAACAAGATCTTATATGCTAATATTTACATCTATGTATTATTAAAAAAATACGGTCAAAACAAGATAAGTGAATAGCGTAATTTTGTCAAAAAGGGTCTTATAAAAAGGGACGGAGGGAGTATTTAAGATTACATGTCTAATAACATTTATTTTGACTTGTAATTTTTTCTTTTTTCTTGAACTTTACGCTCTTATGTTACCACTGAATAGCGTAAAAAAAAATGTTATCACTGAATTACTACAAGACAATTTTTTGTGCTCACTATAAATTGTCTAAATAGTTAAAATAACATTTTCTCTACCAACTTAAAATATCGTATAAGATAAAATTTATTCAATACTTTAATCGTTTGTCTTATGTTGTTCTATTTTATACTGTCTTATATTATTTTGTCAAATATTTTTATTTTATAGATCAAACAAACTTAAAAAGCACAAAGTTTTAGACGAAAGAAATTCATATAACTGTGTGAAACAATTATACCATAAAATTCAAATCCGATTTAGAGGATCTTAAGACATAATGAGAGAAATAAAGAAAGTTATCAATTTCACCGCGCAAAAGACAATGGTGATGCCTCATCCCATGACCCTTTTTTGAAGGTCAAAAGTGTGAGGAGTACACTACATTACACACACATACACGAGAGGTTCATGTTAAAAGTTCCCTTTACAAAAGTGCCCCAATTACAATGGAGACAGAGGACACAGCCAAAGCCAACAAATATCTACCTCATCAACAAGTATAGTAATTCTTCGTTATCCCGAAACCACAACCATGAACAATAAAATATCAATGTATGAATTAAAATAAAATGCAAAATATTAGAAAGTCTATTTCCCAAAAAAATCTAAAATATTAGAAAGTCAATTCATAATTTCAAAGGCAATTTCTTATTGGCTAATCATTACTAAACCGTTTGTGATGTGAGTCTTTTTCATAATCAAGCATATCCTTATAGGATCAATGATGTTGTTCATTTGTCAATTTTATTTTCCAAAATTATATTCACTTTTCGTATTATTGTTGTGCACTACTATAAGTCCTTTCACATCATCTATATATTTAAAATGTCAAATTATTTTAGGAGTAATTCGGATCACACTAATGTGAGGATTTTTACACTTTTGCTATGCTAATATCTATTGCTGGTATAAGAGTAGATGTTAGCTCCCACCGCATGATGGTGTCAGGATCGGCTTAAGGGTAAGATAATCTAAACAAGGGTTTTAGGTTTTTGAAAACTAAAAAAATTATTAAGAAAAATAGTTCTCATAAGACATAAGTTCACTAGAAAAGACCTCCGAAAAAGTATAAAGACCTCTAAGAAAAGCATAAGAACCTCTTAGATAAAATAATTATAAAAATAAAACAACAATTTTGTAATTTCTAAAGAAATATTAAATAAAATTAGTTGTAGATCTTAGAAAAAATACACCACTTAAAATTTATTTTAAGTCTCATATATTATTGGGCCAACCTAAGGAAGCATAACATCTTAATAGATGCATGACATACAATATAGGCGAATAATTGAGTTATTATTAAGCAAGTAATTCATAGTTTGATCTTTGATGGGTATATATATATATATATATTAAAAAATGTTAACTATTATGTTCTTTTCTCTTTTTCTACCGAAAGTTTTATTGATTTATCACAAAAATGTCAAACAATATATGATGAGGAACAAAACTAAACAAAAGAGAAAAATTAGTGATCACAAATGCATACATGTTATGTCACACTTTCTCCCCAACTTGGAGGAAAATATACATCTTTGTAACTTTGACACGGATCTCATCACAATAAACATTTGAATAATTAGACAAAGTAAAGAATAAGATTAATTTTAAAGTTTAAATTTCATTTTATGCATATTACATATAATATATTTATCAATTGAGTTAAATTTACAGAAATTAATAAAAGTGTTTTATTTTTATCTATTCAAAAGGAATCCCTCCTTTCCAACTACTTTTTTTTCTTTCCTTTTTCTTTTGTAAATACCAAACATAGCATAAATTCTCAATAAAAACTTTACCAAGAAGGCATTTACCAATTTTATAAGATAAATATCACCCCTTCACAAATAATTCCCTTCCACGCAGGCACATACTTTTATTATGCTTGTGCCAAACCTCTTTATGTGCTTTATCATAGAGATAGAGAATCAAATATAAAACCCAAAGAAATAGAATTTGGTTCAAAATTCTTCTTGGACCATATAAGATAGGTAGTTTGTACCCAAATGAAAGTTGAAGGAACCACTCATTCTTTTGGGATGAACATTGCAAGTGCACTAAAATATGACTTATTGGTTTATCATAACCATTCATTTATTATAAGTGGGAAACTTTGGGAGATTCTTGTTTTTTTGAGAATTTTCCCTTAACTGCATGGTAGCCAAGAGAAAGAAAACAAACATTAAATCATATATGCACTTAAAAGTAAGAACTAATTTTGTGAATGATCATCAAATCATACTGTATGATATGGTGATGGTGATGTGAAAAACAAGTGTAGATATTCAATTATGAATTATAATGTATAAAGATATATATTTTTGGATAGACAGTGAAAAAATAACCATATTTTTTATTTTTTTTCTATAATATAGTAATTTGTTTGCACATATGCTAAACTATATCATTTCCACAAATATATTAAATAAGAAAATCGACTTTTCATTGTTAGGTGCGTCAGTCTTGTGTTTTACTAATTTTTAATATGTTTTTATTGGTTCTTTAAAAAAAAGGCTATTAATATTTTCAACTATTAAAGATTTGAATATCAATAGTAACAATAGATTAATTCAAGTGGTAAAAGATTGAACTTCTTAAGTAGATGGTCAAAAATGCTATCTTTGGCTTTTGTTTAAGGAAAAATCGACGGCAAGTGGAAAACTCATTTTATGATCTTCATAGATTCTTCAAAGGAGATTATTCTCCGATAAATCAGAGTAGAAACTAGAAACTTTGTACGCATAAATAATAACGTCGCCGTGGGTGGGAATAGGTTAGGCTGGAATATTGACGGGGTCAGTGTAGGTGGCATAAGCATTTATTTGCTTGAGAGGAGGAACATGTTTTGGATGTTGGACACAATGAGTTTTAAGTCCCACCAATTGCTTGAAATGTAAAGAAGTGTTTTATTTATCCATTTATTAAACTATATGTTATTTACCAAGATGTCAATTTTATACATAGATTTTGATCGTAGTCATGTTCATCTCATTTACTTTTCATTCTATTTAGTCAAAATTAAGCATTTAAGCCTATGAGGCTATGACTTACCCTGGTTGGTATTGTAAGAGAGAGAGGTGACAATAATGTTAGTCTCATATCATACTAATTTGTGTTGATCTAATTCATTTTGTTGGTCTAATTTATATTGTATTGTTGTCACAGGTTTGTTTTAAAGATTAAGACACAACCAGCTGTTCGAGTGAAGTTGCCGTATAATTTGGTTTGCAAATTGCCTACTTTTTTAAGTTCCATTCTCCTTTTACCAAGAGAAGTACCATAAATACTCAAAGTCCAGAGAGAAGAAGATCATAATTCAGAATACAATAAAATACCCGAAACAAATTTATGTTAGATTGTTATTTTCTTCCATTTGTTGGAAATGTAGCACAATCAATTTTTTGTTATATGTATATAGAGTTTGAGTCGATAATTTTTCATTCCACCCTTCAAAATTCTATTCTCCCCTAAAAATGATTTTTGTATAAGGGTAAAAACTTTTTTTTTAGGGGGGGAAAGAGAGTTTTGGGGAATGGGATGAAAAATTATCGTTTGAGTCATGTGTTAAAATTTATAGTACTACAATGTAATTGATTATAGATTATAGATATCTTACGCCATTTATGTGCAAAAATATAATATTTAAAGTTAAAACATTTCCTCAAAAAAAAAACAGTTAAAACATGATGCATTTAAATAGAAATAAAAAAATTATACTAAAACGACACTTAAAAATAAACAAATGAAATAAATCAGAAAGTATCAATCAATTTGCACTTACGTCATTTGTGCCATTTTTTATCTTCTCCATAAAGTATTGGAAACATATAAATAACATTTGATCTTTTAAATGGGGCTTTCATAAGCGGACGGTAGGATTTGACTTTCGGATTAGTCGATCCTTTGAGTGGATGCCAAGTTTGGAAAAAAAATTTGACGCATTTGGTCTTCTTCATAAAGTATTAGTTGATCATCTAAGAAGTCAATGCAAATAGAACTTAATATTGTGTAAATTTTTTAGTGATGTTAGGCTTGAGTTTTTGAAGTGGGCTCCTCATAAAGTTTCAGGTTTGATTCTTGTTAGTGTCATTTTTTGAAAGCTAATCCACACAAAGCAAAAACTCTGGTTTTCAATAGAATTGGTCCCTTCAAATTAGTCGATCCTTGAAAATGTTTTGCATGTTCTTCGAGACTGTATGGCTTTTTATATGGAAACGTTTTGCATGTGCTCCGAGACTTTTGGAAATGTTTTGACTTAGGTATGGCTTCACCTTGTATGCTCCAATTTTATTACTAATTTCTTTTCTTTTAATTGTAGGGATTGGTTTTTCAATAACCTCAACAAGAAAAGGGAAGCGACGACAACAATTAGACGACATACCACATTTATGATGACATGTTGGTATTTGTAGAAATATAGGAATAAAAAAAAATATTTGAAGCTGACTTTAAAAGACCGAGCAATCCAACCTCAATCATTCAGAAGTTGACCAAAGACATTAAAGACCGAATAAGTCGGAGCATCAACATCAAATTCCCTATCTAAAGGACACTGTTTACATCGAATGGAAGCATCCACAAGAGGGATGAATTAAGCTCAACAGTGAAGGTGCATGCAAAGATAGGGGAGAAATCACTGGTTGTGGTGGTCACATTCGAGATTCTGAAGGAAGATGGATTAAACGCTACACTACACTAGAAAAATTGGATATTGTGACGCTCTTTATGCTGAAATGTGGAGCTTACTTAGAACTGAAGATGACTTGGCGGGAGAATATATTGCATCTTATCGTGGAAATGGACTCTAAGATCCTCGTAAACATGATCTCCAATAACTACAAGTTTAACGGAAATATCTCAATTTTAATTCACCACATTCATAATTTGCTTAATTTGAGATGACAAGTCTAAATTAATTATTTAGTGCAGCAACAAAAGATGTGTGACTCACTAACGAACTTTAACATTTCTTTTAAATGACTTAGATGTTCTGACTACATAGATTAAAAAATCCTCATAGTAAATTTCAACAACTTTTTTTTTATGATATTTTTCAAAATTAGTACATCGAGAAATGTTCGTGTAATTTTTTAATTTTTATTTAATTTTCTTTTGGGCTATGCCCTCAAAAAGAACAAAAATCACCTGACCAGAAAAAATAAAAATAAAACTCCCACCTCACAAACCCACCAAAACCAGAAATCTCATCATCTTATAACTCTAATTAATATGCCAGTACTCTCTTCCTCAAAGGCTTTCCTCTTATTCCCACGCATGTCACACATATTAGCCACCAAAACGCGCCTTCGTGGCGTCGTTTTCGACATGGACGGAACTCTAACCGTTCCCGTCATCGATTTCACTTCCATGTACAAAGCCGTTCTCGGCGAAACCGAATATCATCGCATCAAAGCATCAAACCCTGTTGGAATCGATATCTTGAAACTCATCGATCATTGGTCTCCTCATCAACAACGTCAAGCTTATGATACCATCGCTCATTTCGAACAACAAGCTCTTCATCACCTTCAAATCATGCCCGGTAAGTATAGTACATTCTTCTTCATTTGCTTTGCTTCTTAATTAGTAGGTTAATTTGTTGATTATTATTGTTGTTGTTTTTGTTGTGCAGGTGCTTCTGAGCTTTGTAATCTTCTTGATTCGAAGAAAATTAGGAGGGGATTGATTACGCGTAATATGAAGTCTGCTGTTGATTTATTCCACCAACGCTTTGGGGTCAGTCAGTCACTCACTTCAACTTATTCATTTTATCCATGCATATGTGTAGCGTAATCGGTAGTGGGAATGGATTGAACATGTATTTGAACCCTAGGGTACTGGTTTGATTTCCACAGAAGGCAAAAACTCTATAGATAAGGGAATAGAGAAGATTGTGAGGCGGCAGTGCCGGGTTGCCTACTACTATATAAGAGTGGGGTCCGGGCTGTTACAATAAGTCTTGTGATTATGGTTTTAGGGTTAGATTAAAATAAATAAATTAGTATTTAGTTCATTCTTATATAAAGATGCTATTTGTTGTGCTTTGTTATCAAGTTACTATTATTGGTTCTAGTTTGAATATCGGGGTTTAAGTTATGATGTGATTCAATTTCAAGGTGGATCTCGAATAGTGGCAGGAGGAGCCGGCTTAAGGTCTGATGCTTAAATTAGTGTGAGGGAGATTGAGGTGAGTGTTTGAGGTAATTGTGAATAGTGTATACCTTGCTTCCGGAGAAATGTAGCTCATAAAATAGTGGTGCAAAAGTCTGTTGAGGACGTTATGAAATGCATGGATCTCGCCGTGATATGTGGATCAGTGGTTGATTAAGATTAAGGAGTCAAGTTGATTCTCCATATTGTTCCATGCATAGAGTTGGGCATGATCCCTGGCCCAGTTCGGAACATAAAGTATGGTTGTTTACTATTCCATTTGGTTAGTTAAAGGAAGTTGAGATTGTAGCATTTGGACTACTAACTAGTTTTATATGAGGTCTTTTCGGATAAACAGCTTAATTAAACACTTATGTATAAGTTATTTTTATAACAAAAGATAAAATAAAGTTACATTGTTTTCATATAAGCTATCTTGGAGGGATTTTGGAATTAAGCTGAAAACAACTTATGAACATGTCATAAGCGGTTTCCATAAGCTCTTAGGAAAACAGATAACACGTGCTTATGCCACTAGGTAAGTCCAAATAAGTCAATCCAAACAATCCCTAAAGGTCCATCTTCTTTCTTACCTATTTCTAATGGAAGTATAGTAATTGAACTAGCATAATTTTTTAGCTCTTTCCATATTTTCTTTTCTCATATTCAATGGCTCATAGTATGATGAAGGAAACTACTAACTATTTTTTTCCTTTCCTTTTCAAATGTTGGATCCTTTCATTACATGTTAAGCCGTTTTTCCGTTTTGCTGCAGATTACATTTTCTCCAGCATTAAGCAGGGAGTTTCGTCCTTATAAACCCGATCCAGCTCCACTACTACATATTTGTTCTCTTTGGGAAGTTCAACCAAATGAAGTAATAATGGTCGGGGATAGCCTTAAAGATGATGTAAGTGGTTTGTTTTGTGATAATTTGATTGAACATTTCATGTTTTACGACTGCATACTGGCACACTGTTAGCAAATAAATAATCTATAGAAACTATTGCAAAATCAAAGCAAGAAAAGCATTATGTAGAACACTAAAATCAAGAAAGGACATAACAATTAGGAGATATTTAAAAAAATTCATATAAAATTTGTCATGCAATGTTGAGTGCTGATTAATAGACCTATTAGTCAGCACAAAAGTTTAATCATTAGTCTGCAAATCCATATTGTGATTGCTTGTAATAGATAAACCCTGTGACTCAGTCCTTTCACTATGCATTGTGGTATATATTTTGCCCATCACTTTATCCATGTCAATTGTTTGCCACTTCTAACATCGACATTTGATTCACCACAAGGATGAGGGTTCATCACAAATTAGTGACCTGCACAGGGCTGCTTCAACCCTGCTCTTAGCAATTTATTTCGATTCTAAGCAAATACTTTCCTAGTAAATATTTGTGATTCAGATGTATTATAAATTGGATGGTTAATTGATTGATGTTGCCTTTTCTTTTATTACCATTTTGCAGATTGCTTGTGGAGGGCGAGCAGGAGCACATACATGTCTGCTTGATCAAACTGGAAGATACGATTCTCCTGAGTTTGCTAATGTCGATTTCAAACCAGATTTCAAGGTAACTTCCCTCGCTGAAGTTTACTCGCTTCTGGAGACAAATTTTGAATTGTCACCATGATGTCAAGTTTTCTTCGTGTGGGACATTTATTTTAGGGTTATATAAGAATATGGAGGTGACATATATTGGGGCTAGTTTTATTCCTCACCTCCTCCTGCAAGGTCAAGAAAAAAAAATCCTTGAATTTTTTTTAGTTGGAGGATTTCATAGGTGTGATTTTTTATAAAAATTGTTGTAACATATCTTGGATTGGATAGTTAATGCTAAGTTTTATTGACTTCTTAGGGCATGAGTGCCACAAAATAGTGGTAACTTCCAAAAATTAATGTCTATTGTATTATAAATGATGTTATTACTTGGTTTCTTTGGACTCGTGGGTTAGTAACTTCAATTACTCAGGCTCATTTGACACAATAATGTGTTTGATTTAGTGTGTTACGATTTGCAAGGCATGTCATCTAGAACGATAGTTGAGTTGTGGTTTAAGATTAATAAAAACACATAAAAGCATCATCATCGCAATGACATAAAGCTAATGCTCACGACGTTTTCTCAAGAGTGTTGGGAATTTCATTTATAAATAGAATTAAGAAATAGTATTTCCCCAACTAAGATCAACAAAGCCTGTTGCAAGATTTTATCTTTTATTCTTTAACATCCTACTTCTATTAACTTATGATAAGCTGAAAATAGACATCTAAGTTAATAATAGAAGCACATTAACTAGCAGTACAGCACCTTGTAGTGATCGCTTAATTTTCTCTGTATGTACTTTACATGAATCAATATAACAGTAGAAAATACACATATACGCTTGTCTCAATGAATGAAGGAAACAAAAGAAGGAAAAGTTGCTGAAGCAGGAAAACTTGCATTAAGAATACTGATGTTCATATCCTCACTATTATTGCACACTGGTATTTCATGCTGTATTTATTTGAAGAGAGCTATGATTCATCTCAATAGTAACGGTAAACTATGCAAGAAAGCATTCAAGCTAAGAACCTCAATAAATAAATAAATTGAAATTAATAATACAAGAACTTTATCCCACACTGGCACTAACGGTTGAATTGAATCAACATGTCCTAACCCATGCAGCCAACTTTCTGTTACTGCTACTATTACATTTGTAAATGAAGCTCCCTGGTATTATCAGGTTGTAAATCTGAATGCGAGCTCCATCAAAATCCCTATTTTCTTATTCTTATGGGTAGCTTGCTTTTGTCACCTTTGCAGTAATGAGGCTGGATTAAAATGAATTGATTTAAAAATGATTCCAGTTCCCACAGTTTCTTTTTGAGTTATCGGTACCTATAATTGATCACCATTGGGTTTTTCCCCTTCTTCATGATGGTTAGACTATATGTGAACATCCAAGAATCGTATCTGCACATCGATCAACTTCTCAGTATCTCAGGAGGACCAATTGCATTCACCGTGTTCTACAATGTTGTCACCTCATAAAAGTAAACCATATTTATCAAAACAATCAACTTTTTTGCAGTTTTTCTCACTCAAATATTGATTACCATGTCTGATTTTGAGTCTTGAATGATCACCAAGCAAGTAACTTCTGAGTTGGCTGGCCTGTTTTCAGTGTTTACTAGTTAGACACTTTTGAGGGATAAGATTTGTATCACATGAATTCCAGGAGATTTAAGTCAGAATATCAATATCAGTACAACCATCTGTCATTATTGATACAAGGTCATCAAGCATTTCATAGATTGAACTAGAAGAAGGATGTGCTTTGTCGGCAACAGAGAAACAATGATTCTTACCACTGATAGTTATCCAACTGATACCAGGAACTTTTCTTAAACCTCTCTCTTTCATTGTTGTTCTCACCTCAGTTACTACATCCCATCTTCTATAAGAAGCATACATATTTGAAAGCGAAATATAATTCGAAGGGTTTTCAGGTTCTAGCTCCAAGAGATGCCTATAAGCCAAATCTCTTATCATTGAATTCCCATGTATTTCAGAGGCAGTTAAAAGAGATCCCCAAACACTCGGACCAGGACTTATTGGCATTTCTTTGATGAAGTCCAAGGCTTGATCGAGCTGGCCTGGTCGACCTAACAAATCTACAACACAAGCACAAATTTCAACTGATGGTTTCATTTCATACTTAGTCGTCAGGGAGTTATATATATTAATGCCCTCATCTACCAATCCTGACTTGCAACAAGCAGAAAGAACACTAACCACTGTTATCAGGTCTGGTTTTATCCCTTGCTGAAGCATCTCGTAATATGTAGTCACAGCTTCCTCTCCTTTCCCATGTAATCCATATGCGGAGATCATCGAACTCCAAGTGATAGCATCTTTGATGTAAGAACCATTGTGAAATACACGTTTTGCATAATTTAAACTCCCACATTTGGCATACATATCAATCAGAGCATTACATAGGGAAACATAACCATTCAACTCCATTTTAATAGAAAACGCGTGGACTTGTTTCCCTCCCATTAATCCGGCAAGCAAGCCACAAGCCGGAAGCACACTAACAAGTGATACTTCATTGGGTCGTATTCGATCCTTCCATTGCATCTCACGGAGAAGAATCAATGCATCCTCAGGTGCTCCATTCTGCACACAACCATTCATCATTGCAGTCCATACATATATGTTTTTGCTTTTCATTTGGTCAAATACCCTCCTACTAAGAACGAGTTTATTACTCCTTGAATACATATCTATCAAAGACGACCCCATATGAACATCCGATCCCATTTTCAAATCCAATCCATTCTTCACAAGATAACAGTGAAGTTCCCTCCCATAATCAAACCTCCCAGCATTACCACAACACACAGGCAAAAGACTAGCAACGGTAAAACCATCGGCCTTATAACCTTCAAATTGCATTCTTCGAAAAAAATTCCACAACTCACCAAGTAAAATAGAATCAAAATTTCCCAATGCAGCACATCCAGAAATTATAACATTAAATGAACCAACATTCCGCTGAGACATTTCATCAAACACCTTCATCGCATCACGAAACTCTCCACATCTACTATACATCGACATAACAGAGTTAGCAACAACGATATCCGACAAAAACCCAATCTTCAAACTCATCCCATGAACCAATTTCCCTAAAACCAAATCCTGTATCTCACCAGAAACTTTGGAAATTGTAGCAAGAGTATAATCATCAGGCAAAAAACTATTATCTTTACAACGACCCATTTCACGGAACAACGCAATGGCTTGATGAAATTGATGATTTTTGACATGGGCATTAATGAATGAGTTCCAGAGATAAACGTTCTTGGTATGAAGAGAGTGAAAGACGAGTTTTGACATGGGTAATTGTCCAGATGTGGCGTATGCAGAGATGAGTCTGGTTGCGAGGAAAGCGTTTTGGGTGAAGCCATTTGTGAGGATTTGAGAGTGACATTGTTGGAGAAGTTTGTTGGCATGAAGGTCGATGGTGAGCTGAAGAAGATGAAGGAGATTCTGTGGTGTGGCGGAAGTGTAAAGGGAACATGTTTTCGTCAGAATCATAAGAGCTATCGATTGCTTTCAGTTTGATTTTGGCGGGCATGGATCAATATATATAACTCTTTAATTCTAGATTCCAGAATACTATAGATCATAGATACATGCAGAAATCTAGAAGTCCTAGGTCAACATTGAAAATGTCGAAATTGTTAGGTAGATGTTTCGTGACCCGGACTCAAATTCGAGATCTCACAATTGTGTGTGTTTAATGTAACGTTCAATCGTTGAATTTGATAAGAAAGACCACAATTGCGCTTGACAATCGGAACTACTTGATGCTATAATTCATCCCGAACCGAATTAGTCGATCCAATACTATACTGTGGTAAAAAAAATTAATGTCCAATAACTGATACAACAATCTTTTACGTACATTTTAAGTCTAACTCCAATTTTTTTTTTTACATACATGTTAAGGATATAAAATGAGAAAAAAGAGCTATCAAATAATTGTAAACATTCAATCAATAACAATTATGTATTCTGTCACATCATCTCATTTTTTAATATGTCATATGGATTTGAATTTAAATCAATTTTATTGAATATATGTGTAAAAATAAATTATACCGACAATATGTATCCATTATACTCAAATATAATCCACAAGTAAAAAGATGTATGTGAATTAAAAATGCTACCATATGAGATATGCTAGATTTGAAGAATCCAATACTATCTTATTTTAAGTCTAATCCCAATTCCCAAATTTATTCATTTGAAAGATATGATAAAAAATAAAAGAGTTGTATTATGTGTTGCTTAAATTAGACATAAAGAATAGTATTAGAATATGATGACAAAGATGTCATATTGTCATTGAAGAATTTCACATGGAATTGTACTAGCTAGTACATTAGGTGTCTTATAAATTATGTCCAAAAAGGGATTTTCTTTTTGTAATAATGGCATGCTGTAGCTTATGTGCATAACTTTCTCATCCAAATGATCCAAAGGGTCTTTAACTTCTACTTTCTACTTCCACTTTGGTTTCACACAGTTGCAAAAGGAAAAGCATATATGTGTGTATATATAAGAAATGTGATTCATAATAAACCTAGTTATTTAAGATTTTGAGTGAATATGTGGTGTCTGAACCCTTGATAATTTTAGATCATTAATCTGTTGTTGCTTTTGATGCTCCTCCAAACTACCCAATAAATGGTATTAGAGGTCTGATTCGGCTTGATGGGGAAGTAAAGCGAGACCATAATATTGAATCATTGTATAAGAAGTCTTTTTGACGATGTAGTTTTTCCCAACTCTACTAAACTCTCCAACAAAAACATTGCGAACAAACAAACTTCTAGAGTGGAGAAGTGCCTCATAGAGTCTACAGTGGATCAATATTTAATTATCATTTGAAACTCTAATAATGACAACATTTTTACAACATTTTTTTTCATTAGTATGCTTAGTTCACAGTCTTCCTTGTCTTAATGATTGAGATTGTGAGTCGTTTGGCCAAAAACAAAGAAAACAAATATTGAAGTCTAAAATTCAAATTATATTTGATCTCTTTAGTTTTTATTGAATAAACAGTGATTCAATGAGTATATTAAATTAGTTGCAAGAACAAAGAAAATTTAGAACATTTCCTTAAAGTTTGCGACATATATCATTGTCAAAAAATTTATCAATTTCTTACCATCGGTCATCACATGAGACATTTTCTCACATTATGAAAAAATCTTAAAAGCAAAAGAGCAAAGTTGATATAGTCACAGAATATTAGCCCTCATATATATAATATCATTTGCATGACTCAATTTTTTTTTTATACCATTTGCTACATTGAGTTCAAAGTTTATGCAACAATTAGTCATAACACCAAGCTTTTTAGTACTATTCTTAACATAATTAAGGGTTAACCAAAAATTAACAAAAGGGAACAACTAAATTGTGCACATTGGCTGGCTTTGATTCTAGCATTAGCTGCATTGAGTTTCCAAGAACATCATCCAAGTTCCAAAGTCCATCCCACAAATTTTCTTCATTTGAAGACTCTTGTACATAGCCATTATCATTATTATCATTGAGCATAGAGTAAAAGTAACCCTGTTGCTCTTGAGAAGTAGAAGGCACACTACAGTTGTCATTTTCCTCAAGCAACAAGTCTATGATCCCTTGCATGTCCAAATTGTATTGAAATTGTTGCTGCTGAACCTGTTGCTGATGCTTCAATTGTTGTTGTTGTTGCTGCTTTTTGAAACATCGTTTTTTCGCCTTTTCAGCCGCATCGGAAGGGCTTTTAGTCTTTTTCTTGAAATGAGTCCTCCAATAGTTCTTTATTTCATTGTCTGTTCTTCCCGGCAAGCTTCTTGCAATTGTTGACCACCTAAAATGTTTTTTTTATTTAGTAATAATCAACTAGAAGCACTAACCCGTGTTGCATGGTTTAAATAGAGTATCATGTGTTAATTAATTAAACACAGTTGTGGAACAAAACTAACGAAACATAGTTATGCAACTTCAAGAGACAGTTCAAATTTGTACCTGTTTCCCCACCTATCATGAAGCTCTAGGATTATGCTTTCTTCATGTGGTGTTATATGACCTTTCTTGAGGTCTGGTCTCAAATAGTTTACCCATCTCAATCTACAACTTTTACCATTTCTTTTCAATCCTATCAAAAAAATATATAATCAAACATGAATTAAGAATCATACAAAAAAATGGTACTTAGGTATCATTTGATCTTGATTGAACAGTCTGGATCTCACTGATTGCATGTGCAGTTAGAGGTGCCGACTGCACCCAATCCAAGTCCATCAAAGTACCATGTTAAATATTAAGATGAAAAATGTGTGTACCTATAAGCCTAGCAACAGAGTTCCATCTGCCTTCACCATGCAGCTTGACATATTCAATGAGCAATTTGTCTTCCTCAGAAGTCCAAGGTCCTTTTCTCCATCTATCTTCTTCTATTACACTCCATCCTGTGTTTCCATCCATCACTCCTGAATACATATGAAAATAAATATTCTAAGATTGGCCCTATATAAAGTTTGTTTTCTAGATTCTGTTGTGTTTGATTGTGTCACTAGTGTTCAGTGTTTGTTACATATTTATACTTGTATATGTGACTCAGCTTGTTTCTAGCAGTAGACCAATCGTTCATTTTCTTGTTGTCCCTATCCATTAGAGTGTTTTATAGCAAGGTGATTAACTTGTGTGCTAAAATATATATATATTAAATAAAGAAATTATTGATGTTTTGTTTCAATTATCTTATCTAGAAGTAAAAATGTTGACATCATTTTAGAAGAGGTTTATTTTATAAAAATATATTTAAAAAATTGAACTAATTAATCAGTCTCATAGTCTCATATTGAACAGATAAAATTGTGGTACTTATACTATTATACTATGAGGCTCTCTCTCATATATTAAACTAATCTTTGAGTTTAATTCTTCTTGTGAGCTTAAATTCTAAGGATTGATATTTTAGTTGAGATTTGAATAGGGCTATTTATAGATTGAATTAAGATATTTCACCGAATTTGAATAGGTGAGTGAAGTCACAAAAGATAAAAAAGGTTATCACTAGTGACGATAGAGTGAAAATCATTGTGAACGTCAACTCTTAAAGGGATAACAATATTAAGAGTCCTACATAGAATGAGTAGATTTTGGTATTGGATCAACTATAAAATGTAGAAACTCATACTTTTAAAAGAGATTGTTAGATTCTAAGTATAAGTAGTTAAGTCTCACATCAATTGTAAATAAGAAGAATTTTAGATATATATGAAAGGTGACCTATATACTATCTTAAAATTTCGGGTAAAAAAATGGCGTTTTTTTTTTTTTATAGTTCTTAAACATTGATCATTATTTTTTCCGATATTCTTCAGACTCCCCAACACAAAGTATTTTAGACTCCATTCATAATCCAATAATTACTATGTCACACTTTGTTTATCAACTTCAATTTTACAGAAGTATCTATAAACTCTAATATTTACATCTGGTTGATGCTACCCTTTGGTAAGCAAAATCTACATCCTCACAGCCAATGAAGAGCTGGACGTGGAGCATTACAACTAGAGTCAATTCATGAAACGAAAGCAAAAGGAGCATCTTAGAAAATCCAAGAATGTGCCAAGGTGTCAGGTGACATATTTAACAAAGACTTAAATTAAACAAAGAAAGATTATATTTGCTTAACACCAAAACAAGACAAAAGAAAAAGAAAAATAAAGAGAAACATTGTGGTATCGACACGTATGAATGAAATTTATGTATCTAGACACTAAGTTACAAATTAAGAAAGCATAATATAAGGTATGATACATAAAATATTAATAGTGGTAAGCTTTTTAAACACTGAAAATTACTAGATCCCCAATGAACATACCCCAAGTGTTAGATTGCTTACTTCTTTTGGAAGATCAAGACATATTTGTGTGTGTGAAATTTCATTAAAATAGAATAAGGTTGGATACCATTTTGGGTATTGGGGAAATTAAATATTAACCTTATGATCGAGTGGATTGTGTCATGTTAGGGACAGGTGGTGCCTCGTAAATATATTTTTGGAAATAGGGTGCTAGGTGGACTGCTGAGCTATGAAACATTCCAAAATAAATTTCTTGTTTTTTGGGTAAATTAAGAGTTACTAGCGGTGTCTCCGTCCCAAATTATAAGACTTATTTTGACTAATGCACGTTCGTCAATGCACAACTTTGATCACAAATATTTTTAATTGTGCATTTGTAAAAATTATAAAAATTTGATATCTTGAAAATATTCATCAAGACGAATCAAACAAGATCTTATATGATAATATTTACATCTATAAATTATGAAAAAAATACGGTCAAAACAAAATAAATGAATAGTGTCATTTAGTAAAAAATGGTCTTATATATTGGGACGGATGTAGGTATAATAAAAGGGCATGGCTTTTTTTTTATTTTTTTTTTTGCACAAGGGGATTTTTTCTTTGTTTCTTCATTTGTTGGTCAGAATAAAATCTCGATTTTAATGTGCTATACTTATTAGGTTCCTTGTCTTCGTTGCAGCGACATAACATCAATAGATTTTGAATACAGTAGTACATAAAATCATACTTTCTTTTTCATAATAAATATTCTATTTACTAAAATTGTTTGTCTTAAAATAAATGTCATATATTATTTATAACATTGATTTTGACTATTTTATCCCTTAAAGTAATCATTAAGTAAGAGAAAAAATACACTAAAAAATTTACTTTTTAGTATTTCAAATGTCTACTATTAATAAAAAGATGGAGTAATTTTGTAAAAGTCATATTTTCTCTCTTTCATTTACGTACAATTTATGTATGCTTCCAAAACATAATGTTAGTGTGAGATCCTTATTATTAGTAACATGTTGGAAAATTTGGAGGAGTTAATAGAAATAATTATCCAATGTTATGCACAATGTTAGATGATATCCTCTTCTAAAATGTCTATAAAAATTAATGTTAGCAACTCTTCTTTTGAAAACTCAAGCAAGATAGGAGTTGGAGACATTCTAAGAAATGATTAAGAAACTTGTATAGCCAACATTTTTGGTTCATATGTACGAATACAAATATTTATTTTCGAATTTTTCACTGGATTAAAGAAAGACAATTCCTCTTCAGCCTTCCATATTGCTCACATTAAAAAAATACTACCGAAAAATATCTTCAATAAGATTGAGAGTGATTTTTACTACCATAAGATATTTTCCGATATAATTCACACTATCAGGAGCGAAGAACGATTGTCTGAGAAAAAACAAGGTAAGGCCAAAACTAAGAAAATTTCTCTACCCACCCCCCATCATCCTCTCCCCCCTCCAACTATCGTTTTTGCCCTTAGGAGTGTTTGAGTAAAATTCGGAAGGTATATCCCGAACTAAGGTATAGGCACCAATTCGGGATGCTGCCTATACTATACCCCAAAACTGCGCACAAAATTCGGGTGAGTATAGGCACCGGTTCGGGATCTAGCAGTTCGGAATCTAGATCCTGAATTAGTGTCTATACCTCCTAAAACTGTGCATAGACTTCATATTATACATTTCAAATCTTAGTTCGGTATCTACGTTCCGAATTGAAGGGCAATTTGTGGTTTTAGGGGGGGGGGGGGTTATAGAGAATTATGGTGGGGGAGATAAAGAGATTTTCCAAAACTAAACTGACTACACGAACCAGGCCCACACTCAGCCCAAAACACAACCCATGTTTTTTCGTGGCCCTTGAACCAACAACTGTATTTCGACAACAAAAATACAAAAACAAAAAATCATATTCGCACGAAGTGCACGAATCGATAAATCGTAACCCACGAATCCACGATCTCTCCTTCTTCTACGAAACCCTTCCTCACCAATTCTCCAAATCGCACCGTTTTCGTCGCTTCACAATTCCATAACCGTCTTTCTATCACGCTGCAGCTGCCGCAACCACCACCGTAGCATCTGCAGAAACCGTCGCTGCCTCGCTGCGCCCTAATTTCTCTTCAACTAGTTTCACACGAATGCGTTCGTTTTAAATAAGTAAGTAATTTTTTTGCACATTGATTATAATTTCTTTTGTTTAGTTGATTAATTGAAGTAATTTTTTGTTTTAGTGGAAGAAATAGTTGCATCTTCTTCTGATAAAGAGAAAAATTGTAATGATAATTTAGCTGCTACAACTGTTGCATGTGAAGATGAAGAACCTAGAACTGGGATGACATTTAGTTCTGAAGAAGAAGGTGTTAGGTATTATATGAATTACGCGAAACGCGTCGGTTTTGGAGTTACCAAAATTAGTTCAAAAAATGGAGATGATGGAAAGAAATATTTTACTTTAGCATGTAATTGTGCAAGAAGGTATGTTAGTACTTCAAAGAATCCTTCAAAGCAAAATCTTACTTCGAAAACACAGTGTCGAGCTAGGTTGAATGCATGTGTGGCTTTAGACGGAACAATTATTGTTTCGAGAGTTGTTCTTGAACATAATCATGAACTTGGTCTAGCCAAAGGACGGTATTTTAGATTGGACGAGAGTTTGGGGTCTCATTCGGAGAGGAATTTAGAAGTTACTGATCAAGCTGCGATTAGTGTTAGCAGAAATCTTCAATCTGTGGCTGGTGAAACGAATGGCTGTGAGAATCTTACTCCTGGAGAAAAAGATTGTAGAAATCATGTGCCTAAAGTAAAGCGGTTAAGACTTGGGAGAGGAGATGTTGATGCGATTCATAGCTTTTTTCATAGAATGCAAAAGCAAAATAGTCAATTTTATTGTGCAATGGATATGGATGACAAAAGGAATATACAAAATTTATTTTGGGCAGATGCGAGGTGTAGGGCAGCGTTTGAATATTTTGGTGAAGTTATAACTTTTGACACCACTTATTTAACAAATAAATATGACTTGCCGTTGACCCCTTTTGTTGGAGTGAACCATCATGGTAAGTCTATTTTGTTAGGGTGTGCAATATTGTCGAACATGGATACTAAAAGTCTTACTTGGTTGTTCACAAGATGGTTAGAATGTATGCATGGACATGCTCCAAACGGCATAATTACTAATGAGGATAAAGCAATGAAAAGTGTAATTGAGGATGTCTTTCCGAAAGCTCGTCATCGATGGTGCTTGTGGCAGATAATGAAAAGGGTTCCAGAAATGTTGGGTAAATACTCTTGTAATGAGTCTATCAAAACACTTTTGCAGGGTGTGGTATACGACTCTCTGAGCAAAAGTGATTTCACGGAGAGGTGGGAAAATATGATAGAACATTATAAACTGCATGACAATGTATGGTTAAAATGGTTATTTGATGAGCGACATCGTTGGGCTCCTGTGTATGTGAAAGAAACATTTTGGGCTGGAATGTCGACTGCACAACGGAGTGAAGGTATAGACTCATATTTTGATGGTTATGTAAACTCAAAGACAACATTGAAGCTATTTATTGAACAGTATGACAATGCATTGAATAATAAAATCGAAAAGGAAAGCATGGCTGATTTTGATTCATTTAACACAACAATTGCTTGTGTGAGTCATTTTGGCTTTGAGATCCAATTCCAGAAAGCCTTTACCAATGCAAAATTCATAGAATTTCAAGTAGAGGTTTCCTCTATGATGTATTGTAATACTAGCTTTGAGAGACTGGAGGACTCAAATTCAATATTCTCTGTTACTGAAAATAAGAAAGTAAATGAGAAAATTAAGGATGTGGTGTTTAAGGTATCTTTCAATGAAAAAGACTTCAAATTGCAGTGCACGTGTTGCTTATTTGAGTTTAAAGGAATTTTATGCAGACACATTCTTTGTGTGCTTAAGCTCATTGGCAAAACAGATTCAGTGCCACCTCATTATATTTTGCCACGGTGGATGAAGTATGTAAAGCGGAGATATACACTGATTAAACGTGGTTTTGAAGAATTGCAACGTGTTAATATAGCATGTGATGCCTTTTATGAAGTTGCTTCTACAATGATAAATTCTGAAGATGATTTACAGAAAGTGATGAATTTGATCCAGGACTTGAAAAATGTGTTAACTTGTAAAGAACCATCCTCTAGGATTACACAAGAACAATGTTAAATTCCAAACCATGCAACTAGGATTCTTGATCCAACATTAACTCAAAGTAATGAGCATCCCCCTTTGAAAAGAAAGACATCTAACATTGATCAGATTTTGAAGAAGAAGCTTGCAAGAAACAAAACTCAAAAGAACAACCAGGAAAATAAAAATGATCAGAGTCAAGAAGAGGTGATCTTGAAATTTGCAAATTTATCTTCTCCATTTAAATACAAGAGATATGTGTGTGCGCGCGCGCGCGCCTTTATTAATATTGTAGCATAAATAAAGGTCTAATTTTGGATTTTTTATGGCAGGGCTTATGTACACCTATTGTTCAAGAATTTAATGATGAAGAACATCTTGGTGATGTAAGAAGCCAGGTGATGAAAGTATAGAAGTTGGCGGTCTTTATTTTTATTTGAACATTTACATTGTGGAAATAGCTGATGCAATATATTTGTTTAGTAGGTTCCATATTATCCTCAAATCATAAACCAAAGTGTTTCCTGCTCTGAACTTTTACAGGTAATGCCTATTTCTTTTGTAATAATATGGTCAAATTTTAATATGAAATCTGTAATTTTGTTGCCCATGTGTTCTTTTCGCAGGCACAACACCATATGAATGATCAACCATCATCATAAAGACATAGATTTATCACTACTCTGGACATGTCAGTTATAGTTGTAGTTGTAACATAGTTAAAAAAAAGTGGTTTGCTTTTGCAAATATTTAGCTATTTCTTTGCCATTTAAATAGGTACATTTAGAACGATTTTGATGTTGTTGATGTTTGATTATTAATGGTATTTAAATTTGAAGGCTATGAAGTATAAGTATTTACTGTCTTTACATTTAACATTATAATATTACAGCAATGTAAATACAATGGCAATTTGTGCACTGCGTGCACAAACTAACAAAAGTTCTTGCTTATGTATATACACATTATAATAGCATTGGGAAACTGTTCCTAAAATACTTGATGGTAACACTTATACTGATTATGAACCACAGGAGAACATCTCCTTTGGGATCACCGAGAGATTTGGCATCTTTTATCAAAATCTAAACATTTCCTTTGAATTCTGCTTCTAACTCTCCATAGAGTTTTGACAAAATTCCCAGTTACAATTTTGTAGCACCCAAGCTCTAACAGTACTCTCTCTAACAGTACTCGCGCTAACAGTACTGTCTTAGGTATATTGAACAATTGATGTATATGGTCTATATTATAGATCGACCTGAGGGAATGTAGTGCAATATTTAGTTGGTTTTGACTGAAACAAATATTCAGTTCATTCTATTATAACTTTGACATGAATTTGCTTCTTGGAACAAGGACAATTTTATTACAATGAATATACATTGTATTTTGATGCCTTCTCCATAAATGGATTTTGGGTCTAGTTGGTAGAGCACACACTCACAGTTCAGGGAAAATAAGAACATCCATGCCAAGTAGGTGTGCTTGCTTGGCAATGTACTCTTGCTTAGGATAATGAAATATGGACAAGCCTTGTTCAGGTTATCAGGTATACAAAATACTCCCTCTAGTCCTTAATATAAGAGAATATTTACTTTTTAGATTCATTGAAAAAGTGATGAATTAGTTCATAATATAGGTCAGATTTATCACTTTTTCAATGAACTTAAAAAGTAAACTGTCTCTTATAAGGACCGGAGGGAGTAAGAACGATTTGTCTGCTATTTTTTTATGAACATTGTGACTGTCCTCTGTGCTGTACTGTGTTAAAGAGATAGGACCTTATTACAAGTGATCACCTGTTATCAACACCATCCTTTATAATATAAAGATAATTAAAAGCATGTCTGAAAAGAATGCAAAAGTTCTTTTTACTCTATGGAAACAATATGAAGTGATAATTCTGCTGACCAAGTTATTTCTTTGCAGGATCCTGGAAAAATTGCTACTACTTAAACATTTTATTTTTTTGTTCTAACTATTTGTTGATAAGAGATGAGACCATGATAGGAAAAAAGAGAAATACAGATGTTTCTTTGCAGTAGGCATCTATAATATATAGATATTAGATTAAGATGTCAACATAAGGAGATCAAATCACTCTAGTAGTAACTCTTGGTAGAATCACTCCACTGAATAATAACATCATATTATAAACATTAAATTTTACAAATCCACCTGTTGAATTAAAAGTTCAAGTCTACAAATTTAACACAAATGAGATATGAAATAATTATTAGGCTTGCAAACCACAACAGACTTGACATTATTTTTATCTGCACTCCAAGATTAGATAGTATAGTTACATAACACAACACTTCACCAACACCAGCTTATTAATGAACATTCTTTGTGACATTCCTCATTTCAATAATCATATCCTTAATTTCTTCTCATGGAACCAGTCTTTCCAACTGTTGTTGTGGTTCTGATCTTCTTCTTAGCGCGATGAATGAAGTCTTGAAAATGGTCTTCAAGGCTTTCATTTTTGCCGCTGGTATTACCGTGATGAACCTCGTGATCTGGAGCAGCTGCAGGATTGTTTTGACCCCGACCGATATTCGAAACGGTTCTGATTTTTTTCTTAGCACGTTGAATGAAATCTTTGAAAGTGTCATTAATATCCACTGATTCCTTACCTTGTTGATTACTATTTTGTGCCACTGCTTTCTTAGGAACATGTTGTGGTTGAGGTAATTCACTCTTGGCAGAAACTTTTGCTTTTGCTACACTTGGAACTGCTGTTGAGTTTCCATTTTCTTTGTATGCAGGTGTGGAATAATTAAACTTGATAGGGATTGCATCTGATGATGTTTCTGTTTGAGCCTTGTGATGTGTAGGATGATGTGGTTTTGTTTGGACACTACTTGTCTTAGCAGGGGATGATGACGAGTTTGTACCATTGGTGACAGGTTTTTGTTCTTGGTTGAAGCTCGAGATTTGTTGAATGGCTCGGAGAGCAGGATTGCTTGCAAAGACATGACGGATTTTGGTGCACACAGAAGAATTTGATGAACTGTTGTTGTTTTCCATAGAATTGTTTACTCAAAAGAGGCTAAAGCTAAGAAAAAGAGTATGAAGGTGGAGCACACTACAAGAGTTGCATAAGATTGTTTCAATGTTATACTATATAGTGTTTATCCAAGTGTGAAAAGGAAAGATGGAAAACAAGAATATTTTGAAAATGAGAATGCTAACATTGCCCTTGCAACATTGGTTAAAGAATAAAAAAAGTAAGTTTTGTTTTTGAGAAAACAGTGTATTTTTTACATTAACAAATGATTAACTTGTAATCTTTAAGGTAAACTTTTCTTTGATTGATTCCTTAACCAATGTCTGACATTTTTCAAAATAAACTCAAAATTTTATTTTAGGGTCAGACTCCTTCAAAGTGAACAACTCGTTAATGAATATTATGGATCATTGATTTATAAATCAAAGGTGCATGTTGCAAGTATATGATAACAATTCATAAACTTTAGAGTTGTGAAATTCATACTTTTCAATGAATCAATAATAAATAAATTCTATTTGGATAAGATACCTAACAACCACTAATGAGATTACTTTTTCTTAGTTTTCATGGCAAGAATCAATACTCACTTTCATGTCTCCACTTAGATCTAATTTGAAACAAACGAATTTAACAATCACACTTGGGGTACTTTGTTTGGAACATTTGTATATTGAGAAAAGAAGGGTGAAAAATGAAACTTAGCATTAGAGGCTTTTTAGAGGAGAATCATGGATGATGGTATAGGATTCAACAAAGACTAATATAGTTAAACAAAACCAAGTTGCAAGAATCTTGTATAACGTAAGCTTCCCATGCAAGAAACGTGATGTCTTAGTGTATGTTAAGTTAAGAATAGCGACTTGTCGATTTTTTTGGTGAAAATAACAACCATGAAATACCAAAAGAAGAAAGAAAAATAATCTATGATATTAGCCAGAAATTTAAAGAAATGTTCCATATGATTAAAACTAGTAATGTTTGTCAATTATTGTGCTTCTTGAACTAATCCAAATCTTTAATCCTTTTTTAGTCTTTAGATTCAATTGATTAATGAGTTTTAGTTAATTGAATTGATCTGAATACCAAGTTCAATTCCTTACAGAAACAATCATTATTTTCTCACAGTCACAACCGAACTCCGAATTGTCAAAATCGCTTTCCCTTTAAAACACTTATTTGAAGATGCACAAAAGTGGTGAAATGCTAGGAAATATTGCAGCTGGTTATAATCTAACAATTTGATTTACCAACACAGGGAAATTTCAATTTGTCAAATCCTTTAAAAAAGAAAGGAAGAATACCAATCAATAGAGTGCCAAAGCAAAACACTCCAAATAATAATAAAAAAATCCCCATCTTACAGTATCATTTAATTTTCTACTTTTAATAAACAAATATTCCTATCCAACATTGGCTACAGTTTCTTACCATCCCTAATATATATATATATATATATATATATATATATATATATATATATATATATAATAACTAGGATATATTCCAAACTGAAGTTTTGTGATCAGTTTTGTCCATCAGCACCTAATACTCTTTCTAGACAAAGCACACAAACAAAAGTTAAGCACGTGTCTAATTTACATAACCACAATGGTAAAGGACAATTTCAGAGGTGTTTCACTGAATAATTAAATAAAATACATTTATTATCTTGTAAATAGTTATGTTTATGTATTTTGATAAATTTATGAAAAATAAGCACATACATAAGTTACTTTTATAATTTTTTCCAAACAATTACACAAATATTTGTTATAAACTCACCAAACTAATTGTCTCTGCAGAATTCAAGATGCAGCTACCTAATTTTAATACAAAGATACAGAAGAAAAATATAAGAGTTAAACTATTTTTGGCCTCTCTTAAAGGGGCAAATTTTAGCTTTGGTTACTGTAAAATAAATTATTTGGTTTTCATCCCTTTAATATTTAAATTTTCTTTTTGAAAAATAAACAAATTTCGATTCCAGTCTCTAAAATATTTTTATTAAAACCTGAAATCATGGTTTTAGATCTCCCAGTAATCCGATATTCATTTTAAGGCACAAACAAAACTAATTTTACAAGTCAAGGAAAACTTGTCCGGTACTTACAGATAGCACTTAGTATTAGACTAACGTGAAACTTGTTCTGATAGTAAATATTTACAATTTAAGATGCCAAAAGAACCAACAGTAAGCCACCATCTTGATGCTATCTTGATGCTTATTTGAAAGTAGTCGGTTTCGAGATTGTCCAACGACAAAGATGATGGATTAAAAGTTGCATATCTTCTATAATCACCATTGACTAATTGTTACTGTTGGATTCATAAGGTATGATTCCTCATTCTCGTGTCAATTTATGTATGCTCAATACTCAATGACGGAAAGTCTTAACCGCCTTCTCTATCTGTCTCCGGCAAAGAGGACAACTGGTCAAGTGCGACGAGCAAGCTGTACAGCAGCACATATGTCCACACCTAACATCACAACATAGATCTTAGGGACATTTACTCAAAATGTGAAATTAAATAGGTAGTTCTACTATATGAAGCTTTGAACATCTCAATTTAAGTGGTTTTGGTATGTTAGAAAGTATCCACCACATATACAAATAACAGAGCTTAGCTCAGTTCACGAATTTCCTGCAAAGTCCGACTTTTTTTGCATGTAAGACAGGCTGAATTTAAGATTGAAATATAGCTAATAGACATTTATGGAAATATACGTTATACTCTGTATGTAGTTGTTTTGAGTTGATATAGAATACCAACTTACAATTTCTTCATGTTTGATAATAGTCAATAAAGAGCATAAGGAAGAAATCGTAATGGGATATTCTATATCAGTGGAAGAAGTAAAGAAATTGGGGCAGAGATTCACATATATGGAAGCATGCTTGTCATTTTCCGTGCCACTGCTTCCTATAATAGTATGACATACAATATGTAGAAAAGATGATAAGATTGATAGCTTACGGAACAAAAACAGAGTTATATTCCTGCTCAAGGCATATTACACACAAATCTGGCATTGCACTTTCCCTTTTAGCACCATCTGATAAACCGTCAGCCTTTTCACCTGGTGCAGAATCATAAATTTCAAGTAGTTAATGACACAGCCATTGCAAACTTAAATTTTGTAGAACCAACACAATATACCTCCATTTTCTTGTCCAGTTCTCTTGGCAGCTGCAGCGAGAACCCTGCATAAAATTGTTCAGATTATTAAGGGTGCGAGGCAATGTTAAAATGGGGCGGAGCCATTTGCATAGCATAGGGCATATTTCCACTTAAACTTTAGGTGAATTCTTGTTCACAACAACATTGCATAATGGCCTTTGCATTCAGTTTGTCGCCAGTGATGTGTACCTTTTCTGCAATTCGTTGCGACGCCGTCTTTCCAAGATGTACCGAATAGCATGATTGGCTATCATATAAACACCCAACGCTGTCAAGCCCACAGAAGCGCATTTATACCACCTAATAAAAAAAATTAGTCAATAAAAACATCTTGTAGGCAAAAACATACACTAAAGAAATATAAAGTAAAGCAACCTTGCCCATTTCCCAAGATTTGCAATGAGTTCATCAATCGTTTTGGTAGAGATATAAAATGGCCCTTTGGAGGGTCGTTGAATTCGAATGGTTCCGACATCATCTCTAGCAACCTGATCATACAGTTCAAAAATTAATCTTTTAATAAGAGTTTGAAACAGCAAAGGATTAATATTAGTAGACACAAAACCACACTAGAGTTGATAAACTGAATATAGGAACTAAGACCTTATATTAAAATATAAACCAGTCCTTGTAAACCTTTTCTTTGGAACAAAGACTTCTTTAATTATATCATATGCTATAATGCATTTCATTTTGTGAGAAACAGCCATGAATAATGACTATGATCAGAGTTTGATAACTCATAATGTGGAGTTCATTTCACTTATGCGTAGAAAATATACAATACAACAAACCCTTCCCATCTAAAATTTACACCATTAGGTAGAGGTATATATTATCACAGAAGCATGTGTTTATTGAAATTATTGTTCCAACAAGTACCCTGTTACGTCTTGTACCATTACCTATCTACTCTGCATCACTACAAATGCCAATTATAAAAAAAATTGTAATATATATGATGATCTTGAGAGAGTAACTAGCTATATCTCTGAAACTAATTAGATTACCTCACCAACAACGTTCAAGGAAGTTCCAACTGGAAGTACCCGTTCAATTCTCTTAACTCCCAGCATCTAAAAATATAATTTCAATTATGTCAGTTTACAAAATAATCATCCAAGTGCTTCAATTTTGCAGGGGTAGGAGAGAGCAGCAGGGAGTGAACGGTGTGCAGTTAAATACTAATATTCCCACCTTTAGACCTTGGAAATAATCCAATGTTCCACGTACAAGTGACCGACCCGACTCTTCAAATGCCTCACTTCCAATTGGTAAGACAAAACCAGTGGCACCCCGAGCTCCAACTACACGCACATGATCAGTCCCATCATCCTAACATAAAATTGAAGTAATTGTTATCTTCAATAATTTATTCTCGCAAAATATTTTATTTTATTATCATTTTCCTTTTCTGCTGGTTCCAGGAGGGGAGTTTTCAGTTCAAAGAAACTTAATTTAAGAAGCAAGCATCCCATCATCCTGAAAACTAACAACAACAATGATTTCACAAGAAGAAAAGAGACAAACTACATACCAGATACCAAGGAACTTCTTTACTCATGGATAACATTAATGCAGAATCTTGTATCCAGGAACCAGCATCATTTTGTTTGAGAAAATGTTGCTCTGCCTAAAAAGAAAGTTGTAAAAAAAGGATCAGTGTTAATAATAAAGGGCTACATTGAGATAAGCAATATCCATATAAAAGAGATTATTTATGCTCTTGAGAAATGTAAGTCTACATACTGTTTCTTCAACTATTACACCTCTTAAACCGCTGAACTCGCAGCTAATTGGAGTTTCAGAACCAACTCTTCCAGAAATTGCTACAACCAAGGGAAGTATTTCCTCATCCAACAGTTGTGCTGAAAAGTGGAGATCCCAAGCATGATCAGTAACCACAAAAGCACAAATTGCATCACTAGTTACCAAGTAGTTAACTATAACACATTGAAAGTGTGTCTACTCTCTATCTCCTTCACCATTGAAGCACACATCAACTTTTTAATAACAAACATGACTATTTGGTATACATATCAATAAGGTTAATGCCAATTATATATTGCAATGTAACACAAATAAGCTCAATTTGAAAGGAGACAAGCAATTTCCGGCCAAATTCCACCAACACTTTCCCCCCGGGAAGCTAGTACCATTAAAAAACCAACCATTCTTAAAAAAACACTACACGTTCAAACAACAACTTGTATCCAATCATGTTACCAATCAAACGGGCAGTATTATCAACGCGAAAATAAAGATTGTAAATTTATTTACTTTCATGAAATGTAAATTTTAAACATGCAGAAAAGCACTTTATCCAACCAGATTAACCAATAATCTTTTCTCAAAAATACTAAACACCCATACAAGACATGAAAAATAAAACCCAGTAGTAAAATTAAACAAAAAATCATTACTTTTTAATACCAATCACTACAATCATGTTATTCAACACAACAATACTAAAATTCAGCATTAGAAAAAAAAAAAAAAACCAGTGATCAATAGAAATTTCAATTCTGAAAATAACACAAACCTAGCTCCCTCAGCTGATTAACCCGGTTAACCGATTTAAGAATATCAATATCCCTACACAAAAACAACAAGAGTTAAATAAGTTTTTTCGTCTCTAAAATTATCGCGAATTTTGATTTTAGTCCCTAAAATTAATAACGAGATCATGGTGATAACTGATAACTACCTGCCACTGGCTCTACCGAGAAGATAAAGGGCAGCAGCACTCAAACAACAACTGAGGCCACGCAAAGGAACCATCGCCATTTTCAACAACACTAACTAAGTTGTTCACAGAATCATTTTTTTTTGTTCGAATTGAAAACGATGAAAAGGGGTTTTTGGGTTTGGAGAAAATGAAGATAGTAATTGTAACGATTTAGGTTTATTAGGTTAGAGATTTTGTGACAAAAATAATAGTAGTTTGATTTTTGAGATCGATTGAAAATGAAAATTGGAAGAAAATGAAGGAATTTGATGCAATGAGTAAATTGAAGGAAAGGGCAAAAGAATTAGAAATAGAAATGGATATGCCTACGTGTTAGGGGGTCCTCCTCACAAAATGAGTCGATCAATGTCATTATTTTCTTTTTTCACGGCCGGTTTAATCTTGATTAGAGGTTAATTCTGATGTTAATTCATCTTTTTATTCATTTATAAAAAAAAATGCAGTTGAGCATGTTTATAACTTTCCCATGTTAGTGTGGTCGATGATGATATATGTAAAAGAATTATTTTCATGATTGATTGTCTTTTCCAAAATTTATCTCTCAAATGTGGTAAGTTGTGGTTGGTCTGCTCTCAACAGATTTTTCGACAGAAGTTAGTCACTAATAAATGACAGTGAAATTTCGTATCTATATTATGATAACTTGAAAATAAAGCATAGGGATCAGCTAAACTTATAGTCGCTTTAGCTAGCTGCTATATTTGCTAGCCTCTGAATCAAACTGAACTCGGTTGTTTGCCATCAAAGAAATAAGGTTTCTTCGTATTTGGCAATAAGAAATTGGCATTTCATATCTTAGGCACCTACCAAAACCAGTAAATGATCGTCAAAACTGTCACGTTAAAGTTACATTTCAAACTTTATGATAACAGCAACATGTCAATAAACAATTCATATCTTGTGCAGAGATCCATTAACATTTCAGTCTCGTCTCCTCTTTTGTGTTAATAATCTCTCAATTTTTTAAGATAGTCTTTCTACGCCGAATAACTTCAAAGTTAGATTACAAAACAAAAAAAATTAAAACTAAATGTATTAAATTAAAATTTAAATGATCCCGCAACTCTGAAATACCAGAACCCCTTCTCTAAGAATCAAATTAAAACAAAAAATTAAAATGTATTAAATTATCATTTTTAAATAAAACAACCAGATCAAATAAACTGGTTACTTTTAAAACTAGGAGATTAAAATATTTAATTCTTTTGTCAAAAACTATAGATAATCTTAAAATATTTGTCGGCAAAATCCATTACTGAAAATATACTTTCATTTTTAACTAATTACTGGAAATATATTTCTTACAATAAATTAACATCTTTTTATTTTTTGTGTTATTATAGTTATTATATTAGTATTCCACAATGACAAAGAATGACAAAAGGGACTGGCCATGTCTTATAGTAATAATATGTATTTGAAAATTCTCTCTCTTTATAAATTCAATCATATTTCAAAGGTGCGTATGCACTAGAAAGTATTAATTGATTACTAATAATACAAATTCTTCAGTACCAAAATGACGACTTTTATGTTTATCATTTTTCTTTGCTTTACTTGCTAAATATTGGTGTACTTCATTCCAATAGCAACAACTGCTATTTCTTTGAGTTCAAAGATTGATAAGCTTTTTTTGAAGAAGAAGCTTACAAATGGTGTTCTAGATTCTTTGCCTTAATGGAATGAGCCTTTACATTTTTGTGAATGGCAGGGTGTTACATGCGGTCTCCGTCACATGAGAGTCACCGTCTTGAATTTGGAGAATCAAACATTGAACGGTACTCTTGGATCATCATTGGGAAATTTAACGTTTCTCAAAATACTAAGACTTAAAAACGTCAACTTGCATGGTGAAATTTCATGTCAAATTGGTCGTTTAAAGCAATTGCAATTACTGGACTTAAGACTCAACAATCTTCATGGCGAGATTCCTATGGAGCTCGCTAATTGCACAATTACCAAGATAATTCATTTAAGTAGCAATCAACTCAGGAAAAAAATTCCAATGTGGTTTGATTCAATGAGGCAACTTGCAATCTTGAATCTACGTACCAATAATTTAGTTGGTACTATTCCATCCTCTTTGCAAAGAGAAGACTCTATCTGTTGCAGCTCACAAACATTTAAGTAAATTTACTCTGTTCAATAATGTTTTAATGAATGTGTTGGCATTGACATTTGTTTATAAATTTTTTATTTCTCAATGTTTTTTTGTGTGGTATAAATTAATCAAATATTTCATTAGTGTAAATTTTTCAATGTTTTTTAGCACGTACATACGCACGCACGTGTGCACATACATATTTGGCAAAGAGTGATATATAATTGAGGAAGAGTAGATTGATAAAGTTTGAGTAAATTGTGAACAAGAGAATGATATGTAGTATGATACGTAGTCTTCAATTTGTAAATAATATCACAGAAAAAATATTATTGTTCTTATCATCATCATACCATGATTTATACAAAAGGTAATTAATATTTGTTTTATTTGCTCAGCTGTTAAATAAAGTATGAAAGATTCCATTAATAAGCAATGTTTGGCCATCGTTGGAAAAGGACAGTGGAAACCTTGGTGGTTCTGACTGACAACCTTCTATTTTGGAGTAGACAATGGAAAAGTCATGGCACATCGTCAGTGTTCATTTGGATCAGGTTCAATACTTTTTTCTTTGGCATTGAAAAACTACAATACCACCAAAAGCAGTTGTACGTGTAGAATCAGCCACATCCATCAAAAGAACAAATTGAAATTTCATAATCTTCAATCCAAATTTGTTTTTGATTTTCACTATCAGTTTAAGTTGGTTTATGGTTTAGAAAGCAATTGTACACTTTTAAAATCAATTATAACTCTTCTAAAATTTAAATAAAATATAAACTTAATTTTTAAAATCAAAGTTTTTTCCAACTACTCTCTAACTTGCACATTAAGTTAAATGTGTGGTACCCTTAGCTTGAAGATTTTTTTTAACATTACTTTTTATAAGCAAACATTAACTCTGAAAAAGAAAAATAGAGATATAATAAATGAAGAAAAATATAGACAAAAGAGAAATATGAAAAAGAAAAAATATATTATACTAAATATGTATTCACACCTTAAAATAAATTTAAAATCTGTGAACAATAAAGCAACAAATTATTTGAAAGAACAAGATAAAGAGAAAAGAGGAACACCAGTTATGTATATGTTATTTGATTATCAACAATCATCTTTTTAACAAATGTAACAACTACTAAAACATCTAAATTATATATTTTGGTACTTTAAAAAAGTCATCTAAAAAAAACCCTAAAAATAAAAATAAGAAAGATACAAAGAAAACTTTGAAAGACTAACCTAAACTCAAGGTGAAATAACTTACTGAAGAAAAAAAAAGAGTGTAAAGATAAAACATGAATCCAAACATAAACAACTAAATACACTTTAACAACACATTTCTCAATATTTTTTAACACGCACACACGCACGCGTGCACATACACATTTGGCAAAGAGTAATATATAGTTGAAGAAGAGTAGATAGATAAAGTTTGAGTGAATTGTGAACAAGAGAATAATATGTAGTATGATACGTAGTCTTCAATTTATATATAACATCACAGATGTGCACATATCTATTAAACATTCCAGTCTCCTCTTTCACGTTAATAATCTCCCAATCTTATAGGATAGTCTTTTTGTACCGAATAACTTTAAAGTTAGATTTCAAAACCAAGTATTGCAGTTTTTCCACAAACTCCGAATCGTCATTCCAAATAGTTTCTTCTTATCCTAGCAGCTTTGAGGCACAAACTTTTGGAAGAACAAATATTTTACCATGATTATTCTTCCCAACATTGCCTGCTATACAAATATTGCACAAAGGCATGAAGTTGATCTATCGCAAACAACACACTACTGTTTGACAGAAAAATAACACCCTGCAAAGGCAAAAATCAAGCCGCGTGAAAACGGCCTAAGCATACATGCCAAATGCAGACGTGAGGAACCTGCATCTTCCAATTATGAGACAAATTTCCATCCTCGTACAAGACTTCAACATATATTTACATTCTGTCATTACGTTTTCAAATTTATGAAGTTTTAAATATGTCATGCATTATCAAATGTCTATGTTTTACCATTCTTAATATTTAGGGTCACTAATTTTAAGACACGTAGACACTTTTTTAGTTTTGTTTGCATAAAACTGATGGCTGAAATACTAAAACAGCAATTCCAAGGTTGATTTTCCACTCCCTTATTTCTGTGGCAGAGTGACACCTCAGTTTTATGTACTGAGGCTCAGACTACTGCTAGTTCTGATAAAAATTATAAGCACCGGCATTACAGCATACCTCAGAGCACCTCCTACTGTTTACATGATGTCTTCTTTCAGAGTAAATCGCTAAATCACAGTTATGTATTATTAGTATGAGCCATAGCATAACTATGTTTCTGCATGCATCCCATCACTTAACAATGCATATATTATCTATTAAATATGATGTTTGCCTAATATGATTGCAGGAGCTGAAATCTGTGGCAGTCTATGCTTAAGATACGCAATCTTTATGAGGAAAGGAAAACCTGATGACATTTTCACTAAATCAGTCGGTTCATTTCATTGCGAAATTCTACCTTAGACTTTACAATTTATCTTACATTCTTACTAATATAAACCCAAGCATATGCTTACTTTACTTGCTTGGATAATTCAAACTACCTAATCACAAATAACCATACCACAGTGACGATCAAGCCAAACATCCATAATCACGTGCTTCAAAGATTAAGTGAAGGTTGAGTTGTTTTGAAACCAATATTACTCTCTGCTTGGCTATCACTTCAGCAGACACCAAGCTGAACATCCAATAAATCACATACAGCGGTTATTGCATTAATGAGATTGTGTCTTCAGAGATAATGCATTAATGCTCAAGCAAGACTTAGCGCTGCCACTACTAGCAATGCTGCAGCTCTAAAGTAAACTTCTTTAAGGCTCTTATCCACCTTTTGAATCATTTTCTTATCTTTCAATCCCATCTTTCCAGCATTTTTGTTTATGTTAACAATTGTGTCCCTCAGCTTATTTACTCCCCAAGATAGCCAAACCAGCCCAAAACCCAACCCGGTGTTGAAGGCTTTAGACGCACAAAATGGGACCCTTCCGTAAGCTAGCTTGCAGACCACAGATAGCACAACAGCAAGACCAGTACCAGCAATGCCAGCTGAGAATTGTGTCAGGAGCTCGGAAAGCTCTGGGCCAGATTTCTTAAGTGAAAGAATTGCTGTTTCCCGATTATGCCTATTATCAGCCATTAAAAACAGAAGGCTCTCACATGCATGAACGTAGTTCTTCTTGAAGAGATCCCTCTCCCTGGCTACTTTCTTGTTCTTTTTCTGTGAAGGCTTTGTTTTGACTTTCTCAGGTCTGCAAAACAAGAGAAAACATTAAATTTTAATATATTTCATAAGCAACTGGCAATATAAATAGTTAACATAAAAGAAATCAATAATAAAGCCCAAAAGTCAAACACGAATCCTGTATATCATGATGCTGAAGAATGTATTGCCAAAAAAGACATTCTGCAATAAGATATTTTTCTCTCATCAGATGAGTATTTTTCTTATAATTTGAGCTAGGCCTAACTCAGTCCTATACGGGATTAAAATTGTTCAAGTCTTATAAGAACCAATTTGGTGACATCTCGAGTTGATGAGGATTGAAACAGAATTCCGAGAACCACTCTCTAGATGGATTATCCACATCATATGAAGGAAACAAAATGTATAACTTAAGTGGGGTATACAATTAAACCAATTTTAGATGAAAAACCCTAAGACCAATGATGCATTTGTTTTACAGAGGATAGAATGATTATGAACAGTTTATTTTTGGATAAAAATAACTTCCCTTAACAGCATGTTGTGTGTGTAAAATTCAGGATTAGGCCAACTGTCGTGGAAAGCATATTTTGCGTACCTTTTTATAGGAGCAGTCAATGTAGAGTGAATGTCCAATGTGGAGGAATGACTTCTGGCCTCTACTTCATTTATATTCAGCCTGTCCACATAGATTCTCCCAAAAGGTCAGTTGCTTGATAAGCATAACAATAATAGAATATTGAATACAGGGAATCAAAATGTATGTGTATTATCTAAAACTGAAACACGCATGTGTGTAAACTTCAAAGGCATATTGAAATATCAGTTGAGGCAAGGAATCACCATACAAGAACAAGCCAGCCGTCAATTTTAACTACTTTAACTTATAGTAGTTAAACTTATCATATAAGCATTTTGATTTTTGTATTTACTTCAAAATTAGATAAATTTATTCGAAAAACTGGTACAAAAAGGAAGTTTGTTGTCCCAATGAACAAATTTCCAGCTATCTCAAAAGAGAGTATCCCAAGGACCCAAACTAACACAGCACCCGGCAAGACAGGAGTAACATGAGCGAAGTGATTTTTCAAAGTGACCAAAATAAGTACTACCTACTGAAGTTTGGTCAATTGAATCTTAAAACGAGTCCACATGAACATACCATCTGAAGTGTGGAACAAGCATAGACTGTTTTTCGCCCTTATGTGTGTGTTCTGATAAGTATGACTCGGCAACTACAGCAAGAAGATCTTTCATCTCAATTTCTGTACCCATAAATGTGACTTGACCATCTGGATGAACTGTAATTTTTGAACGAAGGGCTGAATCTTGAAATATATCAAGCAAAGGCTTCGAGAAATAGAATGTCTTATTTGGGTAGACGAGAGGTGGTAATGGTAATTGAGGTATATCAATGCCTGAATGTTGCAAACCCATTAAGTCAGACAGCAAAGCTTTACGAACACCGCCTATAGCTGCTTCAGCGGTCTCAGATGTGATACACTGCAAAATTTTATCATGCGGAGTGCATTTATCAACGACGCTAGAGCTTAAAAGTACTGTGCTTGGACAAGTTGCTGCAACCAAAAGATAAGTGAAATTAATTAGCGTAAGACACATAAAATTAAAACAAAGTATTTAGCAACATAAATCGTCTTAGACACTCATCATCACAGACCCGGTAGTAAATATACATAAACAGGCTCAATAATCAAACCTACCATCTGCTCTATAATTACTCACAATATTTTAGCAAATAGCAACACAACATATCTAAGAGAGAAAAACAACTTTAGGGTTTACTTACCACCATAATCTTTTGGTAACTGGCAACATTTCGCCATTAAAATAATGTTAAAAAGAGTTGCATAATAAACAAACAAGAGACATACATAAGCTGTCTATAGACTCTGTATAATAATATAATTTGCAAGAAGACATAATGAAGAAATCATTTCAAACAGGCGCACCCACCCAATGATATCCATAAGGACGGGTTCCAACCCCTCTATAACTAGTAGTCTTGCTTGGTGCTCATCACTTATTGAGGAGATACATTGGTGCTTATAGGCTAGTTGAGTAGCCTCACAGACAATCCCCTACACAACCCTCTTACATTCCAAGCATGTCACCGCCTGCACCTTGACTCATATTTGATATTCTTAATTCTCACACTTGCTAAATTTTACTACAATCTATAATCAAACTACTAATTTTTAATTCATATATTAGTTCACGCTCCATTCTGTAAGGCGTCTTGAAAATTCTTCGTCCAGTAGCACCATTGAATGATTCTTTATACCAACAAAAAAAAAGTGTTTTTGCAAAGATTATTGGTACCTAGTAAAATTCTAAGTTTTACAAATGATTAATATATGAGAAAACAACATGGAATAACAAAAGCAACACAAAGCAAAGGCACCTTTCAAGTATTCTACTACTAGTAGTACACAGAAAAATTAAAATAAACTAAAATTACACTATAACATTAACATTGTATAATCAAAAACACAAATAGAATGAACTAGCTACACAACACACCTTGTACATCAACAACCATTGTTGGCTTAAGAGCTGACAAATCAAAATTGACAAAGTGATTAGAATGAAACAACTCTTTTGATGTCATTCTTGATTCCTCATATGAATTTAACCTAAGATTAGGACACTGATATCTAATCATTTCTTGTTTTGGTACCAATTGTTGACAACCCTATCATAAACAAAAGCTTCAATCAAAACACACACAAAAAAAACAAAAAACACTTCAGTGAGATTAAAATTAAAATTATAAACGTTAATTTTAAACCTTGATGATAAATTCTTGTTGCAAAGCTAATCCTGAAGGAAATCCATAAGAAGCCATCGTTTGAGAGGGGAACCGAGGTTTTTTGTAAACCAAAATTCCCCTCTATATTATCAAAACACGACTTTGTCTTTTTTCTACGGACTTTTATAATAACTCGAAGATTTTTTTTATTTTTTATTATTTTTATTATTTGGGTGGTACTGAAAATATTAAATTAATTTTTTTGTTGTTGAAGAAAATGGTTAATTTATTAATTGCGCAAAAATACGAAAATGTAAGAATCAACGATTTGTGGTGATGTGAAAATCCAGGTTGGATTCAGGTGAATGACAAGAATAGGGGCGTGGTCGTAACCTTTGGACTTGTTAGGTGGTTTGTTACTATGTAGCGTCGGTATTGTTTACGTTATCATTTGGAATTCATATGAACCGTTTGATTGTGATGTTTGGTATATGTGTGCATCTGGAGGGATGGTATCATCAGGAGCTAGTTTGAGTTTGTGGGTGTAAATGGCATACGCGTCATAGTTACCTACCCTACAGGCTTGTGGTGCACTTGCCACTTACTAGTTAATTATCTTATGAGATTTTTTATGAAGAATCTAACTGGCGCAATCTATCGGAACTTCTAATAATTTAAAGTTTGACTGTGAGATAATTGAGTATTTGATCTAACTCGACTTCACAAAATCAACTTATAAGATGATGATTGTCGCTACTTTATAAATACGTATTCAGTCCGTCTTGCAATTGATGTAAGATTTCTTAACGCATACAAAAAAAAATCATACCTAAATTCTCTAAATTTGTCTTATGAAATTCATTAATCATTTGAATCAAATGTCTTGGTCTAATCTTATGAGTTTTTGTTTGCTTCATTTTTTATACTTCATTTGTTGTTCATTCATGAGGTAAATAAAGATAGAAAATTAATAAGATTCACTAATGAAGTTCACTTATCAAAGTATGTTATACGAGTACTAATTTTCATGGGTTTAACGTTGTTCCATTTACTATCTTCCATTTTTTATCCATTTATAAGAGAGATAAATACAATTAAATGATTAGAAAACAACCTAAATGCCATAACCTCTGTTACAATGGCTGGCAATTCCAAATATAATATATACGTCTGCTACATTTTAAATGGATACTTATCAAACTATCTAAGGCAAGTAACACTTTAAACATATGATTTGGAGTAAATTAAATAAATCAAAGTGAACTAAGAATTTATACACCTTGATGAACTTTTTGTCTACACAGAACAAATGAGTTTATGAATGTATTGATCTCAAAGCTAAGCTAAGCGACGGTACAAATGTTTGTCACATACAAACATATATAGTATCAAGATCAATGCCAATCTACTATACCACCAAGTGTGGTGGATCCCACCCCCTCCCATACTTCACTGAACCCCAATTCTTCATTATCAACACCTTCCATGTCGTAGTCCCACCAGCCACGACCATTTGCATCTGCTCATCAAAAACATAAATAGTAATGTCAATGAAATTTTTCAAAACTATCCTCTATAGCAAAATATAAGTATACATGTAAATCATACAGTGATTATAAGGTTTTTGCTTTATGCCGTTGGAGTCGGTTTCTATCTGCTTTTTTGGCTTCAACCTTGATTCACCTCCAAGAACTACCACGTGCTTTTGAACACTTTGGTTCTCATGTCCACCTATTAACATATAGAACAACAAACAATCCAGAGAAGAAATGAAAAATTATGATCCAGAGTTCAACAAGTATTTGATTGTTGAATTATAAATCTTTTAGTCATCCTTATGTTGGAAGTCTTTACAGAGAGCTTCAAGCAGAGAAAGGTGGTAATCTATTATCTTGTTCTTTCTATTTCTGTTCATGCAATCTCAAACCTCGGTACTATAGCATGATTTCATCGTTATCTTTTCATGCATTTTATCACATTCGTATCAACATGCAATATCAGTATATTCATCTGGGTGAAAACTAGCAAGATGTGATAGTTATGCTCCAAATCTGCCCAAGAAACAAGTTTGCAATCCTACACTACGGTCCTTGGTGTCTTAACCTCAAAAACTAAATTTTTTAAAGTTATGATCTGCCTATCCTATTTGTTTGACCATAAGTCATCCATCTTGATAGGTTACTGAGTCTCGACACAATCTAGCTACAGAAAATTAAAAATGTTTTAGCCTTAGACAATTCCATCGCAATATATCAATCACTATACAGCTGTCCTGTCCCTGTACATAGTAGAGACAAATCCTATGTCTTCCTCTGAATAATGTATAATTGATAAATATTCACTCGAAAAGAGGGTTGCCGATCAACTATAAAATTAAACAATAAAACCCTAAGAGCAGTGCAAGAATCATTCTTGTCACCAAACTCAAATATCAGGCTGAACAAACTACGAATATGAAATAATGCTATAGTTATATAGTGAAGTTCCCTAAAGAAGCATATAAAAAATGGGGGCAAAGGACGAAATCAAATTGGGGTTGGGTAGCTCAACTGTTTTGAGTCAAATGACCAGGATTCAAACCCTAGTGAAGGAGAAAATACTAATATAACAACTAATTACTAATATTGGTCAGTGTGAATTGTTTTTCACACCAAGCAAAATAGACCTAAAAATGACAATTATTAATATTGTCTTCCTATGACAATGACATCAATAAATAAGGCAAAGAACCTCATGTGCAGTCATTAGTCTATTAAGTACTCTAGGTTTAAATAGTTAAACTAAATATGCAATTATACTTTAATTGATTGTTTGCCATAATAATAGTTTCAATTTTCCAATAAGAATAACTGAATAATGATAAGAAGGCAAACCTTCAAATGGGTTTTTCCTTTTCATTGATTGTTGAACATCATCTGCCACTGAATTTTCTATTTCATCAACATCCAATGGAATAACAAAGTCATTTTTTCCCTCTTCTTCAGTATGTTTGAACATTCCCAAAATAACCTTCTCATCAGCAGGTACACTCTTTCTCTCTTCTTCATTTTGTTTGATGCTTCCAACCTCTTCACTAGTCGGTATCCTCAAACCCAGAGGAGACGCAAAAGGAGTCAATTTTCCCTATTTAAAAAAAAGAGAAAACATCACCAGAAAGAAAGAAAAAAGAAAAAAAAAAGTGTTTTTGAAATGAACAACCAATAAATCAACACAATATTTAAGCACACCTATATCACAATCATTCAACATGTCCACATATAAGACTTGTTTAGATTAGCTTTATGAATAAAGCTAATGACATGTTCATAAACTCTCTAGGATAACCGATGAAAACAGCTTATAGCTTATACGAAAACAAGTTGACTTTATTTTATCTTCTGTTATAGAAACAAACAACTTATACACAAACATAATCTAATCAGGCCAAGATCTTGAATACCTAAAATCCCCAATAATAAGAGCAATAACCAACAAAGTCCAAGTATATTCATATGATAACTGTTCATCCATATATTAAAAATTAAAATGATGCTAATAAATTACATAAAATTACCGGAACTGTGCGAGTAATTGGGGAAGATTTATGAAGTTTACGATCGAGGAAGTGCGAAAGCGATAAATGAGTGGGTTTACTCTTTTGCGGTGATTGATTTGTTGCACTTGATTCGGAATTACTAGAACTGGTTGAAGCAAGAGTAACAACGTGATGAAGAAATCGATGCAGTTATTGAAATTAAGCAATGGAATGGAATAGAGAAAGTAACTTACGAATTAGTAGGTTGGAGAGTGCGAAAAGTTGAAGAAATAGATCGTTGGCCGAAAACCCTAATCGGTGTTGGTTTTTTCGATTTTGGTTTTGAGTTCATTGCGTTATGCGATAATGAATTTGAGTGAAATAAGAGAATTTAGTGTGAGTGACACTTGCGAAACTTCATCGCGGGAAAGTGAAATTCAAAACTCAATTTGTATTTGTACGCCGCCAAATGAAGGGCTCATTTATTTTACTAGTATTTTTTATTTTATTTTTGAAGAAATTTTATTTTATTTTATTTTTTGTCACTGGAAAACCCTAGCCTCGACCAAACAAAAAAATGAAAAAAATCAATAACTATTTAAACTATTTTATAAAATTTTTTATTAAGTAGGTTGGCTAGAATTTGACTCAAACCATTTTATAATGTATTTATAATATTTATTTGTTAATTAATGTCCAATATTAATCACTTTAGAAATTTTAAAACAAAGGTGACAATCAAATATAAAATCAATAAACTTGTCTAATCCTAAATAGATTTTGGCATTATCAAATAATATAAATAAATTTGGCAAAAAAGATTTTATTAATCTTAAGGCAAGTGTGGGAACTATAATAAAGAACTTTTTATGTAAGGTATGCGAGTGTTGGCTCAAATAAAGAATTTTTTACTAAAATATGTGAATTTAATTTAATTTAGAGTATTTTCATCAATGTTCTCTACCAATAGTATTTTATGAGTCTATTAAAGTCACATCATCTTGAAATAACTCAATCATTTTTATTCCAACGATGCAACTCTAAAGAACTCATATTGAGTCCCACAACATTCATCACATATTAATATTTTATTCATGATCAATTTTTTTTTATTTCATATTCAATTTTATTACAACTTAAAATTTTAATTATATACAAGTTTATTGTATTTTATTATATGGGACCACAAAGGAACCACAAAGAACCATTATTTTGTGAAGCAATGGTACGCCATATTGGCACACTTCATTACTCTCCCATCAGTGAATTGATGCTTACTTTCAATTTCTCAACCCTCCAACTGGCGAACACGGCATGAAGAACTAGGCGATAGAGATACTCTTAAAAACTTTTCATAAATTAGATAGAGACTTTAAGAGTATTTATTTTTTAAGATTGCAAACATGTGCCCTTCATATCCTAAATGTTTTTTTTCTTCTTTTGACAAAAACATCCTAAATGTTATGTTATGTTATAGATAATCTAAATGTTATGTTATGTTATAGATAATCGTAGTAGGATATAGGAGTCTCCTGTAAATTTGTGTATGTATAAGTTATGTGCTTGTTGGGGAGTGTTTCCTTTATTTGATGGAGTCTCATCTTCTTAAATTGATAGTTTGTTTTCAAAATTTGAACTCTTGCCCTCGATATCACAAGAATCAAGACTCTCCACGATAATATTTAATCTAACTATATTAAGATTTAGCAATTAAAAATGCAGGGGAATTTATAAATGGGTTTTACTCATTTTCAGAATGCACACCTATACTATGACATCTATACAAACAATGCTAACCACCTGAAACAACTCATTCCATTTTCTTTCGTATTTGCATTAATTTACAAGAAATCTATGTTTTCACCTATTCCCAATATTAGGTTTTTTTTTCTGCAATGCAGTCGACATGTTGCGGAGTCTATTTTTAACTTCTGTGAAGGATGGTCTGGCTTCAGGATCAGGACTCCAACACTCTTCCATCAACTTTTTCCACTCAGAATCACATAGTTTCGGAATAGATGGCCTGAGCGTGTTGCTAACAATACCTCCTTCATTAAATAATTAATAGTAACAAACTCATCATTAGATTCCAAACACAATTTTATGTTGAACCATAAAAATACAACAGCTTATAAATGAAGCAGTATGGTCATTGATAATTTGCAACACATTGCCACAAGTAAGCTAAATATACATAAGTAGCATTAGATATAGGTATATAACCGGTTAACCACCGTTTACCAATCAAACTAACGAAGTTTTATAAGACAGAAGTTCCAAAAAACCAAAAGAATTACGTGCATTAAAGTTTTACAGATAGGAAGAAGTTAGCAGATGAATGTTTCAAATAAATTTATTAAATTCTTTTTGTTTTCCTAAAAGGGTGTTTGGATTGGCAAGCAAATCAAAACTTATTTTATTTGCAGGGAGGGGGTGTTGCAATAAATAAGCATTATATTTACTAAGACTAATTATATTCTGAAGTTAAAAAGTAAGATATCCATAGTTAATTTAAGTCAGAGTGCATTGCAAGGCTCCTCTATTGTTTCAGTTTATTGACAAGTTCACTTGGCAGTGTGTTTTTTTCATAGCTGTAAAATACACTAAAGAAGCATAAAATTATTGTCTTGTATACTTCAAACAAAAATAAGACGGTTTTGTTGATTCATTTTTCTATCTATTTTTATCTTGTAAAACTAAATAAAAAGGAAAAAATCTTTTAGAAAAATAGAAGAAAGATAGATCTCTTTCCTATTTTTCCTAAAAATACTCTTTTAATTAGTGACTTCCACATTCATGACAGGAAAAAAAAAGGTGTCTATAGGATCTCCCAAGAAAAATATTTCAATTGGCCTAAAAATACTCTTACATAACATGTCTCCTTGTAATTGCGCATGACAAAACCTTACCTATGATGGCACCACAATGCATACTAGCATAAGGTTCTTCCCCGGTTAAGATTTCCCACATTGTTATGCCAAATGAGAAAATATCGACCTAAAGATGACAAAAAAATAGACAATTCAATGATATAATTTCCAAGAAAGTACTTATTTTATCTGCTAGACGGCTAGAAAGTGCACGGTCAAAATTAAATAAAACAAGATGGATAGATATATGAAGTTCCTAACCTTCTCAGATACTCTACAACTGTTGCCATCTAGTAATTCTGGTGCCATCCATGGGAGAGTCCCTCTAACACCACCAGAAACAAGTGTGTTGCGTTTAATTCTTGATAGACCAAAATCTCCAACCTATTGATCAAATTTTAGTTAAAGAGATCAGTCCAATAACTTTCTTTAAATAAGATTATTCTAAAAGAAAATAAAATAAAGTATATCCAGACATTATGGGAGCAGGATAACAATTGGGGTTAACTTTGTATCAACAACTAGGAAATATTTTTGAAAAAAAACGTCAAAAAATAAATAAAATGATACGATAATTGTGTATTTTTTAAAGGCTCATATGTCAGAAGAAAAGAATATTGTTTGTGCTACGAAGTACCTTACATACAGGTCTTTCAGGATCTCCCAAGTTGACAAGTAAATTATCACACTTTAGATCAAAATGAACAATATTTTTCAAATGCAAATATTCCATTCCAAAGGCTGCATCCATTGCAATCATGACCCTTTTACGGCGGTCAAGCACTCTGCAAATATATTTTAGTAAGAGTGATATTCAAAATTAATTAATAGTATAGTTTGCTACTTATATATGTTGGAGCTTGCTTGCCTCTCCTTCTTCAATAGAACATTCCTCAATGATCCATGCACCATATATTCTGTTACAGTTGCCAATGTTCCACCTGGGCCATCTGGAACTACCCCGTAAAATGCTACGACATTTGGATGGTGAAGAGTTGACAAAATCTTTGCCTCTCTCCAAAAATCTTTAGTCTGGAAAAACAGAAGCAATAAGCATATAACTAAGAATCATCCTCAAACCAAATAAAGATACTAGTAACTTCAATTTGCTGATACTGTATGGAGACTTACCAACCGCTCTTGCTCTGACAATCTCCCAGCAAAACAACTACTTTTTATTCTCTTAATTGCAACATCTGTTCCCCTCCACTTGCCATGATAAACCGTTCCAAATGTTCCAGATCCCAACTCATGTAGTTCTTCGAGATCACCGTTCTCAATAATCTACATTTTTACACATGAAACATTTGGTTTAAACATGGTTACTTGTGGGTTTTAATATGCATCAATATATAAAAAATGTAGTGGTTTTATACCTGTAACCCATAAAGTTCAGACTCAGTTTCTGAATCACCAACAGGCGCATTGAAGTTTCCACTATCAGCTTTTGCAAGCTATCATTGTAGATAATAATCTAAAGTCAGTAATATAAATCAATTATCATGAACCATACAAATAGGTATCATCTTTAGATGCTTACTTTACTTTCAGATTCAGATTTAACAAACACTGCCCCTGCTTTTTCAAGAGATGCATGTTCAACTCTGTGCTCTTTACTTGTATTCAAGACAACTTGTAAGCATGAACCGATACCTGGAGAAATATAATCAATTGGATCCTTGACCATTGTTGTTGATTTTGGCTTATTGATGCTATATTCATCAATGTATTCATAAGATTGTTTGCCAGTGACTATGTTTTCTTCCTTTTGGTTTTGGTAGTATGCAAGATCATCATTAGGGACAAGAACCACCCTTAGTGAAGAAGAAACCATATCTGGATACTGAATTACAAAAATGAAAATACTATGATTCTTACATGCAAACACAAAGTTTATTTGATAAATTAAAGGTTATATACTTACTGAGATTGGTAGTACAGACTCTGTCTTGGTTAGGGAGTCAATATGCCTTAACTCAGAAGAGTCCGGAGGATGTTGATGACCGTATTTTGTCTCTGGCACAACAAAATTGTGATGGACTGATGAATTTTGGCTCCTCATAGAAAACTCAGAAGCAATTGTGTCTAATGGTATACCATGTGACTGCTCTGTCATGCTTTTAGTAGACTGTGAAGGGATAAATGGTGCAACAGATGCATTGCATTCACTACTTTGCAAATCTGGTGAAGACGAGAAAGCACCATGTTGGTAGTAGATATACTGTAAGTTCTCTTTACCAACTTCTGACAATATGTTGCTACTAGTAGTCATTCCGAAAGTGGGCATGTTTTGATGTAAAGCCATATGCTCTCTCCCATCACTTATCTCTCCTGGTTGTATTGAACATTCTTCAAAAGAGGTTGAAGTTTTCAGTGATGACAATTTGTCTCTCTCAACACTAAACGGAAATTTGATGTGACCTTTGTAGTTCTCACTGTTCTCTAAAAGCGTTGAGTCTGAAAGAGCATGCAACATTTTGTATTGCGATACATCGGTATCACCAGACACTGAGAATACACTCGATGACTCACGGGGATTAGAGACAACCTTGTTAAAATGGTATGAACCTTCACTATTAACTAAAGGTCTCTCAAATATCATATCAGTTTGATTGCAAATTGCAGGAGAGACAAATTCTTTACTATTGGTTTGTCTAGGAAAATGAAAATTAGCATTAGACTTCTTGACTTGGTCAGACTCCAATGTATATTGATTACTAGGATGGTAGTTCATACATGAAGGCCCTTGGGGAAGATTGTTATAATATGCAACAGGATCATCATAACCGGTATTGTCTACATATAAAGAGTTGTCACGTGGAATTTTTTCCACGACATAGGGTATAATGTTTTCATTAACAACACTATATGGTTGATCCGTAAATAACTGAACATTAGAATTTTTTGAATCTTTATGCTGTACACAAATGGGAGATGAAGGGGTTTGATTAAATGAATTGCCCACTACCTTAAGTGATGTTAAAAATGGATATGGTTTCAACGTTGTGCTTGCCAAATTCGAAGAGGTTGGGCTGTAATCATTTACATCTGAAGCAAATGAATATGTCGATGATTCCATTTGGAAATGTGGATTTAGTCCACCATGATTCTTTCGCGGACTTTGATCTAGTATAGCATTAACAGCAACAACATAATTAAAATCAACATCACTTTGCTGATTGACTCTTGATTCATTAGAACTTGGACTCTCAGATTCATTTGCAGTTATAAGAAAAATCCTAAGTCGTTGAGATCCTCCAGCTCTTTCAAGTTCTTCATACTCCTCTATCATGTGATGAAGATCCTCATCAGAACAAACAGATATAAGAGCATCAAGATCTTCACCAGGAAGTTGGTATTTGATAATGTGAGTTTGATTGCAAATACCAGAAGTCTTCCTCATAAGTTCTTCATGTGTGATGTTCTTTCTGATTGATATAATCCGCGTCTCTCCACCCACATATCTGAGCTTCCCATCATTTGGCCTTGGCAATATTCGACCTCCAAAACTACATAGAAACTTTATTTTCTTGTAGAAGGAACCTTCTGAGAATACTCCACAAGGATGACATGAACGTGGAGACTCAACGACATAAATAGAGGAAGTATTTGATCCTGAGGCAACTTGATCGCATCCGTCAGATAACATACTTGATAATTGTCTGGAAAATGCACCTGATGCTTGTAAGATACCACTATTTGGTCCTGAGGCAATTTGGTCAGATCCGTCAGAAAACCGACTTGATAATTGTCTGGAAAATGCACCCGATGCGTGTAAGATACCACTATTTGGTCCTGAGGCAACTTGGTCAGATCCGTTAGAAAACCTACTTGATAATTGTCTGGAAAATGCACCCGATGCTTGTATGATACCACTATTTGGTCCCGAGGCAACTTGGTCAAATCCATCAGAAAACCTGCTTGACAATTGTCTGGAAAATGCATTTGATGTTTGTCTAATGCCACCATGTTCACATTGGTATCTGGTTAAATTATTATGATAAGACCTATTGTCAACTTCGGCAACATATCCTCTACTTGAAGCAATCTCTGACAAATCCAAATTGCTATCAGAATCTATTCTCCCTAGCCCAATGACATTATTTTGATCCTCGTAGACCAGTTGATAATTGTTATTGTTGTTGCTATTATTATTATTGAGGTTCAATACGTTTGGAAGGCATTGCTCTTCATCAGTTATGATAGGAAGTCTCCTTAAAGCAACCCGATCACGTAAGAACTCAGAAGAAAATTCTTCACCGGTCTGAAGACATATATTATCTTCATCACCTTTATCAGAAGGAACAACATTTACTACGCCTCTATATAGATTGCCTGAAATTCCAGGATCCTCATTATTCATGGTTGAAGATTACACAGTTAGCACAATCAACTTAACCACCTTTTGCAACAAACTCTTATAAAAATTCTCAAAGCCTATCCACATTTAACCGGTAATTCCAATTTCTCATATCGCAAGTTACATATTCGAGTCACAAATTTATCATACAGATAAATCCTTAACCATACCATACCACTCAAAAGCTAATTTTCCACATTTACACAGATAAAATAGTCATATTCTGAAGGTAACATAACTAATTACCAAATCCCACCAAAAACAAAATTAGAAACGGCGAAGAAACATGAATAATTATGTCTATCCTTCATCACAAATCATAACCGAAACACGAAGGTTCGTCGTTGTTATTAATATCCCCATGATGAAATGCAATTTTTCATGCACATTGTTCTGAAAATTAACTTGCACCCTAGTTCCATAAAAGAGGTTGAGAATTTAAACCCTAAAAAAAATGATAGACATGATCAACAAAAATATAAATCCAGATAATATAAAATTAAACGGTACCAATTTCAATACAATAAAATAAAATTATTGAACAAAGACATGAATAAATTGTGTTATAATTAAAATGAAATAGATAATAATTTGCAAAAAGGGAAGGTACCTGGTTGTGTGTCCATGAATGTATGTGTTGGGGATGCAAGGTTTTGGGGGCAGGGTTGGAAGAACCCAAAAGAGAAAAATGGGGTTGAAGTTTTGTTTTTGTTGGGAATTTGGGAGAGAGAGAGAGAGAGAGGGTTTGTTTGTTTGAGAGACGATCGGTGAGAAAGAAAGAGAGAATGTGAAATGTGCCATCCATGAGGATCGTAGGTTCCAACGGAGATGTCGAACGAAGATGAATATTTGCTTAAATTGGCGCGGAATGGATTTCTACTCTTCACTTGAGAAAAACAAGGGGATAATACTCTTTTCTTTTAAATGAGCATAATTGTCATTTAACACCAATTTTAATTTTAATAAATACTCCCTCCGTCCCGGGAAAAAACACATTTTCTTTGTCCCAAAATATAAGGGAAAAAAATAGACATTTATGTTTTCTAAGTATTAATTTTACTTATTTTCATAAAATTAAATGCAGATTGCATTTATTTTTGCTTCTCTCTCATTCTATCAATAAACAACAACCAATGAAAAATGTTTTTACATCTTCCTATGCAACTTATTTCAAGAAAAATTCCACAAAATCATGTTTCAAATTTTCATGTTTTAGTTTTCTTAATAAGTGTGATTTTTTTATTTTCCTTTATATTTTGAGACGGAGGGAGTAAAAAATAAAGACATATGGACCTGGATTGGGTGCAGCCGTGCAGGCAGCACCCTGACCGCACATGTAGTCAGTGAGATTCAAATTGTCAAATCAGACGGTTTATATTCAAAATCAAAATATTCATAGTTCTATGTTATTTATACTAAATGATAAAGAGTTTTGACTATTATTTCCATGTACTTAGTTCAGTTAATAATAAAATTGCATGTAATATGCAGGATCAAAGTTCAAATTCTGATAAACCCAATCATTTATTTTTAAGAGGTGAAATATACCCAATCATAAAGTAAGATGAGAGGAAGAGTTTTTTTATTTTTTTTATTACAAGGAAGAAGAAAATTTAGAGCAAGATGGGAAAGAAGAAATTTGCATGCTAAATTTGTTCATATTGGAGTATTGGACTGAATCGGGTCGACCCGATCCGTAACCATCCACAGTTTCGCGTTATTGAAAAAAGCGGGAAAAGCATGGAGCCAAACGAGAAAGCAACAAAACCATTCAAAAATCGAAATATAAATATAAAAATCAAATAAAACGGAAAAAGAGAATACGAAGATAACAAACAGTGAAAAAATGGCGGAAGGAAGCTCCGGCACCACCGATATCCATAGAATACTCGCCGCCGTTAAATCCTCCGAGGCAAGCTACTTCCAATTCTCGCTTCATTTACTTACTTACTCGTTAACTACCTTTCATTCCGTTTACACATTTTAGGGTTTCACCTTCGCACGAAAATTTCCACTCAATTCATCTTTCATTTTCGTTTCAGGTTGTTGAAGATCGTGTTCAATTGTTTACTGATCTAGGAAATTTGAGTTTGAAGGATGAATCTGAGTCCGATCATGTTTCCGTCATGAATTGCCTTGTAGTATCCTTTCTTCATTTCATCTTCTTCAATGTTTGTTATGCATGTTATGCTTATAGTGTTATCGATTGTTAGATTAATTTATTCAATTAATCAGTTATGTAGATTTACATAATCTAGTATTAGGAATTACTTATTAATATATGAATTGTGATGAATTATTAAATTCGTTAGTTGATTGTGTTATCTACGCAATATTTAAATCGATGGTTGTCAATGGTGGTGCTTAAGCTTGGAACGATAATATTTCATGGAGTCGAGTCCAAGGAATATATAAATCTTAGATTGATGCTTGTTTTAAATTTAATGATAAGGAAGTATCGAATTATTAAACAATGGTACTTCATGACTTTTACTATTATCATACTCGTATACTATTTTAGTACTCTACTACTTTGTATTGTTGCTTCCACCTTAACTGCGAGGTAGAACTATTGGGAAAATTACACATGTTTGGATGTTACCCAATGCATGCTAAATAGAAGCATTCTGCAGGTCGCTGTAAAAAATATAGATTTTATCCTACCTAGTTGTTTACTGCAGACTCTCACTCTTGGAGCCAAGGTATTTCTTTACTAGTGTGTTGTTTTTGCTTTCTCTTTATTCGTATATTCATGTATATAAACACACTGTTATGTGTCCTAAACTTTTCAGGGAGATATGTCTTTTTTGATTTCTGATATTTCAATGTTGTTGATTAGGCTAATATATGGTGTGGCAAGCATTTAAAAATGTCTCTTTTGTCGACACAAGAATCTCAGGAAGATGAACACAATTCACTATTTTACCAGGTAGGAGTTCTCTTTTATCATTTTATGGACTGAGATTTCAAATAATGTCCATGAAAGGTCTAAGTAACTTCGAATATAATGTCCTTGAAATGTGTTAGAATATATGAAAAATGTCTCATAATATCTGGGTTCTATCTTAGTAACTTCGAATATAATGGATTATCTCTTAGGATTGATTCCCATATTTCTTCATATTTATTAATATGTTTCTGTATTTAATAAGGATTAGGAGTGTAGTTTTACTATAAATAATAATGGACTGTGCATAGTCTTTTATATCTATCCACAATCACAATTTAAAATCATTATTTTTTCTCTTTCGTTCTACCTTATCGCCCTATAATTTCAACAGATATGAATAGAATGGTCCAAAGTGCTGAAAATTTTCTAATGTGGAATGGTTTGTTTAACGGTGGTCTTTGATTTTAGAGTTTTGCAAATGTCATTGAGGAATGTGCTTGTTTGTTGGTCTAAACATTCATTTTAGTGACATCATATTTTACCTGAGTCATTTATATTTATGCTGTGCAGCTTCTTTTGGAGATCCTAAGATTTTCTGCATCAACCTTTTCAGCCTTGTTGAAATTCACCGATCTTAGTAACAAGGAATTGACGGACAATGTTGAAACCTTCCTTATAGAAGTGCTAAATCTAACTAAAGATTCTATATCAGAAGCCAAGGTAATATGTTTCTTCCTGTGTATGAAACTTGACAATATCAATATGATTTAGGATTTAATTTTGATCTACTGTAAGATGTTTTTTCATTTTTATTTACATCTTCTCTTAATCATGTATTTCCATTTTCCACATTAGAAGTGTTCTGATAACAACTGCTTAAATATCAAACTTGGCTGTGGACATGATTGGGTGGCAGTGTAATAAAATTTCGATTGAGAATCAAAATTGAACCCAATGATTTATCAGTCCTTTGATGTACCTCTGATATTTTGACACTTGTGGTCTTCAAAGTTTCCATAAAGTCCTTGAATGTTTAAAGCTATCATTTCAGTATTCTTAGGCGCATGATGCTCGATGGTAGTGAATGCTAGGTAGTTAAGTAACAGCAAGAGCAAAATACAATGTGCCATCAATGAGAATTTTCTTATTCATGTCATATTTACACCACAAGATTTTGTATGTGTTGCTAAGCATGATTCTTTTCTGATCCTAAGCAGAAAATCCAATCATTTGGATCAGAGATATTGAAGGTCGCACACATGGTCATTGAAGTTGTTGTAAAACTATGCAGGGTTTGTTCTGAATCAATAAACTGGGAGGCTTGTGATGAAAAGCAGCTGAGGTTGGATAAACCTACTAATGTTGGCCATGCTATCAACATAACAAGACACACAATAGAAAAGCTGTCTGAAATTGGTGTTCTTGCTGCGAATGATGGTGGCAGTTTAGTCAATATTCTTAGTATCTCCTGGAAAAGTGTTGTTTCTTTGCTTCAAATTGGTGGGGGGCATTTTACAGAAGTCAATATAGCAAATATAGTGGTATCTTTGCTTGCATTAACAACTAAGCCTTTGAAATGTGCTGCTGAGGTTTGGTCATCATCACTGAACAAAACCATTTCTGTAATCGAAGCTAAAAGGATATTTGTGCCAGTGAAATTTTACCTGATTAATGCAGTTAAAATATGCTCACTGTATCCTCGTCAAACCTACACAGTGTACCGGGAGATTACAAACTGTGTTCTCACTATCACTTCTTTTTGGATTTTTGCAAATAACGAAAATCTTCTAAAAAATGCATCTGCAGTAATTGTGGAGCTATTGGAGGAAACAACCTTGGATTTGGTGTTGTCTTTACTAAATTCTGATAAACTAAAACTGGAACAAAAGCTTGAGGTAATGGAATGGATATTCTTTAATGAAGGAGATTCTCTTTCTGGCCCTGATGATCCAATATCAGTTGATTATAGCTTTACATCGGTTAACAAATTATTTTTAAATAGTTGCGAAGGCATAAGCAGATCAAGAGTACTAATATTTGGTCGAGTTGTATTGTTTATTGACATCCTTAAATATTCTCCGAAGCTTGATGAAGATGTGAAAGTAGCAATTACTCAGAAGCTTAATTGGTTTTTGGATATTTTAGTTGAGGAAAATGTATATTCTTATCTGCTTGTTTTGCAACTTCCATTATTGTCTGGCTCTGGAAAAGCAGCTGAACTGGTGTGGCAACCTATGTTCACTCTTCTCTTGCAAGCATTCAAAACCTTCATGGTTGTGATCTCTTCAAGTACAGCTTGGGGGGAGTTCGAGTCCTTCTTACTAGAGAATCTCTTTCATCCTCACTTCCTTTGTTGGGAGATTGTGATGGAATGCTGGTGCTTTGTACTGCAACATGCTGAAAGACAAATGGCAAACAACATAATTAGCAAGCTATGTTCATTACTCAAGCTGCTGGGATCTTCTGACTCGGTTTTCCTTCCTCATTCTCCCTTCAGAAAATTGACAAGATCAATTTGCTTGCTTCTAACCTGTTGTGAAAAATCAGCGGTTGATGAGGTGTTCATGTCTATTGTTGGCGATGGGAGATCACAGTTGTCATTAGTTTTGTGTTTGGCTCTGTTGATGGAAGGGTTTTCGCTTGATTTGCTGTCAGATGAGTTGAGAAAAACTTCCATTCAAAGAGTTATATCTGATTATTTTGATTTCATTGACAAATTTGATGAAGCTTCACTGATGGCATGCTCCTCTGGTTTGTATGGCATTCCAGTTTTTATTCTTTCTGCTTCTTTGCAATCTTCATTGCAATCACTGTAAGTACTTTGGTGCTGTTATATCCATTATTATATATAACATATTTCCTATTAATTTCTGTTGATCACTCTGTCATTGTTAATTGTAGTCTTCTTATATCATGCTCACACACAATTCTTATGATCAGTTTGGCATAAAAAATTTCTGCTTCTTTATATCCAAGACACTTAAATCTTGGAAGTAATAATCAGAAATGAGTTTGATTTCCCACATGCATGTTTCAATCTGATTTGAATGTTTTAATGATGGACTTGGTTTTCAATTCCGATTCCAACCTTAAGAATAGTATTCCCATTTTCTGCAGCGAGGATAGACTACCTGAGATTGATGCAAGGACCTTAAAGTTTTTGGTTTCAATTAGTTATAACTACAAAAGTACCATAGACAAAGAAATAAAGGATCATTCTGTTCGACTTTTTGGTGAAACGCTGGTGATCATTTCATATCTGAAAGATCTCTACATATCGAATGATATTGAGCAGGCCATAATGGAGATTGAAAATATGTTTATTACTGAGCCTCCAGTCTTTTTGTACAAATGCAAACCACATTTGGCTCAATTCCTCACAGGACTTATTCACATGAAATTTTCAGAAAGTGATGTTTGTGATGCAAAAAGTCGTGTTGCGTGGGAATTATTTCACTTGATCTTGAAAGAGCGGCACTGGGCATTCACTCACTTGGCAATAGCCGCATTTGGATATTTTGCTGCTGACACAACTTGCCGTCAGCTATGGAGATTTATTCCACAGGATGCAGCACTTTCATATGATGTAGTTTCAGGGACAGAGACAACTAAGGAAGAATTTATGGCTGCTCTTAAAGCATTTCTTAATAAGCAAAATGCTCTTCTGACAGTTGCACCAAGTCCTGAACAGCTTGAGCTTCTACAAAGAGAAGGTCGTATACTAAAACAGATGATCCATAACATTTCAGTCAATGCTGAACAGAGAGAGGTATGTGAGAGTATGGAAGTTGATGACAAGATCCAATCAAATAGTATGGAAGTTGATAACATGAATCAAACAAATAGCATGGAAGTTGATAACATGAACCAAACAAATAAAAAAAGGAAACTTCCAGATGAAATTAGCAAAGGAGTGGAATTGCTGAAAAGCGGTTTGAAGATTATTAGTGATGGTCTTTCAGAGTGGCAGCTTAACCAACTTGAAACCAATGAACTGCGTGTCAAGTATTCCACTCAGTTTTCTCGACTTGAAGATGCTATTACACACTTTGAGGAATTGACTGGGAGCGATGAGGTGTGTTTATCTCCTATTCGTAGCAATTTTCGTGGTTGATTACCTGTTGATGCATGCTTTGTGGTAAAAAAATCTGATACATCAACAAAATCTATTGTATGATTCTGAAGTTCAGCAAAACTTAGTTCCCTCTTGGTCCTTTTTATCTTAATTATAGTGATTTAGCAACTACATCCCTTCCATTCCTTATTCTTGATGTTTAAGTTTACTCCACACATTAATAAATAAATAAATAATAAATATATAGTTGGACTAAAACATTCTTATTTAATCTTTTAGTATGTCATTCATCATACTGCAAATTTCTATTTTATCTCTCCAATTAAAGGTATAATTGGAAAATTAGTACTAATTGCATTGAAATTTAAAACATCAGTAGTTTTGGAACAAAAATAAAGGCTAAAACACCATTATAGTTAAGGAATGGAGTAACAAATATACTAATAATATTAAACTGAAAAATGTTTTGAATTATTTTTTCAAACCATAAATAAGGTATATCTAAATGTATGTATACTAAAAGCAAAGTGCATGTATACTAAAATTTTAAACTTATGACCAATTGGGGTTGGGTCTAGAGGAAATTAAAGGCTATATTTACACAACATGAAGGTTTGAATTTCAGTTGAAAGATGTACCATATATGGTGTTTGATTTGTTTCCAATAAGTTTATCTCTAATGGAAGAAACATGTAGGAAACCTTTTTTTAAAACTTATGAAGTAATCTTGTGTACCAAATACCTTTGTTTTGGCCGAAAACAATAAGATAGTAACCAATCAACTGCTAAAAAAGGTAGTTAGTAATCAAATACACTAAAACTTTATTAGATGTGTGGTACATAGTACATACTCTTAATATTAAAAGAAGTGAAATCATTTTCAACTTTGATTATTGACGTACAAAGACAACAAAAGCAACTATAATTAACATAAAGAAATACACATGACGAGATGACCCATCAAGATACAAATGCTTTGTATATCAGTTCATAGAAGCCATAATTTTCTCAAGAAGATGCCTTCAGTTTTTCAACATAAGGTATGAGAAAAGCCACCAACTTCTCTTGATTAGGGGTGTTTTCTTTGATGACCGGAACATCCTTCAAATTATTAAACCATAACTGCAAACGGGGAAACTTCTCACTATGCAAGATCTTCACGTCAAACATATCTTCCTGAACTGCAATAAAATTGACAAAAGTTCCTAGAGCGATGTCGACAATGGTAATGGTGTCTCCTCCATAGAATTTCTTCTGATCATTCAAACACTGGTCCTCAACAACTTTGAGTCGCTCCCATATATTCTCTCTAGCCTTCTCTCGCTCTTCACCACTATTGCTATGAAAGTGTGCTCCAATTGGGGGAAACTATAAATATCAACCCATATATTGTTGTTAGTTTGAATCAAGATGGGATCATTAAACGTAGAACATAATGTTTAAGACACAAGGTAAAGTAAATGAGTTATATATTAATATCATAGCTATAAAAAAGCATTACATCTAGTATTGTGCAAGTGCAGTTGGTCATGACCATCATGGAAAGGCTAAATAAGTAAAAAAATTATATAAATTTGGGGAATAAGTTTTGAATTTTTTTTTACCATGTCGTCGACATATTTGATCCAAAATCGGGCTTGAGCTTTGTCATAGGGATCAGCAGGAAACAATGAGTTTTGTGGCCATATCTCATCAATGTATTCAACAATGGCCATTAGCTCACATATGGGTTTTCCATCATGAACTAGCACAGGAGTTCTCTTGTGTACTGGATTATATTCAATAAGTTGAGTACTCTTGTTAAAGTGATCTTCCTCTATGTTCTCATATGGTATTCCCTTCACTTTTAAGGTCCATACTACTCTTAAACTAAAAGGACTATACCATAATGCATGTAGTTTAATATTCTCTGCCATCCTTGCTTGTGTTATACTACATCCTAAACCAACACCAACCCTTTTATAGATGGTGGGTGATCAACAAGTCGGAAATAAAAAGTCAGGCTTCAAACATCTTTTGTACAAAAAAGAAAAACTTAAACAAGGATGATGTGACTTTGTATTTTTCTTATATAAAGTGACAAATATCATTAAAAATAAAATTTACACAATTAGGAGGTTAAGAATCTAAGGTCCTGTTTGGCCTGACTTATTTTCTATTTTTTTTTCTTCTCTTTAAAAATAGTAAAAAAGGAAAAAATTGTTTTTGACTCCACTTCTCTTGATTTTTTACTTCTTTACTTCATTTCTCTAACACGTTTGAGGAGAAATATGGCTAAATTCAATTATATACTTCTCTATTTCGTTTAAAAAAAAATAGAAAAGTAGAAAATAAGCCGGATTAAACGGGGTCTAAATCTAGATGAAGATGATTGAATTATCAATATCAGCGTTTGTCAGTTGACTATCTACTTTTTTTTTCTGACTAAACTATCTACTTGCCATGATATTAAAACGATATTAAATCTATTCAATACAATTAAAAAAGAATTCATATTTCCATTTTTTATAGAAGAATTAATGTTCTTTGTCTCTGTGAGCTTAATTTGGTTGGCAACAACATTACACATAATGTGCATAAACGATAGTTCGAACTCTAATACGTCTACTTATTCATAAAATTTTATTTGTGCACAAAATTTTAACCACTAAATTAACTAACAAATAAAAAATATGAATGTCTTTTATTTGTTTAATTTCTATCCACAAATATATAAACTCTTATAAGAATTTGAAGATTCCTTCATTCTCGTCTACATTTCATGGGCGCATTTTCTACAACAAGCACGACTTTTTGCATCGTCAGAATCGGTGTAGTAAGTGCTTGCATCACCAACATATAAATATGCATATGCACGTATGTCATTTTACGATAGTAGTTGTGTTAATTTGGATCTGAATAGTCCGCATTAAAATATCATCTAGCTTTTCACCGTAATAAATATCGGTCGTTGATTGGAAATCAAATAATTCAAATTACTCCCTCCAGACACTATTATAAGCAAAAAAAACTACTTACACGGTGTTTAATAAATTTAGTTAAGTGTAATTAATTTTCTTGATTTAATGTAAGACATATGCTAAATTTACTATATTGCCCTTTGAAATTATAAGTATCAAAGCATAAAGTGGAATAAGTGTATAGAAAGTAGTAGAATTAAATAAGAGTATATTTAAAATAGTAGTATTAATCATTGTAAAAGTAGTTACTTTTGCTTATAATAGTAACCAAAATTTGAAGAGTTTTTTTGCTTATAATAGTGACCGGAGGGAGTATATTAAATCTATCATAAAACACTTTTAAATAGTCAAATTAATCTCTATATTTAATTTAAAATTTGAAGCAAATACACCAACTTACTTTCTTTCATAATGTTTTACTTTTAATTTTGAAGGAAAAAAAAAGAGTACATACGTAAAAAGAGTAATATAATTTAAATATTATTTTGTCACCTATAGAAAGTTGCTACCATATCCTTCAAGTCTCCTAGTCTTGGTCCTTGACACTTAAGAAATAGTAGATTGAAGAATTATCTTTTAAAGATTAGGGGTATGAGCTTTATGATTACTCACATTTTTAGAGAAAAAAACCATTATGTTTTGCTCTGGACTGGGCTTAGCACTGTCCAGGCCCAATTCCATATTACGGTCGAGCAGGCCCAACGCACAACGGCCTATTGCCACGTTATCGTCGAATTGTTATAGAATGTGAAGATTCTGTAACGGCCGACCACGGAATGATAAGCATTAACAACTCATCATGACTCGACATCAGATTCCGACAGCCATTTAATGGAGGGTGGATCTTCCTCCCTCCTCATTAATGGTCTTGGCTTAGCGCTGGGACTATATATATACTGCCATTCTGACAATGGCGCAGGTATTGATCATTCTAACTTGTACTTGTTTCTCCTATACTCTACTAACTTGAGCGTCGGAGTCCCTGCAGGTACAACCCCCTTTTCCTCCAACGATCGTGCTCGGTGGTGCTTTCTGCTGGTCGACACTCCTGGTCGGACAAGATCATGTTTATAAGTTAGCTAATTTAAGTTTGTTCTTGCTTAATTTTGTTTGGTAATACTCCACATGTTATTAGTGGAGACTTTTCTAAAAATAAGAATGACATTCTTTAATTTTGTTAATACTTGTTAGTACGTCTCTTTAAATTAATACTCGGTAAATTAATAAATTTTCTAAAATAATAAAGTTGTCCGATCCCGACTTGAGCCAGTGTAAGAAATTGAAAAATTCGATAAAATAATAAGATAATAATTTTTCGGGAGATCCCATTGTAATTTTCGGTCCCAAGAAAATTATAAATTAATAATATGGCAAACTTGTGAGATATGATGTTAATACTCTATCATATTCATGTAATTTATACTCCCTCCGTCCATAATTATAAGACCCTGACCATTGCACGTACGCCAATGCACAATTTTGACCACTAATATCTTTAATTGTTTAATAGTAAAAATTATAAAAATTTGATATTTTGAAAGTACTTATCAAAACAAATCAAACAAAATCTTATACGCTAATGCTAATATTTACATCTATGTATTATAAAAAAATACAGTCAAAACAAGATAAGTGAATAGTGCAATTTTGTCAAACGAGGTCTTATATATAAAAAGGGACGGAGGGAGTATATGACAAACTTTGTTCCTCTTGTTTACATCAAAAGTCATTATCGATTTCCAATGCATATTACTAAAGTCATTATTGATTTTCAATGCATATTATTAAAGTCATTATTGATTTACAAGTCATTAAAAACTCTTTAAATTAATAATTATTAATTTATCAATAAATTAATAACTCTATAAATTAATAAATTTCTCCGGTCATGACTGTAATAATTTATAGAGATTTTACTGTAGTGTTCCATCAATATTAATATTGGTGGATGAGACATTTGTTGAACCAAAAAAATATTGTGCATAATAGAAGGTAGTAATCAACTAAACATAACTTTATAAGACATGCGGTACATGATAGATTGTAATACATACTCTTAAGTCTTAATATTGATAGAAATGAAATCATTATAATCTCTTGATTATTGACATACAAAGACAACATAAACAATTATTAAGATGCAAATGCTAAGTATATTAGTTCATAGAAGCCGCCATAATTTTCTCTGCCTTTATTTTTTCAATAAGAAAAGCCAGCAACTTCTCTTGATCAGGGGTGTTTTCTTTGATGACTGGAACATCCTTCAATTTTTTAAACCATGAATGCAAACGTGGAAACTTCTCACTTTGCAAGATCTTCACTTCAAACATATCATCTTGAACTGCAATAAAATTGACAAAAGTTCCAAGAGCTATGTCTACAATGTTAATGGTGTCACCTCCATAGAATTTCTTCTGATCATTCAAACATTGATCTTCAATAACTCTGAGTCGCTCCCATATATTGTCTCTGAACTTCTCTCGCTCTTCACCTTTTCTGCTGTGAAAGTATGTCCTAATTGATAAATACTTTAAATACCAATCCAGATATTTTGTTAGTTTGAATCAAGATGGGATCATTAAACATATAGAACATAAAGTTTAAGACACAAGATAAAGTAAATTAGTTATGTAGTGTTAATATAGTAGCAATGAAAATTTCTCTGTTTCAAGATAAGTGTCATTTTAGCTAAAAAAAATTATTTCAAAATGAAATAACATTTTCCAATTTTACCCCCTAATTATTACTATTTGGCACTAATATCAAGAAAACAAACAAATAAAATATGGTTAATTTAGTAAAAATGTTGTTTCTTTTAACATAATAATTGTATTTCTTTATATGTATGCAAACACCTAAAATAACATTCATTTTGAAACAGAAGTATTTTTGCAAGTGCAGTTGGTCACAACTCATGATCATCATGGAAAGGCTAAATAAGTAAAAAAGTAACACATAAAATTTGATGAATAAGTTTTGAAAGATTTACCATGTCATCAACATACTTGATCCAAAATCGGGCTTGAGCTCTTTCATAAGGATCAGCAGGAAGCAATGAGTTATGTGGCCATATCTCATCAATGTATTCAACAATGATCATTGACTCACATATGGGTTTTCCATCATGAACTAGCACTGGAATCTTCTTGTGTATTGGATTATATTCAAGAAGTTGAGGACTCTTGTTGTAACGATCTTCCTCTATGTGCTCATATGGTATACCCTTCAGCTTTAGGCTCCATACTACCCTTAAACTAAAAGGACTATACCAAAATCCATGTAGTTTAATATTCTCTGCCATCTTATAGCTTGTGTTTCGTAACCCAACACTAGTTTCCCTTTTATATTAGAGTGTTTCAAAGAATCATTTGGCTTAGTCAACTAGTCAAATTAAAAAAATATAAAATAATAGAGTATGTATTGGTATTTGCTTTCGCAAAGTAATAGTGATACACAGAAGCAGCAGCATGATCAATATATTGAGCTTTAAGCAACCACAAAGTGACTTTCACATCACTCTTTCATCTAAAATTTTAAAAGATTAGGTTAATGAATCCTCTTATTTAAATATTGCTCAACTTCACCTCTTCTAACCAAGAGAGATTCTTACACCTTAGCTTTTAGTCTAGTCCCCCAAGATTCATTTGTATCGTTTATATCAAGCGACCGATTATCATTAAAAGTCGCATGAAGTAGTGTTTTCCACCAATGAATCATGAGACACTTGTTGAACCTAAAACATGAGAGTGAGAATCTAAAAAAAGATATACCTAAATTATGCATAATACAATGTATTAATCAACTAAACTTTAACAGTTTATAATACATGTATGTGGTACATACTCTTAATATTGATAGAAATGAAATCATTTTAAACTTTTGATACAAAGACAACACAAAGCAACTATAGTTAACAAAAAGAAATACACATGACGAGATGAACCATGAACAAATGATTTATCTATCACTTCATAGCCATAATTTTCTCAAGAAGATAAAGATACCTTAATTTTTTCAATAAGAGGTATAAGAAAAGCCAGCAACTTCTCTTGATCAGGGGTGTTTTCTTTGATAACCGGAACATCCTTCAAATTTTTAAACCATAAAAGCAAACGAGGAAACTTCTCACTTTGCAAGATCTTCACTTCAAACCTATCTTGAACTGCAAGAAAATTGACAAAAGTTCCAAGAGCTATGTCTACAATGTTAATATTGTCGCCTCCATAGAATTTCTTCTCCTCATTCAGACACTGATCCTCAATAACTCTAAGTCGCTCCCATAAATTCTCTCTCGCCTTCTCTCGTTCTTCACCTTTTTCGGTACGAAAGTGAGCCGTAATTGTTAAAAACTGTAAATAATATCAATCCAGATATTGTTGTTAGTTTAAATCAAGATGGGATCATTAAAGTTGAACAAAATGTTTAAGACACAAGGTAAAGTAAACTAGTTATATATTAATATCATTATAGCTATAAAATAAGCATAACATATAGTATTGTGCAAGTGAAGTTGGTCATGATCATCATGGAAAAGCTAAATAAGTAAAAATATATAAAAATTTGATGAATAAAGTTTTCAAAAAATTTACCATGTCATCAATATATTTGATCCAAAATCGGGCTTGAGCTCTTTCATAGGGATCAGCAGGAAGCAATGAGTTATGTGGCCATATCTCATCAATGTATTCAACAATGATCATTGACTCACATATGGGTTTTCCATCATGAACTAGCACTGGAGTCTTCTTGTGTATTGGATTATACTCAAGAAGTTGAGGACTCTTGTTGTAACGATCTTCCTCTATGTGTTCATATGGTATACCCTTCAGCTTTAGGGTCCATACTACCCTTAAAGTAAAAGGACTATACCAAAATCCATGTAGTTTAATATTCTCTGCCATCTTATAGCTTGTGAATTCCTAAACCAGCACTTGTATATCCCTTTTATACAGGGTAATTCAAAGAATCATTTCACTTGGTCAACTAGTCAAATTAAAAACATATAATAATATTAACAGAGTATGTATTGCTATTTGCTACAGCTAAGAAAGAAAAATAGTTTAGAATTTAGATCTTTTGTTTTTTCTTCTTTTTTCTATTGAAAAATAGTTTAGATCTTGCTAACATATGTTCTTAAAAATGTATTTAATCTGTTCAAAAATTAAAAATTAGACCGGACAACTTCAGTTATTTATTTTGATTTTTAAATTGTTTCACAGGAATTGAATAAATTAGGGGTTAAAGAATTGCATAAAAATATATATTCTTGTCTTTCACTGAATTATCGTACTGCAAGACAAAATTTATTCAATATCTTGAATATTTATTTTATATTGTTCTATTTTATATTGTACAATTATATTCAATATTTATATTTTATAGATCAAACACATCCTATATATTAAAAATAAAAAAATAGAACAATTATGTTGAAAAAAAACATAATTTTGATAAATTTAAATACACATGTTAGTAAATATTCTTCAAGTTCAAATATGTCATTTGTTTCTTCTGCCCCACCAGCATTATTATTTTTTATTTTGAGTGACATAATGGAAGTCGTAAGTGCTTGCAAGTTGCATCACAGCAAGCTGGTGCACTACGACTCAATTGTTATCTGATTTAATAAGTGAGTGAACTAAATTAGTTCATTTTTTTTTTTTGACAAAAACTAAATTAGTTTATAACAACTATATATCATACGTTAATATTTTACTGGCTTAATTGCATTTTTGGTCCTCTTATTTTACATATTTTGCAATTTTGGTCTTTCTATTTCAAAATCAAATGTTCTAGCCTCCTATTTTCATTTTTGTTGCAATTTTGATCCCCTGTTTTAAAACCAAACATTCTAACCCCCTATTTTGATTTCTGTTACATTTTTAGTCCCCCAATCCATTTTTTTCACTTAAAAACAATAAATAAATAAATAAATAAATAAATAATAACTTTGAATAAAAAAATATAATTCTTTAAAAAAATAAAACAAATAAAATTAGTAAATAAAGTTATTATTTACTTTTTTTTTTAAAAAAATTGTTTTAAAATTATAATTTAAAACAAATAAATAATAACTTTAAAACAAAAAAATCTTAAAATAATTTAATAGTATAGTTAAAACAAATAATTAATTTTAAAACAAATAAATAATTTTAATACAATAAATAAAAAAAAGTTTATTTATTAATTTTATTTGTTTTTTTTTTTTTAAATTATATTTTTTATTCAAAGTTATTATTTATTTATTGTTTTTTGGTGAAAAAATGGATTGGGGGATCAAAAGTGCAACAAAAATCAAAATAGGGGGCTAGAATGTTTGGTTTAAAAATAGGGGGACCAAAATTGCAACAAAAATGAAAATAGAGGGGCTAAAATGTTTGATTTTGAAATAAGGGGACTAAAATTGCAAAACATGTAAAATAGAGAGACCAAAAGTGCAATTAAGCCAATTTAAATTTCTTATAGATAATTATCATTAAATTTAAAATAATTTAAATCAACAATAAATTCTTTAAATCCATATAAATCAACTTACCTTAGTCACTGCTTATCGAAAAAAAAAACTTACCTTAGTCACTTGTGCTTCCCCACATGATGCTCTAACAATAAGTAACATAAATAGGAGTATTGTACATTTTAGGAAAGCACAGTATGTACACTTGAGTATGTCATTCTAGGAAAGCACAGTAGGAGTATTGTACATTTGTACTTGTGTTTAAATTTATTTTGGAAAAAATAATATTTTCAATTTATAAAATAGAATGTGTCCCATTTTTAAAATAAATAATATTTTTTTAAATTTCTTAATATGTGTCCATAAATTAACTTTCTTTTAAATATATCACCTTATTTTTGTTCTCATGAGTCTAGCTCAATTGGTAAAGAACATTGCACATTTGTACAAGGACGGAGATTCGAATCCAGTACGCCCTCTTATTCATCTTTGATTGGTGAATTTCTAACCGTTAAGTTATCTAACTAAAAAAAATATTCACCTTGCTTTTTATTCTCTGATTTAATTGAATGTACTCAATAGTCAATTAGATTACCCTTTTGAGTACTCAATATTAATTGAATGTACTCATTTTTTTACTATGCCTTTTTCGCATCTTAAAATCCTCAAATACTTACACTTATGTTTAAGAAAGTGTACTTAATTAGGTGATCATCAATAAAAGTTTCACGAAATACTATTTTCCACCAATGGATGAGACACTTGTGGAACCATAAACATGAGTGAAAATCTCAAAATAGATATATCTAAATTGTGCATAATACAAAGTAGTAATCAACTAAACTTTATAAAAAACTTGTGGTACACACACTCTTAATATTGATAGAAATGAAATCATTTCATTATTGAAAGAAATACAACATTTTTTAAATAAAGACCACAAGAGTATAAAAGGTGACATCTAAGGCATCAACTTCGTTCTCTTGCTTATTATTGAAAGAAATACAACATAAAACAACTATAATTATAACAAAGAAATACACATAACACATGACAACAAGATCCGTAAAGATACACATGCTTTGTATATCAGTTCATAGAAGCAATAATTTTCTTAAGAAGATGCTGCCTTCATTTTTTCAATAAGAGCTGTAAGAAAAGTCACCAACTTCTCTTGCTTAGGGGTGTTTTCTTTGATGATTGGAACATCCTTGAAATTTGTAAACCATAAATGCAAGCGTGGGAACTTCTCACTTTGCAAGATCTGCACTTCAAACATATCTTCCTGAACTGCAAGAAAATTGACAAAAGATCCAAGAGCTATGTCTACAATGTTAATGGTGTCTCCTCCATAGAATTTCTTCTGATCATCCAAGCATTGAGCCTCAACAACCCCGAGTTGCTTCCATATATCCTCTCTGGCCTTCTCTCGCTCTTCGCTACTTGTACTATTAAAGTGTGCCGCAATTGCCGAAAACTTTAAACATTAATCGAAATATTGTTGTTAGTTTGAATATAATCAAGATGGAATCGTTAAACGTTTGCTTAAGACACAAGGTAACGTAAATTAGTTATATATATTACAAAACATAACATGTATGCCCAATATATAAATTAGATGAATAAGTTTTGAAAAAAATTACCATGTCATCGACATATTTAACCCAAAATCGAGCTTGAGCTTTGTCATAAGGATCAGCAGGAAGCAATGAGTTATGTGGCCATATCTCATCAATGTATTCAACAATGATCATTGATTCACATATGGGTTTTCCATGATGAACTAGCACTGGAGTTTTCTTGTGTATTGGATTATATTCAAGAAGTTGAGGACTCTTATTGAAACGATCTTCTTCTAAGGTCTCATATGATATACCCTTTAGATTTAGGGTCCATACTACCCTTTGAGTATAAGGACTATACCAAAATGCATGTAGTTTAATATTCTCTGCCATCTTAGTTTGTGTTTTAATTTCCTAAACCAACACAAGCTCTTTTATAGACAGTGGTGAGTGATCCATGGAGTCATTTGGCTTGTTCAATAAGTCAAATTAAAAAATAAAATAGAGTATGTATTGCTATTTGCTATCGCTAACAAAAGAATTAAGTTGTCACACAAAAAGAGACGAGCATCATTATGTAGAATAGTTGCAACAAAAATTTGATGCAAAATTCTTTTTTAAAAGACTTAAATACACTTTTGATCTTCTAACAGTTTTAAGGTTTTACTTTGGTTATTTAATTATTTTTCATTTTGTTTTGGTCATTTAATTTTCATTCCGCGCGTTAACCTACTTAGTTCTAACCATTGAAAAATACATAAACGTTAAGTTTGAGTGTGTGACACTTAGTGACTTGTATAGTGGTCGTATGACATTGCATAATCTTTGTTTCAAGTTGAAAAGAAGAGATGGAAGAGAAGAGAGAACTCAAAAATTCTCAAATTAAATTTAGAGTTTTCAATACTCCATAAAATTGAACTTAAGCACGTCTTTCAAACAAATATTTGAGATAAACAACGGTGGATAGAAGTAGAACGATTAAGTAGAATAGTTGCAACAAAAATTTGATGTAAAATTCTTTTTTTAAATTAGTTAACTATTTGCTTGCCATTATATTGAAAATATATTAAATTTATTCAATAAAACTAATTTTATTTTCAAAAACAGAAAGTAGAAGAATATTTTTTAACTCAATAGAATTAAATTAATATGTCCTTTTTTTATAGAAGAGAATTAATATGTTCTTTACTTAGCTTGTTTAATTTCTATCCACGACCAATGGTATATAAAAAGATTCCTTGAATTCAATCTTGTGGTATACATTTTATGGCGGCATATGGTCTCCCTCTCCCACATGGCTACATTGATGTTTCTTTTTCGGTCACCACTCGTAAGTGCTTGCATCACTACCAAACCAGATAAACAACTACTATAATATAAAGTACTACAATAAAGTACTTTTAAAGTGAGACCCACATTAATTTCAATTAATAAGAAAGAGTGAGTTTGAAACAAAATGTTGCCAAGAGAGAAAACATTTGAGAGCAAGATAAGTTTGTTGCAACGGAGAGAAGAGAAATCGAAGAAAATGAAGACTGGAGCGAGAGATCAACCTGAGAGGAAAGAAACATTTCTGCGTATTCCAAGAAAAACTAAAATGGGGGATCAAAAAGTTGAATTTTAAAATAGGGGATCAAAAGTTCAGGTTTTTCAAAATAGAGGGATCAAAACTTCATTAAAGCCTAAACAAAATAACAAACACTATTGAAATATTAGCATATAAGATCTTAAACAAAACACTGCTGAAATGCAGATCCCGTTTGACAAAATTGCACTATTCATTTATCATATTTTGACCTTTTTTTTTAATAATATACAAATGTAAATATTAACATATAAGATCTTGTTTAATTTGTTTTGATGAATACTTTCAAAAATATCAAGTTTTTATAAATTTTACTACTAAATAATTAAAGATATTAATAATCAAAATTATATATTGGTGTACGTGCAGTGGTCAAATAGGATATTATATTTAAGGACGGAGGTAGTATATAATTCGACTTTTCACAAATGGATAGTATTAATAAATGATATATTTTTTAAAAACAAATAGATGCATATAAAAATTTGTAAAAGTTCATATATTTAAAAACAGAAACAAATGAAATCTCTAAAAATGTTTATAATTAGGGAAGAATGTAGTAATAGTAATACACCAAGCAGGGGCTGAGACAGAAATTTGTGAACTCAATTTTTGTCTGTACTGCAATTGGACTACCCAGGGACTATTGAGTAAATGCATCGCTCACTAACTCTAATAATAATTAATTTCATCGCAATTTAGAGAGAAATAGCCATACTATTAAGGTCACGGCAAAATTGATGGAAAATACATTCCTAAATTGTTATGGTGTGATGCTGGAAGTGCACAGAGACATACCATTCTCCTAAATATAACCATTTGGCTTTGACGCTTTAGCATTTCTTTTCCTAATGTCAGCATCATAATGTAACAATGCAGCATCCAGTGCCTGCATCAAAATATGTCCTTTTCTTTTAATCCTCCATAAGATGCAACAAACATTAAGGATATTATTACTAAGTCAGACAATAAACATAAAAAGCATATCCCATCGATCAAATTGGATTGAACAGAGAAATGTAGGCAATACACTGATTGGGACACTCTTTTCAGCATACTATAATTGGATACAATAGGGAGTAAATCCCACAAAACAAGGAGTCAAATACACCTAGTTTAATGGATGATGTATAAATTTCATCCAATAACTAAAAGTGTGTACTGAGCTAATGATCAAAATGACTACTAGAGTGATGATGGTTTCCTTTGGTGCCCCCAATAAATTTATTTATTTTTTGGATAGTAACTTATTTTAGGAGGCAGGGTATGCAGTGTAACTTATGATGATCACATACAAAGGAATGAAAACGGTCAAATGAAATTATGTGGAGATACCTGCTGCATTGGATGGACAACGAGGGAAACTTGGTGCCGCAGGTCTGACTGTGCAGATACCTTTAATTCCTAGGACTCAGCAAATAAAAATAGGAACACACTTTAGTAGTTATTTCCAATAAAACTAATAACAGTGTCCATGTAATGACAGAATATAACAAAGACATTATTCTACTGATGAATACTAGTAGAGGCTTCTATTTAATATATACCTCAAGTTGAGAATATATTTGTGATATGGCATCTTTCAGTCTTCTGGTCTGCATTTTATTGCCAAGTGAACAAGGCATCAGATAGAATAAAATGCAATTCATAAAGTTACTCAATGAATCTTAGTCAACATATCTGCAACATACTGCAAATATGATGCGTATGGCCACCAATGGCATATAGCAGAAAACCCCCTCTCTGCTTACCCAATGCCTAGCTGGTTATTCAGCTCGTGCCATTAATAAAATTTCATGTGAAGGAAAATAAAGGAAGGTTTGGAGAAATATTGATCTTACTACATAATTCATTGTCCTTTAACCTACTTAGACAACAAAGAACATCAAAAAGTTTTTAATGAATTCTGCTTATCTTCTATTTGATTATAAATATTTGATTATAAAACACCATTGTTAGGCACTTGCTTAATTGCCCACTTTAGTGATTCCTAGAAAAGATATCAAAGCCTTTTTTACCCTTTGATCAAATAATTGAGGGTCTGACCTTGCTATGTTTACAAGATCTACAGATATTAGTTAAATGGTTATCAACATTTTAACACTAACAGGCATGTCATGTGAAGGGGCATGTTGGAATTATTGGAAACTTGATTTAAAAGCCAGGTGTAATGGGTACTTAGCATAATAAAGTTTATCATATGTACAAGACATGCTATTGAAACCCATGCCATGAACTTTTCCCGTGTCAAACCCACAAACCCTGGCTAGACCAAGGACAGTAGTTTATATAACCAAGCTAAATTTTGATAAAACTGGTTTAGTGATTGACATATCATGCAAGCAAATAGAAACTCCATACAATGTAGTTTATATTATCCTGCTGCAAAAGCACTGCTCTTCATAATGAAACATGGAGAATAAAAGGCAAGCCGGATCAAAATAAGTGAAGAAAATAATGGCAAGTTGGTATCTCAGACACATGAAATGTTGGTGGTGGTGTATTAGATAGGTCATGCATAGTAATCAGCATTTAAAGATCTTCCCGCAATCACATTCAATATTCACCTTATTAACAAGGCTTGATGCTGTTACTGGATAGGAAGACCAAAAGTGCCTCAGTAATTCCTGGCTGCAAACCCAATGCTGGAAAGAAAAAAGCATGCATTAAAATATATCAAATTTAAATATAAAAACGCATATAGAAGTACCTAAAAAACTATATTTAGATTACTGAAAGCTAAACTGCTGCTTGAAAAGAAAAGCAACATGTGTGACACCTTCAATCTCAACAAATATATAGAAACTTATAAGACTATCCCCACCCAGCCTCTATCTTTTTTTTCTGTCCATTCTTATTCATTTCCTTCTCAAAGATCTAATAACCAACAGAATTTGACTCACATCTAGCAGTTTCTCCTTAGTTGTGTTGGGTAATGTATCAAGGACACTCTCCTGTGAACTTTTTCCAATATTTGATTTGGTGGTAGAGATATTTTTTGTCAATCCACTAAGGACCTGGAAAAATAAATAAAGCACTTTAGTTTTCGTTAACGCAAAAAGAATCAAAACGGCATATGAAATATTAAATATTGAGTATTAAACTATATAAATTTGTAGTTTTTCAAAAAGTTTAATTTTTTTATTTTAAACTAAGCAACACCAGATGTCATTACCTTAAAAGCAACCTCAGGACTCAACAGAGGGTCCCTTAATCCCATAGTTCTGATGTTAGATATAGACTCCCTCAAAGAGCCATATACTTCCTCAGAACCCAAATTGCATCTTAATTTCTCCTTACCAGCTAGGGAATCATCCAAAGTTTTTACTGCATTAGCTTGTTGAGAATCAAAATAGTCACGAGGATCCTGACCAAGAAACAACATAAAATAAAATAGTCATAACACTTGACAAATATTTAATCCAAAAAGAAACTTATTTAAAAATGTATAGATTTTATGACTTCTATTCAACAAAGTAGGACCTTGATGCAGAGTGGTGCAAAAGGATGATCATCTTGTGCCTGAAGATCCTCAATCTGGGTCATCTTGGAAATTCTGTTTCGCCTCTCCTCGTCTATAACCCCATCAGATTCTGTATAGTGGTATAAATTAAGAGCTTGTTCAAAATGAACAAAAAGGAAAAGGTCAGAAAGTAAGTTAACCTCACTAACCCTGTTTTCTCCGAGAAACCACTTCTGCCACTATTCTTGGATGTTCCATATCCATATCTACATTTATGTTTGAAATCTGACTCATCAGACCAGACAATTCTAGCATAAATATGTTGCACCTAACCATATTTGATTGCATATTCTGCTTTCAATTTATTTCAGGACTATTTTAATGCTTGGAACACGCTTTTCAAATGTACCGAAAACACTTAATGCCAATAAAATGTTTCAACAGAAAGAAACAAGAGGAATTAAGACACTTAGTAATGCTGTGGCTATGCAATTAGAACCATCACTCTGCATAACTACTAAATGATGTCCTAGAGGAACAAGTTTAAAAGGATGCACAAAGTAGAGAAGTGGATGTATCTGAAAGTGTCCAAAAAAAGCCCTGTCTTATTTCTAAGAAGTAATTGCACAAGAAATAGAGAACCACTGCACTAAATGATTCGGCATATGAAGCAACTACTTTCTCTTCCTCCATTTTGCATTTGAATTTGAATTACTATACATTTTTGTAGAACATAATCATATTAATCACATGTGAATGATTCAATATGAAATGTATATTTGTCAATCTTTACACATTTAGAATCAAAAGACCTTTTTTTCTGATTGTAGAGTTATGACAAAAAGTATAAGGAATGTATTCCATGAGACAGGCATAAAACATCTCCAAAATGAGAACATAATGTAAGAATGAAATTATGAAACAAAAAAGATTACCAAATGAGAGAGAGAGAGATTACCTAGAGTTTTTCCTTCAAGAACCACCTCACTTTGTCTGTTGAGATCTTGCAACAACGTTCTTCGATATAGAGTATTTTGAGTTTCAGATGTTTCCTTGCTACCGTCACGGAAGATCCCATGATCCTTTTCACCAAATAGAGCAAAGAGTTAAAATACAAAAATTCAATGCAGACTAGCAGTTCTGAACAAACAACATAGATAGACAATTGTACTACATTTAAAATCTTGTTAATAAATAAATGATCACCAGGATACATCTGGAATATGAATATGACACACAACTCATTCATAATCAAGATTAGAATATATGCAGAGAAAATGAAGAAAAATTATCAGAGGCTACTGCAAAGATAAGAGTGCCTCTAAAGGGGAAGCCAACTAAGACAAACTAACTCAGTAATCTCACTCACCAATCACTCCAGGTTAGCCATTAGCTGAATATCGTAAACAGTTATCAATGCAAGGGTAAGACCAATAGAATTAGTGAAAATTGATTCCTAAACAATGAGTCCTAAAACCTGATACCACAAGTATCCCTAATTTGAATGAACCATGGGAATGAAAGGGAAAGAAGTAAGTCATGTGAGCTAATTTTCCGTGGACTGGAGTTGAAAATCTTGTGATATCTAACCAGTCATTAGAGGACAACATTGGAAAGGATTCAGAAAATGCTTATCCATATTATTGAAACTTTTACCTAAAAAAACTGTATCAAAAAAATGTTACTCTTATGAAAACCATGGGAATGGGGAAGTTATTCTTTTACTAAAATCTTTTAAGCCCAAAAACAAAATTTTAACCTCATAACATGCATTGGAGTTCAGGCTCCATATACATGTTTATTCTTGGAAATGTGTTTACATATCTTGAAACAAAACTTCCTCAGTCTGATGCTGCAAAATTAAGCAGCATAGCTTCGTTTTTTTCTCATCCTCCTAAGTTGGAAATATTAAGAAAAGATATGGCAAATATGTTTTTGAATCCTTGAAATAAAATAAAACAATTGAACTGCCAGATTTGACTACCAACTATCCTCTTACTAAAATGGTAAGCACAGTGTAGTAAGAGTAGCTAGCACAATTTTTTGCAAACAATGATCAAGAGTTCCAACTGAAAGTTTTACTTCAAAAATATATATCAAAAACGACACATAATAAAAAGAACCTCCTATATAAGACACAGAAGAGTTTCATTCACCCTACAGGAAGATGAGTGTAATCATCTCCTTGGTCTGCTTCCATGTCTAAAGTTGGATCGACCCGTCGAACCTGCAAAAACACACAGCAAAATTAAGAATGCCACCACAAGATCTTCAACAAGATTAAAAAATAAATGGAGGAAGACCTTCTTTCGAGCTTCATTTTCTAGTATCTCGTCATCTTTCAAAAAAACAGCAAGATCCTCATCTTCAGCGGCCTCGGCAGCAGCCGCAATAGTATTTTTGGTGCTATGGATATATTCAGCTTTAAAGTATTTGTTCCAGAAATCTACCTCACTCATCTTGAATTTGAAGGCCATGGGAAAAAAAACAATTCAGTGTGCAAAGTAATGAATTATTTTAAATGAATAAATGTAAAAGATGATAACAGACATTTATTGACATCTACGATACCTTCTTGGATAGTGATACAAAATTGATGAATGCCTGGTGAACTGCTGGTTTGAGAGCAAAAATCTGGAAAGACAACAATGCAATGAAAGTAAGAAAATAGACTGCAAGCCAATATTTTAAGTGAAAGAAATAATATCAGAAAAAGAGAAGAGTTAGCTGTAGACGATTGCCTGATATTTTATCTCTGGAGTCAATTGAAATTTAACTTGGTTTATCTGAAAACCAAAACAAGTGAAAACAATCCGGTTGTTATTACATATATGCATGCATCTGACTCTGAGGCTGAAAAATCTAATACTAAGAGATCATAAACATTGCTTTAAAAAATTGAGAGCCCAATATAACAATTAGATGATACAAGGTTGGCTACATGCACCAAAACAAGCTACAGGTCTTTATTAAACCCATCATTATCAAACAAAATATGTTTCTTGTACTCAGATTTCAGAACCAAGTATACTGAACATGGAATTTTAGAAATTCATAATAAAGACTGGCTTTCAATGTTCCGTCAATTATTGTTTTGTAAACAATTTCCTTTTATAGAGGTCCGACCACAAATACAGAAGTTCATAAACATAAGATGACATGTACTCATGGAGTCAGAGATGAGAATTTTGGAGGTGAAGACGTGTCTGGTCAGTCACATGGTGCACCTAAGGTTTGGAGAGTGTATGTGAGGAAAACTGAGAAGACATAAGGGTAACCTGGCACAGGAAGGATAGAACGCATGAGCTTAATCCGTATATGTGGGAAATGCTGGTTACAAGTCAGGCACTTTTGGATATTCTGTTAGATTGAATGCAGAGAGTAGATTCTCTCTGAGTTAGTGAGCATAGCTCTCAAGTCTCAGGAGTAAAGGAAGAGTTGTTTCCTCTACTCATTTCTATTTGCCATTAATACAATAATATTCCATTTGTTCATTTACCTTTCTTTTACACTCATATTTGCTGTTGTGATTCTGGGAGCCCATTATCTATTTCTAGTGATATGCATGTGCACTACTAGCAGTAATATAGATCTGCAATGTTCTTGTCATGTAAATGTGGAGTCACTAATCTTTTAAATACAATAAAGCTATTCTTGCAAACTGTAATACAAAACTAATTAACCGTATTCATCAGGTTCAATGCCCATTTGTCATAGAATTGTCAAACATTAAAAGTTTCCAAAAGCTTCCAAAAGCTATATTTGAAGACTATAATCACTTTCAATGAAAAATAGCAAACCAGATTTCATCTTGAAACATTTTGATAATATCTTTAAAGTACAATGACAAATGAATATGTATAATAGCTATATTTGGGTTATGCTAATAAGATCACATTTTATATTCAAATCTCCGGACCAGTTGGCTTGTTTTATTAGTGTTAGACCACTTTTTATTGTAAATATGTTACACACGCAAGTTTGAGACACATCGTTTTCAAAATTTATTCTTGCAAACTGTAATACAAAATTCATTAACCGTATTCATCAGGTTCAAAGCCCATTTGTCATAGAATTGTCAAACATTAAAAGCTTCCAAAAGCTAACAGAGGAGAATAAGTTTTTTTTTCCTTAGCAGTATTCAATTCAATGTAACTTTAAAACAATTATTTAGCTGCAGCATACAGACAGTTAGATATATAATGTCCTTGTGATGAAATCCCAGCATGCAGACACACATCTGAGTGCAATAAAAAAATAGAGTACCAATGCAAAAGAGGAAGATGCAGTACCATACCCGACCATCACTGGTAGGCTTTGTGTCGAACATCAAAGAATTTTTAAATCCAATCCTTTGTTTTAACTTTCTGCTTTCATCTTGGTCGAGCAATTTCTGTAAAATGTTTAATCAACCGGATGAAGATGAGTAATTTAAAAGGGAATCATAGGGTAAGATATGCGCCATGCAAAGATGGATACATAAATAGAGCAAAGCTGTTCAATCTCTCTGCATATCTAATAGAGTAACCCCTTAAAATGACCAAGTTCCTATACAGAAATATTTGATTTGCAATATACTTCGTATGGTATTGTTTTTGTTTTTTATGAATAAAAATTCTTTCAATCATCATAATATCAACCAAAAGTTCTGTCATTATTAAATATATAAAGGCCTAAAGGAGTTTATTATTCAAATGCCCTTAGCAAACAAAGGAATAAATACTGAGAACAATAGATTACAAAGTAATATTCTCAGAATATTTTTACCTTCTTTGTAGCCCAAAATTCTGATTCTGTAAGCTTACGACTGGCCACAAGTTCCTTATGAAGCTTCTGCAACTTACTGCAAAAGTTGAACTTTCGCAAAATCAATAACATTGATGCGATCAGGTAATATCTTAAACTAAGACAACCTTATAGTAAATAAAACATGATATTAAAAATATTATGATCATGAGTTAATACTACCGAGTGGCATTTTGAGCAAGAACAACTATAGATAAATGGATAATTTTGAAAAAGTGGCACAATAGCAAAGCAAAGAGGAGTTTGCAACACGAAATTTAGCCATAATCATAGCGGTAAACAATACTTTCTTTTAATAAAGTTGAAGTGCGATAGTAAAAACCAAATACCTATCTTCTTGCAATAGCTTAATCCTCAGTGACATTTCGGCAGCGCTAAGCTGGTCATCAGAAACAACTTTTGTGGGTTCTACATGCATGCTAAGGGCAATACCTGCTCAAACGTACCAAAAAACACAAAAGAAAAACATATATGAAACAACTGAAAATAAAAGTATTCACAAAAGAATAAAGGGAAAAGGAAAAATCATGACAGCTCAGAATCTCCTTTTTATATTACTCAGTATCATCTGTGTTACAATTGCTATATGTAAATTATAATTGCATTAGAAAAACAATAGAAAGGTGGATAACATGCTCAAGAGAAATTATGTGGTGGTGCATCACTTTTACTCCAGCATATGTATTGATGTGGGAACTAAATATACAATTAGGCACATCTAAGATCATATATTCATATCTTTAGAACATCTTTTAATGGTTTGGCTATGTTTAATCGATGGAAATTTTTTTGAAAGAAACTCTAACTCTGGAACACAAGCACAACGGTCAAACAGTTGAACATCATAAGAGCACATTAGGCAAAGCACCAGTGCACCACAGTTCAAGAATGACAGTTAAGTAAAATAAAGCACAAGAGAATTTAAAGAAAAATATATATAAACAACAAAAAATCATATTTTATTTTGCAGATGCTAATTTAGAATCTTACCGACCAATTCACGGCAAATATGAAGATCTGAATAGCTTTCTAACTCAAAGATGTAACTTCCCTGGAACATCACATCGTATTATTATAAAAGTTTATTTTAAGAAACAAACATTACTGGCGTCAAGCACTGCACTACTAAATGAACCATAGCACACAAAATGAAATGAATAACTCAATGGAGAGTGTTCAAACAAAAAGAATAATTAAAAAATCAAACAAACACAACACACAGCCTACATAAACAATGCAATCAATGTAGTAAGGAATAGCAACAGTTGAAGTAAACAAAATAAAACCTGAGAATGTACGAGGTTAACCATCGGTCTTGATTGTTTTGATCCCTCTTTGGAATATTTATGACCTATTTTTTGCCATCAGAATGTAACAACGACATCAAATTATGCACACAACACATGTTATCAATAATATTCTGATATTAGTTGATTAAAAACATATGGTCAGGCTTCAGTAATTATCGTACAAGTGAAGGAACTCACATTATGCTTTACAATCAGTTTACTTATTCAAAGACAAAAGTGGCACAAAAACTAACTAAAGCATGTTTGGATTAACTTATTTGTGTTTATCTACTAACATGAGCACTTGTGAGACTGTTTCGAATAGTTTACGGAAACATCTTAATCTTATAACATGTACATAAATTGTTTAAAGCTTGTTTCCATCATATCATCAAGATAGCTTATAAGTCCCCGTACGATAGCTCAAGTAGTAAGAGCTGAGGGACATATGGGTCGGGTAGAGGAGACCCAATGATCAATTCCTGGAGGGAGCAGTTTATCTTTCTGATGTTCCAATAAAATCAAGATAGCTTATAAACACGACTTATAGTTTATACATGTCATTACAATATTTTATAAGTGTCTAACTAAGTTGTTTATCGAAACATGGCGAAACTACATGAACAAGAGAGTTAATAAGTACTACCTGTAATTGATTTAAAATCAACTTCGAGCTTGTTTTTTGATGTTGGATCATTAGGCTTGAAAACAAGCTTTTCTCGAGTCTGCAGAATGAAAAAAACTTAATCAGTTAGTAAAATAGCAATGTGAATGAAAAAATGTGACATGAGTAAGAAAGAGAGAAAGAGTACCAATTTGATGATCCCAGGAGTACCGGGATCTTTGAGAGCGGTTTTGTACTTTGCAGGCTTAACAACTTGTTGTGGTGCCGACATGGTTAATCTTAACTGAAACCGGCGAATAATTCAAATTCCGATAACCGTTCAATTCAAAAAGCAGTTGTAGAATTGAGGAATCCCTAATCGGAATCATCAAGAGAGCATTCTATTCCACGATGTAGGGAGTGGGAAGAGGGAGAATCACTGATTGAAGGGGAAAAGGTAGTAACGATTTCTAAGTTACCGGAAAATGAGAGAAAGCGCCGGCGGAAAATGGATCGGAGAAAGTGGGATCAAATTTTGAAGAATGAGAGGAAGAGAAACGCAGGAAAGTAAGAATGGGAGAGACGACAGAATGAGAATAATTGGAGTGACAAAAATAACTATGCTGGCTGTGTCTAAACCCTGAATAAGTGTTGTACGGATATTGCCCGCTAATCCATCAACTCGCGGATATATGGGGCGGGCTTAAATTTTGAGCTCAGACGTTTGAGTATGTCCGCCCGCCCCAGCTCCATTTGTTTATGGATGAACTTAAACGGGTCGGACCTAAACAAGATGAGCCGTCCGTTTTGCCACTCCTAGATATACCGCATATAATATGGCATTTTAAAAATAAAATAAAAAACTAGAAAACTGAATTAATCATGCAAGACCCACCCCGCGACAGGTATTCTCCCTCATACGAGTACTCTCGCTCATAAAATAGAATATATGTGCATCACTGTCTGAATTAGCCATTCAAGATCCACCCTGCGACCCGGTCCGCCTCAATTTTATCGTAGAAAACCTGTTTCAATTGGGTGTGGGAACCCCGAATTTTGAATATGGGTGGTGTTTCAATTGGGTGTGGAAAAGGCATTTCAATTAGGTGCAGTGGGAAAACCCGCCGCGCCTAGTTGCCATGCTTATCGCGAACAAATCTTTTCTTTTTATTTTTGTACGTAATAAATATATATAGGGTGTTTGTGTTATTTAAGAAAACGTAAAGGGAAATCAGTGTAATTTACAAGGTTATGTTTAGATAGTTTAAAATGAACGGAATAGAGCGGATTGAAACGAAATAGAACATAACAAATATATCATTCTATTATTTGTATATTTTAATTGTAAATTTTTATATCATTGCATACAACACAAATTGGGAGAAATTAAATAGCGAATGATTGGATGGAATGTGATGAAATCGATTTCATTGTACTTCATTCATGTTTTTTATAAATCCCAAAACAATTGAATCTTACTATTTATCTCTTCATTCCATTACATTCCACCACATTTCATCAATCCAAAACATAGCCCTAATATGTTTTTTTACTTTCACGTTCTAGTTTTTAGATGAAGTGATCTTAGTAATCAAGAATTCGAAACGAGTTCAGACATGTAGTTTCAATATCATCCCAAAAAAATTTAAATATGTTTTGTTAACTTAAAATTTATTTTATTTTCCCTATTATGGTTACAAATACATAAATGTTATTGGAACACCAAATTACAAAACATCGATATAAACACGGACACTAGTATACCAATCTTTTTTTTTTATCGAGACTAGGATATCCACCACCGAATGCAGTGATTATTCCCCTCACTAGATTGGAGACACCTCAAAAGATGGGAACTAAAACGAAAATTCCACGTACACAGAGACGGAAATAATAATTAAACCTTTTTAATATTACACTCTCAAATATCTTGATAATAATATTTTTAATGAGACAAGATTTCATATTTGTATAGATATATAGTCCAAAAGAATAATTGAGTATGGGCAAGAAGTATTTCCATAAAAAATTGAATTCAGATTCTTCCGAACAATTCTTCTTAGAGGTCGTTAACCACTTAAACTGTCACTCAAGTATAAGAAAAAAAATTATATTTGTCAAATTCAAATATTATATACTTATTTTACACATATATTAAATCATGTGTTATCACATTATGTAATATGTTTAAAAATACATTATTTATTATATTTATTAAATGACGTGATAATTCATAATTAGATAATGCGTAAAATATTTTTTTATTGACAATGTGTAAAAATTAAACTCTGTTACTATTCTAGTTACTCTGACATTAGTAACAAAAAAAAAGTTACTCTTGCATTAAATTATTTTTAATACTAAACAAAAATCATCCAAAGTAGTAACAAAGCTTTATAAGGATGACTACAGTTTAATTTTGCAATTATATTTGGGAGGATGTTAAAATCATTTGATGCTTGAATTGATCTCCAAACTAAATTAAAACATTAAACTTGTGATGAAACAAATTTGACATTTGCTTACAAAATAAATTCCATTATTATTATTATTATTTTATTTGACATAAAATAGAGGATGACAGATAAACTAATTTATATAGCAGATAAACTTATATTTTAAAATTTATAAGTTAACTAATTGATTAAATATGTAGTGTTTGATGACATATGAACAATTAAACTAACTTATAAATATGACAATAATGACATGACATAAAAAAAAGGGTTAATTACACTCACCTCCCCTGAGATTTTCCTAAATACCACCAACACCCCCTCTAATTTTCAACTAAACAGTGACCTCCCCTCCCTTTAACTCTGTTAGTTTTCCGTTAATAAACTTCTCTTGTCTCTCACTCACCCTCTTAAATTGAACTTTTTAATTTTGTTGTTGCTCAAGATACAATTAATTTTAGAGAACAATACTAAACCAAAGATGTCAAGAAAAATGTCAAACACTGATTCAATAATACTGGCCAAATTGAAAATGGAATAAATCATAATCAAGAAAGGTAAAAATCAGTTGAAATTGAGAAGAAGGAGCATTTGTTGGTGGATTTGCTCTCTAAATCTAACTTTGTCGAGACATGGAAGAAGAAGTGGGAGGGGGAAAGAGAGAGAGCATAAAAAATTGAATTGAAATTACTCTAACATCTTAGCTATTGTTTGTTAATGGTGTAGAATAATGTTAATGCCTATTTTTCTTTTTCTGCTCATGAGATAATTCATCTCAGATGCTTCGAGGCATAATGTTTCTATGGAAGAATTTTTGTTGTTGTTGGTAGAATCTATGGAAGAAATTTTAGATCCAACCAAATTAAGTTTCAAATCAAGAACAATTACTCTTTGATATTCATAGTGAAGAGATTTCATAATGAAACAAATTATTTCAGTTCAGGAGGAAAGATGGTTTCTCCTAGTTGTATACAATTACATCTAAGAAGAAAAGTGAGAATTCAGAGGTTAATTTCAATCGAACAAAGAGTTTTTTTTTTTGTTGGAGAAGTTAATATTTAATGGAGAATTGACGGTGTGAGATAGAGGGGGAGGTATTTGTTCATTTAAATAAATAATAAGGGAGGTTAGTGTTTATTTAAAAATTAGAGGGGGTGTTGGTGCTATTTAAGATTACCTCAGGGGAGGTGAGTGTAATTATCCCTAAAAAAAAAGACAAATTTAATTAATATTTTACTTTTTTTTAAATAAGTTAATTGGAATAAAATTGAAAGAAAAATAAAGCATGAGCTAAAATTTTGGCTTGTCCAAACAGAGGCTATATCATTGTCCAAAACAAACACATCAAAGCAAGTAAGCAAACTCCTTTGTCATGCAGCTTCTTCAAACAAAACAAACAACGTCTCTCATGGTGTCATTTGCCAACTAAATCCACACCGAACAAACCTTCAAACCGTAGAAATGTTTGTCAAGCTTCAACTCTTGTATAACACACCCATATTAGCAATTGCAAACACTAACACAGAAAAACCAGAACAAGTTTCCAACAACACACTTAGAAACCATAGAATCCCCTTCAACAACAGAACAATCATTGTTAAGCGTGTACAAAAGAGTATAGTTAGAAAAAATGAAGATACCCAGTTGAAGAAACATGGTCCAGAGAAAGATTTAGATGATGGGGTTGTACAAAAAAGAAAAATTGATGTGCACACCAAGTGTTCGACGAAACGGGTGTCTTATGGTGGAATCATTCCTTCCATTTTGAATGACTTGGATATGATTCAGGATGTTGAAGAGGCTTTAAGACCGTGGGAGAATAAGATTAATAATAAGGAGAGGAGTATTGTTTTGAAACAGCAGATGAAGTGGGATAGAGCTTTGGAAATTTTTAACTGGTTTAAGGAAAATTCTCATGAATTGAATGTGATTCATTATAATATTATGATTAGGATTCTTGGTAAGGCGAGGAAGTGGACGGTTTTGGAGGGTTTGTGGAATCAGATGAATGCTAGTGGGATTGTTGCTACTAATTCTACTTATGGAACTTTGATTGATGTTTATAGTAAAGCTGGACTTAGAGAGGACGCGCTTTTTTGGCTTGAGACTATGCTAGAACATGGGATTGAGCCTGATGAGGTTACTATGGTGATTGTAGTTCAATTGTACAAGAAAGCGGGAGAGTTTCAGAAGGCTGAGGAGTTTTTCAGAAAGTGGTCATTAGGTGAACCGTTGAGGCCAAACAATAATCATATGACGGATGCTCCTGAATCGGATGATAAGGCATCGTTTTCCAATGCTTCTTTTGGATCGCATACATATAACACTTTGATTGATACATATGGAAAGGCTGGTCAGCTTAAAGAAGCTTCAGAGACTTTTGTTAAGATGCTTAAACAAGGTGTACCGCCTACCACAGTGACATTCAATACGATGATTCACATTTGTGGAAACCATGGACGATTAGAAGAAGTAAGTTCACTTCTTCGGAAAATGGAAGAACTCCGATGCTCACCCAACACAAGGACTTATAATACTCTTATCTCTCTCCATACCAAGCATAACAATATTGACATGGCAACAAAATATTTTAAAAGAATGAAGGAGTCCTGCCTCGAGCCAGATATTGTGAGTTACCGTACCATCTTGTATGCATACTCGATAAGGAAAATGGTTTGTGAAGCAGAAGAGCTTATAGCAGAGATGGATGAGAAGGGCCTTGAAATTGATCAGTTCACCCAGTCTGCTTTGACTCAGATGTACATCGAAGCAGGAATGCTTCAACGGTCATTGTTATGGTGCTGGAGGTTTCATCTGGCCGGCAATATGACATCTGAGTGCTATGCTGCCAACATTGATGCATATGGGGAACGCGGACATATTTCGGAAGCTGAGAAAGTCTTCCTTTGGTGCCAAGAACGGAAGAATCTCGGTGTCATTGAGTTCAATGTGATGATTAAAGCATATGGTATAGGGAAATGCTACGATAAAGCATGTCAAGTGTTTGATAGTATGGATAAACATGGTGTAGTCGCAGATAGATGCAGCTATAGCTCTCTCATACAAATTTTGGCCAGTGCTGACCAGCCGCACATTGCCAAACCTTATTTGAGAAAAATGCAGGCGGCAGGATTAGTGACTAACTGCATCCCATATTGTGCTCTGATTTCCAGTTTTGTAAAATTAGGGCAATTGGAAATGGCAGAAGGTGTGTACAAGGAAATGATTGGACATGGTGTGAAACCTGATGTTATAGTTTATGGGGTATTGATCAATGCTCTTTATGACACTGGAAGGGTTAAAGAAGCTGTAAGTTATGCCATTGAAATGAAGAGAGCTGGCATGCCGGGGAATGCAGTTATATATAATTCTTTGATTAAGTTGTATACAAAAGTTGGCTACCTGAAAGAAGCACAAGAAACATACAAATTGCTTCAATCATCAGAAGAAGGTGCTGCTGTATATTCTTCAAATTGTATGATTGATCTTTATACAAGACAATCTATGGTTGGCCAAGCAAAAGAGATATTTGAGGCCTTAAAGAAAAATGGAACTGCAAATGAGTTTTCCTTTGCAATGATGGTATGTTTGTACAAGAAAATTGACAGGTTTGATGAAGCCGTTCAAATTGCAAACCAGATGAGAAAATTAGGACTTTTGACAGATTCATTAAGTTATAATAATGTGCTTGACTTGTATGCTACTGCTGGGAGACCTAAAGAAGCGATAGAGATCTTCAAGGACATGGTAACAGCTTCCATTCAACTTGATGATTGTAGTTTAAGATCACTTAGAAATCTTTTGCTTAGATATGGAGCATCAAGGCAAGCTCTTGACAAATTACAAGTATTGATGAAAAAGGATGCTTCCCATGGTTTGCAGGCATGGATGTCAGCACTCACAAGTGTGATTGAAATAGACGATTATGATAACGAATAGATATATCCTCTGCGACTGGTGTTCATTGACAAAGCTTTGTTAGGCTTGCAAAGTTTAATTGATAGATATGAGAACGCCATCGGTCTGACAGCACAGTCAAATTTTGAAATGCAATCTCTGCAAGATTGACATGATCCTGTGATTGGTATGCTTCATTTTGGTCCAGTCATATATATGGATTAACTGAGCCAATAAGAATTTGGGTTGAAGCTGTGGGCTGTGAGAGCTATGAAGCTGTTGGCTGTGATTGGTAAATCTTGCAATACTATGAACTAGGGTGTGAATTGAAGATTGCCTAGTACTTATGGCCAGAGGCAAACCAAAGGATTTTGAAGGCTTGACTTCCAACAGAATTACAGTGAGAAGGAATCCAAGGAAGGCAAGCTTGATTCCTTAAAATTGGATGAACCATGTGATGAAGTGTAAATTCAAAAAACTTTAGATACTTTATGCTTATGGACCTTTCTTTCTTGTATAAGTTGTTGTATATGTAAAATCAATAATCAATAATTCCGTTTTGAGCTTGAGAAAATCTTTGTTTTGACTACTCCACATGTCACTGTTGGTAAGAGCACATTCTTCATAGGGTCAACAAACTAAAGAACAACCTTTTTTATGATATCAAACTTAACCTTCAATTTGTTAAATATAAAATAAGCTCTGAAGTTTGGTTGTCAATTTTTTGGTTGAACTTATATATTAGTATATAATTCAACTCAAATCTGTTTACAATGAGTAGATAATTTTATTTTAACTAGATAATAACATCTTCAACTAATTGAACAATAGGCAAGTAAAAAAAATAACAATAGCATAATTGGTAGGGAGAAAAAAATAACAATAGCATAATTAAAATCACATTCCAATGAAAGGACCGGGCATAATGTGTCAAACAATTTCTCACTAAATTGGAGGGGTAAAAATTGTTTCAAATGTCTCAATTATCATTGCAATTCCATTCCAATAAATAACAATCACAAATATTTTATCTCTACTACCTAGTACCTACACATTTGAACTCTCACTGGTTACAAATTGATGCCTTGTGTCAAGAAATAATAAGCAAAAATAACAGTGGTGAAGCCACCACTCTCTAGTCAAGGTTCAGTGAAAGAAAGCCAGGCTCATCAACTAATAACCACCCATACCACCCATGCCTCCAGGCATAGCAGGACCTTCTTTATCGTCACTTGGGAGATCGGACACAATAGCTTCGGTTGTTGTCATCAGAGATGACACACTGCAGAAAAATGGAGGTTAATAAATGCAACATATGACATACCAATAACATCCATATTTAATGCAAATTTCATAATATCCTACCTGGCTGCGTCAACCAAGGCGGTCCTAATCACCTTCAATGGATCAATTATTCCAGCTTTAACCATATCGACGTATTCACCTAAGCAAAATAAAAGTTGACACCATAATAAGCAGTAGTAATAATATATACTGTAATATACAAGGAACTCCAAAAAGTAACGACCGGTAGCTACAAAAGTATCTATCACTTTTGATTGGACATTTTTGTGCATATTGGTCCTTAACAACACAATTCTTTGCCGGAATTAAATTTAACAACTTTAAAATATACAAGGAACACTGACCTTTGGCGGCATCGTACCCAAGATCGGGATTATCCTGTTCCAATAGTTTGCCAACAACAACAGCTCCCTCAACTCCAGCATTTGATGCAATTGTGTGCACAGGTGTCTGCATTTTTAGTTATAATAACATGTAGTAAAAGAGTGAGCAACTAAATTGGAATCGAAGTTAAAAACATACCGGCTTAATGCAAATTCAGCTCAAAATATTGCAGGATGAGGCCCAAAATGAAACAGTAAGGAAAGAGAAAGAAGAACAATCTGTTGGGTGGAGCACTGACAAAAACAAAACACTATGGATGATCCAAACCTAAAGTATGTGAAAGTGCAAAAAACACTAACCTTCAAAGCATTTTGAATAATCTGGACACCTATCTTCTGATCAAAATTGGCAGTTGGAAGCTTACTTAACTCATTTGACGCATAAAGAAGAGCAACACCGCCACCTGTGGAAAAACACACGTTTTTCAGATATGATTGGACAATGTAGAATTAAGCATACAAATGTCAGTGTTAATAAATTACCAGGTACTATGCCCTCTTCTACAGCTGCCTTGGTTGCATTTAAGGCATCTGTCACTCTATCCTTTTTCTCGCCAACCTCAGCCTCACTGGCTCCTCCAATCTGCAATAGTCAAGTTTCAGATGTCAGTTTTAGCACGTAACAACCTTGAGATGCTTGACAGGTAATAGACGACCATTAGTAAGCAAGGTCAACTAAAATAAGAATAATGTACCTTAAGCACAGCAACACCGCCTGAAAGCTTGGCTAATCTTTCCTGTAATTTCTCCTTGTCATAATCTGAAGTACTATTTTCAACTGCCGACCTAATCTGTAAATCAAAAGCCATCATATGAAACAGGTCAGAAGTAACATCAATGAAAAACCAGACCTATTTCTAAATGTAAATGGTAAAATCAAATTGAATAGGAGATTCAAACAAACCTGCTCACATCTTTCCTCAATAGTTGCCTTATCACCGGCACCGTCAAGAATGACAGTGTCATCTTTGGAAATTGTAATCTAAAAGATTAAGAAACTTAGTTAAGTTGTATAAATTACTTGACCTTATATATTATCATGCTAAAAATGTTAGGGAATTAGTGAAAAATTAATTTGAGCTAATGCAAATCACTCAAGGAAATTCTGCATCCTTTACCAAAACCAAGAATTCAAAATCTCAAACGTGCATTAAAATTAAGAGTTAAACAAAATTGTTACCTTTTTGCAAGAGCCAAACATCTCCAGATCTACTTTCTCAAGATTGTGGCCGAGGTCTTCAGTGATAAGCTGAGCATAGATTAAACATATCATCAATCAGTTTATAAGATTGGAGGGAATATAGCAGTTTCCTTATCGTGAATAGATAACTTACTTGACCTCCTGTAAGAACAGCAAGATCTTGGAGACCAGATTTCCGATTTTCACCAAAACCAGGGGCTTTGATAGCACATACCTAAAAGTAAGACCATCCAACAAACACCAAATGAAATAAGCAAAACTAAGAATCCAAAATTTTTAAAGTACCCAAGAACAAATAGGTGTAAAGCTGCAGATAGGCAAAACAAACCTTGATTCCAGCCCGAAGCTTGTTTAGGATAAGAGTTGCAAGGGCATCACTTTCCACATCTTCAGCAACAATCAATAAAGGTCTTTGTTTCTGGTGATGAGAAAGTGTCGGTCAATATCACATAAATATTTTATAATTCAATGCAATATGATGAATATAGTATACTCACCTTCAAAGCTAATTCCAATACTTTAACTATGGAATTTATACTTGAGATTTTCTTCTCGTGGATTATGATGAGGGGATCTTCAAGTTCCTGTGGACACGCATAGATGTCATCATTAGACATGATATATCAACAACGAAAGAGGTCTCCTATCTAAGATGGAATAGAGGCCACAAAGCCTGAAATTGAAAAGCAGAACACTGTGGCCAGAGAATGGCATATGTGTGACGCAACAGGATGACTACAAACGCTAGAAAGTAATATTTACAGAGAAATTTAATGCTGCTAAACAGAGACATCAATAGAGAACATACACATTTCTGATTCTTCTGGTTTGTTATGAAATACGGAGAGATATAGCCTCGGTCGAGCTTCATTCCTTCAACAACTTCCAACTCATTGTACAATGTCTTGCCATCCTGAAACAGCTCAAAAGTTAGATCCAGTAAATCAGAGCGCATGACATCACTATTCAAACATGAACCCTTTCGAGGGATAATTGGGATGAAAATAAATGGATAAATATAAAATGTTTTGAGAAAAATGAGGAAAAATCAAGAGAATAGGGATGTCTAGTGTACATTTTATTATTATTATTATTATTATTATTATTATTATTATTATTATTATTATTATTATTATTATTATTATTATTATTATATTAAGATAGGCATTACATGAATAACACACCATCCCGGGATCAATGAAGCATGTAGAACAAAGTTATAAATGATATTGTTTGCAAAATGAGCATACAAAAACTTACTGCGATTGTGATTACGCCTTCTTTGCCAACTTTCTCCATAGCTTTTGCAATCAACTCACCAATTTCTCTGTCACCATTAGCAGATATGGTCCCAACCTATCATTGCAAAATTTAAAATATCAAGTTCACCAATAACCCGTGACTCACAACAGTCCTTGTTGCTCTATCCATCTCCTACAATATGCCTATCACTTTTGCGCTCTAAAACTTTACACTAACCTGGGCTATTTCTTCAGAAGTGCTAATCATCCGAGCTCTGCTTTTCAGGCTTGTCACCACAGCATCAACAGCCATATTTATACCTCGCCTCAGATCCATTGCATTCATTCCGGCTGCAACTGATTTGCACCCTTCCGCAAATATTGCTCGAGTAAGAATTGTAGCACAGGTAGTTCCTGCCATAATTTAGACAACCCATTACACAGTCAAATGACAACAATAAAACAGATACACTGTATCAGCATAGTATTCAGATTAAGATTTATATTTTAACTTCCAACATCTATACTATGTCTTAAGGATAAAACCAAATCTTTGGTGTAGATTTACAAGAAATTATATTCTTCCTCCGATTAAACAGCTTACCATCACCAGCCACATCATTGGTAGCATTTGCAACCTGCTTTACAAGACTGGCACCAATATTCTTGACCTTATCCTTGAATTCAATGCTCTTAGCAACAGTAACTCCATCTTTTGTCACTTTAGGGGCACCATAACTTTGTTCGATCACCACATTACGGCCCTAAAAACCGGAGAAATACAATAACAACAATCATGATCAACACCAATTAAATATGTAAAGGGTTCAAAATCAATTATTTGATATCTTCCATTCCTACAATCAAAATCGCTCCTCACTCCTCTTGATAAGAATTAATTAACATGTGTGCAAGATTGAATAACGAAAATTGAAGATTTGACTAGTTACCTTAGGACCCATGGTTACTTTAACCGCCTCAGCGAGCTCTTCAACACCCTTAAGCATCAAAGCCCGAGCCTCCACACCAAATTTGATATCTTTGGCCGCATAATTTCTGTTCCATGCAACCCTACTTCCAATCTATTCAATACATATACAAAAAAAGGATTAAGGAAATTACTAATCTCAAATCATAAACATAAACATTAAACACAAAAACAAATGCTATTTAAGCAACAGTGTTTCACCTGATTAGCGTTGTTTCTCGCAATCCTACATCAAAAAACACAACAATTTAAAGTTAGAATCATTCAACATAATTGAGTACTCAATCACAAAAAATGCCAAAGTAAGCAATCAATTAAAAAGATACAATTTTTATCAATTTTCATAGAAACCCATATGAACAATTTCAAAAAGAGACAAAATTGAATCAAGTTAGAGTGCGTAAAAGGGTAATTGAAAAGGTCTCTGAAACCAAAAGATGAAACTGCCATTGATGAATTACCGGGCTTTGGAGGCAAGGGATGAAGCAAAACGGTACATGGTGTGATTGAATAGCGAAAAGGGTAACTGAGGTGAAATTGCAGAGACTTATTAGGTTGAGAGAAGAACACTGCAGTACTGCACAAGTTCCTTTTGAAGGAAAAGGAAGAAGGGTCTAGAAGAAGCAGCTTTTAGGGTTTAGGGTTTTAAGCTTCATGTTGTTTTATTTTGCTATTTATACCCCCTAATAAGTTTCAAGTTCTCATTTTTGACCCTTTAGTTATTTTTGGATATACTTACGTCTTCAAATATTTTGTTTTATTTAGATGAAAAAAATTAATTAATTAAGTAATTTACCATTTTTTTTTTCTAATTTAATTAAGTACTTGAGTCAAATTTTAGCATGTGTAGGGGGAAGATATGGCCTTATTAATTTTATCACTGGCGGAGCTAAGATCCGATTAATCTGGCCACTTATTTTAGTTCAGTTTAAAAAATTATTATTTTATAATTAATTTAGGGTAAAATTGTAATTTTTAGAAATTAACTTAGGGCACAATTAATATAATTTTTTTTTAAAATAGAGATTTTTCATTGTAAAACATTTTTTTTTAATATATTTTAGAGTAATGCTGAGATTTATAAGGATTAATTTACGGTAAAATTAATATATTTTTTATTTAAACTTAAAGATTTTGCTCGGACTTTAAATATTTTTTGGCTCCACCATTAAATATTTCATCATTTATTCTTCTTATTAATTATTATATTCATCAATTTCATACTTATACAAGATAAGCATAATAAAAATTGACACATTCTAATACACTAAATGACTCATTTTAATAAACATATCCATTAAAAAATAGCACGAGAGATCGTTGATGTTGTTACTCATCGTGATCCTTATTTCATATAGCTAGTGATCCTTCAACACATAATGTATGTTTGGTATCACGGTGAAAATAGCAAAATCACGATGATCGACCGTAATTTCGCAGAAGCTACAACTTATAACTTCTGTAAAATCACGGCGGACCACTGTGATTCTGACGCTCTACCATAATCCCAAACATACACACAGTAACAAGTTTTTCCTTTGATCAGAGGTCACAAAGGACAATCAACAATGTTTCAAGTACAATGTGTTGAGTTGCACTTGTGATGTCATGCCTAGTTGATTGAGACTCTTTGTTCAAACTCATTTTCACTTGTGTTGTCAGTTGTGTGTCTTGTATTGCCACCTTTTGATACCAGTGGTAAAAGATACTGTACTATTACTATGAGATTTTGACTTGGTGCCTTTTACAGTTTTACTTACCCTCTTTATCTACCAAGTCAACCGCCAAACAAATTGACTTAATCATTACACCTACTTATTGCATATATAAATTGATTAGATTCTCTTAAATAATATTCCCTCCGTCTCAGAACTACAGTTTTTAAGACTTTAACGTAAAAATTAAGAAAAATTAGATTTTGATACTGATGATAGATTTGCTCCTCATAATTTTTATTGTTTTATTCACAAATATTACTAAAACTACAAACAACTTCAAAGATATAAATGGAAGAATATGTATAATTGTTTCTTGCTTGACAATTGTTTTGAAATCTTAAAAGAACTATAGTCCTGGAACGGATGGAGTATATTATTACCAAGGTTAAGGTTTGTTTTTTCATTAAATATTCAACATATTAATTTTACACTTTTTTTGAATGATAAGTATTTGGAATGTGTATTTTAATTTAAGAGTTTCTAAGTTGAAGAGATAAAAATATAATTCTAATAGTGTCCCCATCATATTATCCTTTCCACTCATGTCTATTGAAATTGGAAAATACTTAAACTCAAATTCAAACCTTGTTAATTTGGAGCTCATGTATTTTAATTTACGAGTGCATTTGTTAACGACATCGTGTTATATATACACGAATCAAGATTTTCCACTTATTCATCTCAAAAAATGAATTTTAAGCCACTAAGTTACATGACAAAATAAAAACCTTGTGAAAGTTAATTTCTTGCTTATGAAGGGAACAAATCCTTACTATTTTGGAATGAAATTTGTTCCAAATGTCTCAATTATATCATAGCAATAACAATCACAAATCTTCCTACCTACATCTTTGATCTCTCACTATGAATACATGGATGCCTTATGTCAAATCAAATAAATAAGAAAAAAAAGATGCTATAATAATGGTGAAACACCACTCCAATTAAGGTCTTCATAGCAGCTAATAATCCATGCCGCCCATGCCGCCACCCATGCCACCAGGCATAGCAGGACTATCTTCCTTTGGGAGTTCAGAAACAATAGCTTCCGTTGTTGTCATCAAAGACGACACACTGAAGAAAAACGGCAGTAAGTCAGGCTACAAATAGCATACCAAAGACATTCATATATCTGATGCAAATTTGTCAATATCATACCTGGCTGCATCGACCAAGGCGGTCCTAATAACCTTCAATGGATCAATTATTCCAGATTTAACCATATCAACATATTCACCTAATTTTAAAGCAGCAGGGAAAAGAGTATACAACAGAATCATTAATAAAAATGCAAACACATTATATTTTGTTTACAAAAGTAGAAGCGGCAAATCAAGAAACACACCTTTGGCGGCATCGTAGCCAAGATCTGGATTATCCTGTTCCAATAGTTTACCTACAACAACAGAACCCTCAACTCCAGCATTTGATGCAATTGTATGCACAGGTGTCTGCATTGTTTGTTAAACAGGTAGAAGTTTTAACAACTAGAATTGAAAGTAAAATCATAGTATGTCTTATACGCAAATTCAACTCAATGTCAATGTTGCGTTGCAGGATTTAAGCCTAAAAAGAATCAGCAAGTGATGAGAAAGAACAAAAATAAAATGCTACTGATGGTCTAAAGCAAAAATCAGTAGGACTGTAAGAAACAAACCTTCAAAGCATTTTGTATAATTTGGACACCTATCTTCTGATCGAAGTTGGCAGTTTGAAGCTTACTCAACTCATTTGATGCATAAAGAAGAGCAACACCACCGCCTGTGCAAAACATATATATTATACATATATGATCCAAGTATGTAGAATAGAACTAAGAATACAACTGTCGAGTTAATAGTTTACCAGGTACAATGCCTTCCTCTACAGCTGCCTTGGTTGCATTTAGGGCATCTGTCACTCTGTCCTTTTTCTCACCAACTTCAGCCTCACTGGCTCCTCCAATCTGCAATAGTCAATTTTCAGATGTCAGTTTTCGCACGAAGAATACTATAAACCTGATAACGACAGTTTAAATAAGCACACCTTAAGCACCGCAACACCCCCAGAAAGCTTGGCTAATCTTTCCTGTAATTTTTCCTTGTCATAATCTGAAGTGCTATTTTCGATTGCTGACCTAATCTGTAGAGAAAAATCCATGACAAGAAACATTAATGAATTATTAAACTCATCTATATATGAATGAAAGCTGAACACACTAACGATGGTAAAAAGAAATCTAATAGGAGATTTGAACAAACCTGCTCACATCTTTCCTCAATTGATTGTTTATCACCAGCTCCATCAAGAATAACAGTGTCATCTTTGGATATTGTAATCTAAAACATTAAGAAACTTAGTTAAGTCGGTCTGCATCTTTACCTAAACTGAGCAATGGTGAATACTAACCAAGACTACCAAATCTCAACCGTGCATTGAAATTTCACAACAATTAAGCTAAACCGATACCTTTTTGCAAGAGCCAAACACATCCAGATCAACATTTTCAAGATTCAGGCCAAGCTCTTCGGTGATAAGCTGAATGTATATACAAAATGTATCACTCACTTGTTTATATAAGATGGAATGAAATAGAGAAATAAGTTTATTGAGGATAGATAACTTACTTGAGCTCCTGTAAGAACAGCGAGATCTTGGAGACCAGATTTCCTGTTTTCACCAAAACCAGGGGCTTTGATCGCACATACCTGATGATGAGGAAAAATACCCAAATCAAATAAGAAAAACTATGAATCAAAGATTTAAGGAACCTAAGAACAAATGAGTAAATCTACATATAGGAAAAAACACCTTGATTCCAGCACGGAGCTTATTTAGAATAAGAGTTGCAAGGGCATCACTTTCCACATCCTCGGCGACAATCAATAAAGGTCTTTGTATCTGTTGATGAGGAAATGTGAGTTAATATAATATCAATATTTTACAATTCAATGCAAAATGATGCTAGTAGCACTACTCACCTTCAAAGCTAACTCTAATACTTTAACAATGGAATTTATACTTGAAATTTTCTTCTCGTGGATTATAATGAGGGGATCCTCAAGTTCCTGTTGGAACAAATAGATGTCTTGGTTAGTCATGATAAAATAACATACAGACTCAAGACAAATGCATCTTAGAAAGCATATAGTAAAGGATTGCAACCAAAAGAGCACAAACAACACAATTGCCAGAGTATGTCAAGCACGAGATGCAACATAACGCTCCACCATATAATGGATCGCTAGCTAGGGACTAACAAGCTTGCTAGAAAGTATTATGTACAAATATTTATAATGCTGACACATAGAGGCATTGATATGGAACATACACATTTCTGGTTCTTTGGGTTTGTTATGAAATACGGAGAAATGTAGCCTCGGTCAAGCTTCATTCCTTCAACAACTTCCAACTCGTTATTCAATGTCTTGCCATCCTGAAACAGCTCAAAAGTTATATTCCAGCAAATCACAAAGTGCATGACATAAATATCCAAGCATGAACCATTAGGATAAAGGAAAAAAAAAAGGAAAAAGGCACAATATAACAACTTACTGCGATTGTGATTACACCTTCTTTGCCAACTTTCTCCATAGCTTTTGCAATTAACTCACCAATTTCTCTCTCCCCATTGGCAGATATTGTCCCAACCTATCACGGCAAAATTAAAAATTCAGTAAAGAAAAAAAACTGTCACTCACAGTTCTAGGAATGTTATATGCCAAATAGCTCTAAAAAATTGAACCACGAACCTGGGCTATTTCTTCTGAAGTGCTAATCATCCGTGCTCTGCTTTTCAAGTTTGTCACGACAGCATCAACAGCCATATTTATACCTCGCCTCAAGTCCATTGCATTCATTCCAGCCGCAACTGATTTGCACCCTTCCGTAAATATTGCTCGGGTAAGAATTGTAGCACAAGTGGTTCCTGCAAAAATTTAGACCACTCATTACTCAGTCACAACATCAAGACAAATGCTCAATATCAGCATGTCAAATATGACAGTATTTAGATTTTAGATTTGATTTCTAACATCTATACCATGTCCTAGACCTAGGGATAAAACCGAATCAATGGCGGTAAAGATTTAACTTTAAAAGTATAATCTAGCATAGATAAAACAGCTTACCATCACCAGCCACGTCATTGGTAGCATTTGCAACCTGCTTTACAAGACTGGCACCAATATTCTTGACTTTATCCTTGAACTCAATGCTCTTAGCAACTGTAACTCCATCTTTTGTCACTTTAGGGGCACCAAAACTTTGCTCAATAACCACATTACGACCCTAAAAACAAGAGAAATGTAACTTAGAGAATCATGATCAACACCAATAAAATAATGAGCAACAATTGATAATACAATATCTTCCATTCCTACAACCAAAACTAGTATTCTTCTTCTTAGTGTGAGCGATGATTGAATTAAAGAAAGAACTGCTTAGTTACCTTAGGACCCATGGTTACTTTAACCGCCTCAGCGAGCTCTTCAACACCCTTAAGCATCAAAGCCCGAGCCTCCACGCCAAATTTGATATCTTTTGCCGCATAATTTCTGTTCCATGCCACCCTACTTCCAATCTATGCATCACAAATAATAAAAAAAACAGATATTAAGAATAATATAAATTACTAATCTCAAATCATTTTCAACAAAACAAGCAAAAAAATGCTATATAATGAAACAGTGTTTCACCTGATTAGTGCTGTTCCTAGCAATTCTGCAACCAAATGAACAACAATTCACAATTAGAATCATTCAATATATTGGATATTCAATCATAATTCATAAAACCATGCACAAGTAATAAATCATGAAACAACCTGAATTAATTAAAAAGTTTAAATTTTTATCCATTTTCAATCATTTTTTTGATGACCCAATTGTATAATTTCATAAAACACAATGAAGCAAACTGAATTGTGTAAAAGGGTAATTGAAAAGGTCTCTGAAATCAAAAGAGGACACTGCCATTGATGACTACTTACCGAGCTTTGGAGGCAAGGGAGGAAGCAAATCGGTACATTGTGTTGATTGAACTGAGAAAATTGAACACTGAAGAAGTTGCAGAAATTGTTGTTGTTGAAGGAAGAATGCTGTGGAGTTATTGTTTTTGAAAGGGAAAAGGGAAGTCTCTAGAAGAAGTAGCTTCTAGGGTTTAGGGTTTTGTGTTTCTAACTTGATTTTTTTAGTTATTCTTGTTTTTTACCCTAATTAATTTGAGGTTTTCACTTTCGACCCTTGGTTTATTATGGACCTAGCTTGTATAAATTCGAAATTATGTGCACTTATGCTGTCAATTATTTTAGACTGTATGATCATAATTGGACGGTTCAAATATCACTTTAGAATTTTATATTAAACTAAAATAAAAAAATTTGTAAAATTTAAATTGTTTGATCAAGATCGGATGATTAACAATCGATGACTGTGTGCAGTCATGACTACACCTAATCTGAATTCGTTTATTATTTTCATTTTTTGGTGTTGTAAGTGTAATAGACTTTGCCCTAAAAAAATGTAATAGATTAATAGGTCACAATTCATTTAAACAAGTTGTTAGAGATTCAAATGTAAGATAAAAAATGGAGTGTGGTACATGGCTCAAATGTTATAAATTCAAATCTATTGTAAATCTATTGTTTTTTTAAGAAATTAAATTAGTCCACCTAAATTGCCACATGAGAGAATCGAACCTAAGACATTGAGAGGAACATATTCCTAGATCTCAAACAAATATCATATAACCAACCCAAGTGGGTTTATTGTAAATCTATTGTTGTAAAAGTTCAACAATTTTTAACTACGATTATTTATCTTAGATCGGACGACATCAAATTAGAATCAATTAATCTCAATCATTGATTTAAATCAGCATATAAATTATATCAATGACTGCATGCCACAAATAACACCAAATAATCTTGTTTATGATTTCGAAATAATTTTATTTTGAAATAGCTAAATTAATTCACCCAAATTAACAAGAAGAAAAATCAAACATAAGATCTCAAAGAGGAACATAGTGTCCCAAGTCAATATCAACATATCAATCCAGATGGGTTATGGTTTTGGAGGGTTGATTTTTGTGATTCAATAACAATGCTCTAGGCCATTATAGCTCTAGGCCATTATATTGTATGCTTTTAAAAAAAATTGACTACTTAATCTATAGTTTTTGATTATGTAGCCCCTCCCCTTGTGATTTTAGATTTTTAGTTAATATTTTATTTGCATACAGAAATTCCTTGACCTTTCAAGTCAACCATCCCACAGTACAAATGCAGGTAATAGTTCCATGTATAGTTTGCCGTGGCATTTTGAGGCCATTTGAACTTTCAACAATTTGTAGACTCCACTATTTTGTACTTTGTTAATTGGTGAATATACTTTCCTTGTCACTGTCACATATAATAGGTGATAGTGATACAAGCCAAACTTTTAATCCTTGACCCCCAAGCATGTATATGTTTGATTTTTCATCTTGCGTTTCAAGCTTTTCTTGGCTCATGAACACTCAACAAGAACCACGAAGCTTCCTTATATCTCAGCTATATAAGGCTAATAATGCATGTCCCATAAAGATTTACAAAAATAAATGATGGAGGATGTTAAGGTTTTTGGTCTATGGTCAAGTCCATTTACTCAGAGGGTTGTGTGGACACTAAAATTAAAAGGTGTGAGTTATGAGTATTATGGTGAAGATATAGCAAATAAGAGCAACTTGTTACTTCAATACAATCCAATATACAAGAAAGTTCCTGTTCTTGTACATAATGGAAAACCAATAGTAGAGTCAATGGTGATTGTTCAATATATAGAAGAAACTTGGCCTCAAATCCCTCTATTACCCCAAGATGCTCATGAGAGGACCAATGCTCGTTTTTGGTCAAAATTCATTGAGGAAAAGGTAACAAATATGCAAATCTTTGTGTAGTTTTCCCTTCTTAAAATAATTCAAAATTTTGTTTTCTATCCTTATATATTTACCATCAATGTTTTTTGTTACCAAATTCCATCGTGGAGCTAGCGAGGGATTAGTCACTGCGTTCGGCGGTGGATACCCCGGTCTCGACCAAAAAATTCCATCGTGGAGTAGTTGCATCACATTTACGACTATCATATAAATAATTTTTTAAGACATTGTGTTCGTCTATTGTTCGTCTATTGTTTTTCTTAGAACCATATTCACACAATTTGTGAATTTTTTTTTTCAAAAATTGTAAATTCCAATATTTAATATTATTTCATAATAAACAATTTATTATCAAGAAGAGTAAGAATAATCTCAGTGTAAGTAAATTAATTCATAATAAAAAACTATGAATTGCCTAAAATAATGATTTCATAAATTTATGCTATAGGAAATAAACACAGTAACATTGAAATGATTTTCATTTTTTACAGACAATGCAAATGATGGAGTTTTTTCTATATGATGGAGAAAAACAAGAGAGAGCAATGAAAGAAACTTTGGAAATTTTGAGAGTTATAGAAAATGAAAGTGAGCTTAGTGAAAATATGTTTTTTGGTGGCAACACAATTGGATTGGCAGACATAGCATTGGGTTGGGTTGCACATACTTTGCCAGTGATGGAAGAAATTGGTGGAGTCAAGTTCATCACAATTGATGCATTTCCTCACCTTCACTCTTGGGTGAAGAATTTCATGGAAATTCCAGCTATAAAAAACAATCTCCCATCCCATGAGCAACTTGTTGAGTATTTTAGGGAAAGGAGGAAGATGTTTCTTGCAATGGCTTCTCATCATCATCACCATCACAATTAGAATTTTGTGTTCTTGTTTGATGCATAACAATTAAGTGTGTTTAATTTTTTCATAATTTTTTTCTTTCATAATTGAGAGACTAATATAGTGGTGAAAACCAACACAAAAGTTAATCAACTTCTTTTCGTGTATTTCTCTTCAAATATTCATCTCCATATACTTTGAGAAATGAAGACGATCCCAACTCTAATACAAGCAACGGTTTGCTTCAGTCAGATCAAATAAAAGTATAGACCAATAAGTTGTTTCATATTACATTCATTAACAAATCTCTAGAAATAAATATTCAATACCAAGCTAAAGCACATATTCTATGAATGTCATCTAACACCCTGCTTGTGTATTAAACTCCCAACGTAATAGAGTCACAAAAAAAATGTATCTGAGAGTTGACCCTGGAAATGGTTCCTTTCAAATTACCTCTGCATGCATGTTATGCATATTCACAATTCTATCGTTACATAAAGCAGTAAATCAATGAGGATAAGGAAAAAACTCCCAAGGGAAAGTTATCCTCCATCGAAGAAAGTCGGATCGTTTCATACTTCAGCATATCCATAGAAAAAACAAATTGGCTTCCTCTTCCTTTTGACTAATTGACTTCCTCTTCGCAAAAAACAAAAACATGTTTCTCCGAAGTTATCATTGTTTTTGCCCGAGTAGTTCCAACCATTCTTTCCAGCTAAAATGTAGTCCCAAAATAAAAAGAAAAGTATAATAATATCAATACGGTATAAAATAGTGAAGGAAGAATATCAAAAGGAAAATAAAATTATCAGAATTTCAAGAAAAAATTATATTTAATTAACAAACACTGCAAAACAATACTAACATCCAACTATGTAGGCATTCTTGGCAACAAAGTAGGTGTAAGTAAATAAATAAGGACAAGATACTAAATCACTAAATCTAAAACCCTCCATTTTTTTATCCCTCTCTGGCATCAATTAACTTTCTATTCAACTATTAATATAAAGATGTGTATACTATATTCCATCAAGTAGCTTAATATTGAAGGGACATCAAAGAAAATGAGGCATTACCCGAAACTTGTCGAGGCGCGAAAAAAGAACTGTGCATGGCGAGTTTTCAGACCCAGACTCGTCAAGCGCGTTAACAATCTGCAAATGGAAAAGAAGAATGTCAATCATAAAGGCTTCAAGTTTTAGAATTTGTGTTCACTGTGTCAATCATAAAGGCAAAATGATAATAAAATCTAATGCGAATTTATAACCGAAAAAAGAAGCCATGAACTAAATTTCTTCATTCATAATACAGAAACAGAATAAAAAGAAAAATATAGTGCTTTTTGGTTGTGATTTCTTAGAGTTGACCAATGAATTTGGCTGGGAAATAATTCTGAAACCTTCAGCCATGAAGTTCTTCCTCTAAACCATATATTTGACAGGCTCGTCTTTTTAGCTAAATCTTGGGTCTTTGCACATCTTTTTTGGGGGGTTTTCATGATTGGACATGTAAAAGAATATGAGTACTTTTTTCATACTTTTTTTCTCTTTCCTCTGATTTTATTGTTAGCTTAGGAGGATTCCTACTGTATATGTTTTATACTCCTTAGTGAACTATTGTGAGAGGAAAGAAATATACTACTTTATTCACAAGTTCACTTACCTCAGGGTAAAGCTCCTTCCTCTCTGGGAGCGAATACATGATTAAATTCTTAACCCCACGAATCTGCCATGAAGAAATAAACTAAATTTGTCAAATTCTGCATCAATATAACTGGTTGGAGGAAAGTGAGCATATAAGAATAATTTCAAAACTACTAAAACATACTATTAATACAAAAGAAATTAACTATATGAAAGAAAGGGAAGGAGAAAAAAAAACACTTCACTGTATACAACCTTATATCTGTGGTAAAAATGTGATCTCTCTGTGTAAAGCATAATTTTTCTTTTCCCTTCAAAGAACCAAAGACGCGCACGAGAAATATCCTTTTGGGTTGTGTACCTAAATTAGAAAGACCGACACAATTACAATGGAACATGAGAATTTGCAAAGATGCACTGTTAAGTTATGATCAAATTAGAGCTATAATGGAACAATAAAGCAAATGGTTCCTTACTCTCCAAGTAGACAGAAGGAGGCATTCTGCGACTTCAAAAAATTTCGGATTCGAATAAACTCGAAGTAAGAGCTGGCAAATATCATGATCCCTCCCTGCATCAAAGTTTTCATTAAAAAGTCATAAATATATATATGTTTATAAATTTAAATTATCACAGGCATGCAGCTAGAAAAAAATGAAGCTTATTAGAAAGTTTACCTCATCAGAATCTTTTATTCTTGGGAAAACCTGCAAGAATGATTCACATAATCTCAAATACAATTTGATGTATCATAAATTTTAACAAACAAGCACATAATGATCATTCATTTAAACCTTCTGAACCATTGCTTAAACATTTGATTCATATATTATCATGCATATAGATTTTTAGTACATGTTACAAAATCATGTCTATTTACTTCAAACTTGACCAATTTACTCAACAAAGACTAGCAACGACCGTAAATTGCTGGAAAGAAAGAATGGAAAACTAAACTTGACACAATTTTCAAAACCACAATTCCAGAATACATACCTTCTTCACAAAATAATCAAAACGGTTATCATCAGCATCTACTATTGAGTCTATATCAAACCTTACATAAACCTACATGATTCAAGATATAGAACAAGTATTAGCTGAGTAGAATAAAAAGTAAGGAAAAAACCTACAGAAATATTAAACAAAAAACACAGCATAATCATGACAAGAATGAATAGTCAGCCAACATAGCATAATTATATGCCATGGTTTACAAAAAAAAAGTCATATTCTAGCTACATGGTAGGCTCATAAAAACTTTGTGAGCATCCTCAACTAGACTCCCGTAATAATGAACAGAAGATAAATCAATCATGCATGTAATAAACACTACTTTTCTAAGAGAATCGATTCATAAAGACGACAGCAGAGTTTATTCTTGACTTTCAAGTTCAAGAAATCCTCACCTCTTAAGCTAGCTTCTAGAATTGAGTTTGGCCTACAGCCATTAATGACAATTTTCTCAATGTATTATCAAGTAATAATACAACATCGAATATCGTTTACATATCGCATAAGAGCCAAGCAAATTGAGGAGCAATAATATTGCCTACTAGTTTATCAAAATGTACGACCTAATTTGCTTCCTTCCAATATGAAATGCCTACCATGCATTAAATAGAATCTTGATGCATCACAATAGCATAAAAGCACGGAATGCATATTACTTTCACAAATAGCAAGATATTTTGAGAAAGCGTACCTGTTGAATTTTAGGGAGTACTTTGTGTATAACACCTTTATATTCACACATCAGCTTCACCTGCAAATAACAATTAAAAAAACTAGTTATAGTAAAAGATGTAAAAAGCAGAAACATGATTATTTTGATTGGTATAATTGCTTCCATACCATACACTTCATTGCAATGTTTTATGCATTATGAGCCATGATTAAAAAAAAAAACAATGCCCTTGTATTGAGTTGTATATATAAGAATAAACAATACAAAGTAGCAGGAAAAAATTGAGAGATTTTGATGTAGTGAAAACTTCTCAGCCATGACATATCTCTAACCATCCTGGATTGAAACCTTAAGGCCATGCAAATACATAGAGAGCGCAACAAAATATGTGACATACCTTCCCTTCATAATTAGAACATTGATGATTGAATGAAGCGTTTATATCTACAACCAGGAAATGTAGGGGTTATAACATGTCAAGCCATGTTTCCATAATGGAAGTAAAAAAGGACACAATAGAAAGACTAGTAATAAATCAGTTCTCCTATAACTTGGTTAAATAAACCACAGGTTAACCAACAATCCCCCCTCCCTAAGGTGGCAATCCAAAGTGAAGAGATACAAAACAAAGGGTGCATTTGATCTGCTAAAACATAATGGACAAGACAACATCAGTTGTACAGTGTTTTATTTCAAAAATGTTCTTGGGACAGGACAAAAACTGATTTTTTTTGTTCACAACTTTTTGCCCATCTCTATAATATCAATGTAACATTTTGGCCACCAAACATCATACGAAACAATAAATTGTTCAATACATTAAGAGTTTGTCCTATGTTGTGCTGTCTAGTTTATATCTTTTGCAGATCAAACAGACCCAAAAAGTTTTCTCTAGCTAAACAGGCCTAAAAATTTCAACTTTTTATAATTGGAAATAGACTATCATGATGATCTTAGTGTAAATTCAAATGGATGAAAACCAATCTCACTAAAAGCAGGATGAGTCACCATATGTAGCTAAGAAACATTCATTTTACAATCATACATTCATACAACCATCTGTGAAAGTTATTAAAAACTATAAATGAAGAAGAATGGGAAGACCCATCTCCAAGTCAACAAATTGCATACGGTTTTGGGGTTGTTTGGTTGGAGACAATTAAAGAAGAGAGAAATAGAATCACGGTATTCAATGCATGTATTTAGACTAAATATTAGTTCAAATACATGCATTGGTTCCTTGTTTCAATTTCTCTCTTCTCTATCTCTCTCTAACCAAACAAAAGGAAAAACACGTGAAAAATACGAATTGTTCTTAAAACATTTAGCTACAAGAGGAATGTTCATCACCTGGATTCGAATAAAAACCCAGAATTATAGTTTGCCTGTAAAATCTGGCATGCTCGTCAAGATACCTAAACAAGGAATACAAAATTATGCATGTCAATATATTTTTAGGGAATGGATGTCAGGTTTCTAGTGCAGATCTTGGATAACATAATACTACATCAAAGATATTGTGACATATTTCATATATTCTAACACACTGAATAAATAAAAGCAGGGCAGTCCTTTTTTGCCGTCCAAATGAGTAGAAATGATAGAGAGAATACAAATAGCATGCATAATGACAGCCATGAGCTCTAACCCAGCTTCAGCCTAAAAATAGTGTTTCACTTTAAGCTCAGCTGTGTTCTTTTGGCAAATAGTGGCGCATAATATACTGCATACTTGTAGCTTTTCTGTTAGCAGACCTCAAACTGACTCAGTGTACTGATTTCTCTAATTTGCACACACCTACACAAGTTCCTGAGTGCAAGTCTTCTTAACTCTCAGGAAGACAAAAATACCGAGATACACAAATAGTGTTTGTTTTACTATTGACGTGTTCCAAGGAAGTTCTAATAAAGGCAAATAAACTTGTTTTACTACTCAATGTACTGATTTTAAAGGGCAGGCCACTATTTGGGATTGATAAACACTTATTCTAACACTTTTCTTTTATCTTATGTATAGAAGGATATTCTATCCTCCTTCAATACTGCAACTTTTTTAACTTATCCCTCACCCTTATTTAACTTTTTTGTTTAACTACAGTATATGATAATTATTTTTATTTCAGAAAAAAATATATAATCATTGATTTTATTTTTCTTTCAGAAAAAACAAAAACAAATGGCCTCATTTTTTAAGTAAAGCAAGTGACAATCAGTTTGTCATATGCCAAATTAAAAGAAATGCAAGTAATAATAGAAAACAAGTATATATATTAATCAAGGAGGGAGTAGAAAACATAAGAAAAATCAGCTTCAATGAATATACCATGGTCTAATGCGCATAACATCTGTTCTGGGCTGCTTAGACGGTAAGCGGTTCAAGTGTTCAATAACTGTATGCATGTGAGACCAATTCTGACAAGTTTCAACAATAATGAGTAACAGAATTTATAATGTAGCTAAAATCATGGGTGAATTTAATTTGTTGCAATAATTTAAACAAACAATACAAACCTGCATTGCTATTACATCTGCATGATCAATAATCAGAACCTGCTTAAAAAAAACACATACTTTGTCAACTTCATATGATATGTTTCATATAAAGGGTATCTGCCTATCTAGGTAGAAATATAAAGAATGATGTAACGATTAAGAGCAGGGAAATCACCTCTATGGATGAAAGAAAATCTAAATCTTTTTCTTTATTGCTTCCAAACTCTTCAATTTTCTAACATTCAGACCAACATGATGTTAGCATATATAAGCAATATATTAAAAAAAATGTTCAACAAAATTACATAAGCTTGAGAGGCTTATTAATAAATAAAAAATTAAACTAAGTTAATTATGTCACTAAGTTATCATTGTTTATTTCCTTTGCATTGTGCTTGTCCTCCTACTGTGTTATGATTCTATTCCAGAGAAAGTAAGTGGTGGCCTATCTCGTCATGAATGGAGACATGCTAAGATTGACGAGATGTGTGCCCTTCAGCACATTTGTACTTAAGACCTCATTCCCCTCCCACTAAGCAATTTGTAGTAGGCTGTTGTTGGATTTTCATAATTAAAGTTTACTTCATGTTAAAGTTGATACACTAAAGGCCAATTTGGTTTCCAAAGGCTACACATAGATCTTCAACCTAGACTATTGTGACATTTTCTCTATTGAGCCGAAAATAGCATCTCTCAGGTTATTCTTCTCCATGGTTACTACTCGACAATGGCCTCTACAAAATCTTGATATCAACAGTGTTTTTCTAAGGAAAACTTGAATGAATCAAACACAACTCTGTAAACACCGATTTAAATTGGTGGTGTGTGACAGCTGTCAACAGTTGTCACTAACCATAGTACACAATAAGCTGCACTACGCGCATAGCTCGCACAAGATAAAAGATAAGCTAGAACTATACAATGACAAACTCAAATCTTTTTCTTCAAGGAAACTAACAAAAATTCAAGAGCAGAAGGTCTACAATCTACATAGTCACTAATTAAAGGAACTAGCATAAATTCAAAAAGGAAAAAAATAAGCTTACATTAGCCAAACAAAGTGGTGAAGCAATAATAAAGTCTGAGGTATGGAAATCACTGAACAATTTGATGGACTTTCTGCACGAAACAAAGAATAAAACTCATTAAAAATAAGATAATCAATTCATATTGCATTACATTTTAACAAATACAAAGTTATAAAAAAGAAACTTATTTGTCAAGATGACACATTTGAGAGTGAAAAAATATAAGATGAGAATTTTTGAATTGGCTTGAGTAAGTAAACAAACTCGACAAAACAATTTTTATTTTCATTTACTAATTTCACTTTTAATTAAAAAAATATTCTCGGTTTCATATAGTTTTGGGTTTTCAAATATTTGTGTAGGAAATAAGAAAAACATAGTTTCACTATACCTATACAAATCTTTGAAAATACCACACAGATCTTCAGGAGACTCTTTTCGTAATTAAAGGTTAAAACAGAAAATCAGAACGATAAACTTTTCACAAAACAAATAGGCCTTGAGATTTTGCATTTGAGAGTGCCCCATGGCTGCATTTAGGATTTTTTACTATTTATTGTTGTGTTTCACAATAATGTATGACATTGAAGTAGCTTCTGGAATGGCATAATCCATGAAATCAGATTATAATTAGGTCTTCATACATTAAAAACATGACAACTGAATACTGATAGAAGTTACAAAACTAAAAAAACTTGCCAAAAATACTTATTAAAGTAGGCCAGCAGCTGATATAATTTAGACTTTAAAAAAGGAACTATGCTTACACGTTACACCAACAAACACCATCATCATCATCCATTAACCGATTGAAAAAAATCACAAATAACAAGGATAATGACTATAATTAAAATGTTGATGGGGGTTCTACAAGCTTTCACAATATGTCTCGGAGTGGGAAAGAGAATAACCATGCTAATCACTATAGCAGTGTAAATGTAATTTTACCTAGTAAATTTGATGCCAATCATAAAGTCGTCTTCATTATTGCCTCCAAAAAGTAGTTCAAAGTCATCCGGTTTTGATGGCTTTTCAGGGTATGCAATTTCAGACTCCTCATCATTTTCCATGTCACTTTTATGTTCTTCACCACCAAATTTAGCCGAAAAACGATCCATATGTTCAACATTGACCTGAAAAAACAGATACAAATATCACAAAAGACCACTAGAATATTTTATCTCGCTCTAGGAAAATGTAATACAATAAAGATAAGATGGATAGTGTTAATAAGCAGCGCTTGCAACAAGGAATCAATGACTACAAACCTAAGCAGAAAGTTACATGCAATCATTTCAGCTATATATATATATATATATATTGTACTCTTCAAGTAATAAAATGTAAACTTCGAGTTAACTCCTCTCTTTCTCTCACAACTGCACTATTTCATTACAACTACAAGCAGGGGAAAATATTTTGTATCCCGAAAGATATGCCAAATGTCCAGCTTAAGGGTTGAGCGAACACCTCGGAGCCCCGAACAAGCATTGATATCATGTCATGTTTGAGAGTCCAGATCATGGTTAGCTTGACTGCATTAGAAATAAATTTTATAAAATAGAACACTAAGTTACCTTGTAAGCTGAAGGTGTAAGTTGTATAAGCCTCTTTACAACACGGTACACAATACTTGCCAATGGCAACAAAATTAAAACCTGGATCACACAATAGAAAAATATATATGTTAAGTGTGTTTTACATTTCATAAGAAAAACTTTTACTCGAGCTCATTTCAAGGGAGTATCAAGGAAATTTTTTCAATTATGATAGATAAACATTCATCATAAGGAAACAGTCAAGACAAAATATCCATTACCTTAGGACGAGTAAAACCTTGATCTCGAAACCTCTCACTGTCCGCACCCTCTTCAAGCCTAGCCAGTTTGGCATCATTCTTTTTAACAAAATCTCTAGTTTTGAAGACGTGATTCAGCTGTGCAAAATAGCTATTAAATAATCATGTAAACAGTCCTCAGATATTATATAGAATGAAATGAAAATTTGCTTACAGAATGCATTATGTATGCATCCATGATGCTTGTGTCTTCGAGGCCTTTTAGATAGAACGGTCTCTTGTTACAGTGAAATATATCCCGGTAGCTGCTGCCTGAAACCAAGTCAACATGACATGAATGCCCCATATAAGGATTACAAAAATCAAAGTTAAAATATGTCGTTTACAAATGTGCAATATGAGGCCTGAATCTCCTATAACCGCAGAAAAACCAAAACAAATGCGAAAACGGAACACAAAATGCAAAAAATGGAATACCAATTTAAATCTTTTTTTACGCAACACCAACTCAACTTTGTGAATCTAGCTATAAAAATAAAGAGTATACAGATAAAATCTCAACAACTTGATTATTTATACATTATGATTTCAAATCAACTTACAAAGGGAGAAAAACATCTGCTGTTTTGGTGAATGAATATCCTTGCCTCCAGATGTTTTGGAGACATCCATCCAATGCTCATATAACTTTGCCTTCAGACCAGGGTAGGAGTTGATATTAAAATCCTACAAAAGAAAGCAGCAGAGAATTTAATATGTACTAGAGGCACAAAAAAAAGGAAGGACATCTTAGATAGAGATTAGGATTTTTCTTTGATGTGTAAAAAAGTGAATAATATAAAAAACAATAGCCAGCAACAAAATCTTTTTTGCCACTAGGTAGACAAGGGAAAAAATTAACGTTAAAGGAAAGTATAATCTGCCAAAAGAGGCTTACTCCATTTGAAACAAACCACTGCATAGTTTATTGTGACAGCAAGGACAAAAAAATCAAAGTATCTAAAAATACAGTAAACGATACGTCTTTGGCTCAATTTATAATTGTCAACTTGAAAAGTTATCCCGCGAAATAATGATCAGGACGTAACCAAATACTCAACAATTAGATCTATTTATTTGGAAAAACCCAAGTCCCACATAAAAAAGAGAGAAGGCTTGAAATGAATTTATATGGAGTGGCACCCCTCACTTACAAGCTGGTTTTGTGAGGATGAATTACGCCCTATATACAAACCTAATATGGTATCAGAGTCTATTGATCTGGGCCATCCCCCGTTTATATTCATGCATCAAGCCCAATAGTGTTGGGCCTGAGCGGTGTATTGGGAAAACCCCAAGTCCCACATAGAAGTGAGAGAAGGCATGGAATGATTATAAAAAGAGTGACATTCTTTACCTTACAAGTTTGTTTTGTGATGATGAGTTAAGCCCAATCTAAAAACAGTAGACTATTTACTTCAAAACCTTTGAGTAAAGGGCATCAAAGACGGTTGATAACCGTCTTGCTATTTTTCATCTAACACATAACATAATCTATTATAGGGCACCATTGTACCGATAAAAAAAGTTGTATTGTTGTGTGTCCAGGATAACCATTCCCCATTCCTTAATTTTTTATTTTTTTGAAAGCTCGGTATCCGGCCGAAAGACCGACTATTGATCAGGATGTAGTTATAAAACTGTACTAAATTTTGAACTATCCAATAAGGCCATGGCAGAGCCAACAAATCTTAGATATACCAATAGCAGTATATACCTCCAATATATTTTCTCCAGTTCCTGTCCATTTGCAATTTGAGACACCAATAACTGGTACATCCCAGCTGAATTTCAAGTCCTTTTGGTTGTCAATTTCTTCTTTTGATAAATTATGTTGCAAATGTAAATCAAAAGAGCTGGGTGAAAGAAAAAAAAATGTCAGATTAAGCAAGCTAAGAAAACATAGTATTATAATCAGATATGTATAATGATTAAGTAATACAAAAAGTAACACTATCAACTAGTTAGTTAGTAATTAATTAGTATTAATCAGATTCATTATAAAACATCCAAGGGAGGTCAAAATCATAAATGATGCAGTTATAAAAGTGTTAAGATAGAAATCAGTTGTGTTAAATGAGGGTTTCCATTTCTAATTGGAATAGAGATTGGAGAGCTTTGGTGCATAAATTAGCCACTTAGCTCTGTTAACTTTGGTTGTACTTCTCTCAAATGAAAAAAATTTCTATCCCAAAGAGGGGGAAAAAGACATTTAACGTTAATAAACCTTATATCCACTGAATCCTCAGAGTTTTTTCCACCAGCTGTCCTAATATCCTCTTCATCTGAATGAGAAAACTCAATGTCATCTTCAGTCTCAGAACCATCTAATGATTCAGAATCATTGTCATCAAGATCTTGCTGCAAGCTTCCCACAACTTTGCTTCTAGGAGAATCGTTGTCAGACCCTAAGAAAAGCAAAAATTAACAAAATCATCAAACATATATTCCACAAATATAGTAATTATCTTATGCTATTGCAAATGAGGGAAAGACTGTAGAAGACAAATTAATCACCGCCTAATGGTAGTCTTTTACTTGGACTTCTGTGACGATGAACAACAACCACTAAACCCTTTCCCCACAAGGTGACATTAGCTACATGAATTGCATAATGCCTGAATGTTTGATGATAAATCATGTCTAAAAATAGACCAATTACCATAAATTTCTTAATGGACTGACTTGTAGTTTTCTTTAAATTTTGTCTCTAACTTATAATGATATATCCTCCACCTAGTATACCCTCTTTACAGAAGCTTCTACGAGTCTTCTCCTCAACATATGTTCAAACTGCCTAAAAAGAGCTCTTACTCTTCCATTCTATCGTTTTTAAAATGGGTGCTACCCGAACGTTGTCTCTACTGGCATTGGCACTACTTTTATTCATAAAAATGTGACCTGTTCTATTATTTCTATAACATGTATTTATTTATTTTCGTGAGGTTATTTGTATAAAATTTAATCGTGAACCTAATAACAAACCCCATTTACTAAACAAGTAATGTAAAAACATGTTTACTCAAACCTTCTTCATCATGGTCATCCTCCAGCGAACTCTCAGATTTAATGACGTCAACATTTATCTCTGTCTCTTTTTCTTCCCTTTTACCTTGTTTCTTTTTTTTCTTATCTTTATCTTCTTTCCTTTTCCTAAAAAGAGGGGCAAAGCAATGCCAATTTCAACGCAATGTATAAATAGACGAGTATGATAAAACATTAAATCATTTAAGACAGGTAGTAAATTGTGATGAACACTAGCTCAAATTTGACAAACACGCATAATTGCATAAACAAAATTAACAGCAAGGTTTATTATACAAAATGCTAAAGCCAAAAAGAGTTCAGCACAAAATAGCATCATTTGAATATATTACTACTAATTAATACTAGTATTATCAATAATATTAGAGTAATAGTATAGTGTTACCTTTTCAAGTTAGAAGAAGTAAGAGAAGCATGTTGACGCTTCTTCATAATGTTATTGTTACGGTTTGATTTCAACAATTTCTCTGCATACACAAAAATGAAGTTAGAAAAAAATACAAAACTGAACAATAAAAGATTATTGAAATTGGCATTGCTTATTGAAGTTCAACTAGCTACTAAACTCACCACCGTTGCGGTTTTCCGATAGACGTAGGATTCCAGCGCCACCGTGTCTGTACTGTTGGAAGTGGCTGAGGGATGAAAACGGGAGTTGGTGGTGAGGAGGCAGGGAGTGCTGTCGAAGGGGTTTGGTGCGGCGGATGGTGAGGAAGGCGGAGACGGCGGCGCAGCGGACGGTGGTATGAAGTAGTATAGCTTCGTTCACCGGTCAGTGCCGTTAACTATGAAAATTATGGGGAAAAGGGAAATAGGTTAAGAAAACTGCTAACTGCTAATTACACCCGTCATCGTTCTAGTTACACATCCAGTCAAACAGAATTATTCTAGTTACACCCCCCACCCCAGGCCCCAAAGGGGTAAGGTTAAGGAACCAAAAATGATAAATAAATTCTTGATACTTGTGCTTAGGGTTTACTTCTTTTGGTAATTTTAACTAGTGTCTTGAAGGCACTAGTTAGCAAGACTTTTTTTTACTAAAAAAACAATGATATTTATTAGTACATTACATCGAAATCATTGCATATTCAATTTCGTTAAGCTATAGTGGATGAATCTAAGAACAAACTCACAACATTCGAGTTAATAACATAAAATGGTCTAATATCTACAAATATGATGAGACCTACAATTGATATAATAAAACTCAAATAACCGAAGTATAAACCGAAAATTTAAAGGACTTATAGATGCATTCGACCATAATTCTAACATGCACAAGTTGTGCATGGGAAAATTTCTCAATCGCCCCCCCCCCCCCCCCCCTCCAATATTCTTTTTTTACCTCCTAACTACTTTATTTGCTCTTATTAATATTATTTTGTGTTCTAAAACCCAAAATGCATTTCAGAATTCATGTCCCGAAATTAGCCAATTCCACCCCCTAGTTGGTGTATTTTGTGACATATTTCCCGAAATGCATTTCAGGTACAGAGAGTATTTTGCTCCCCCTGTTGCCAATTTCGTGACTAGGAACTCGAAATGTATTTCGGGACTAGATCACGAAATACTTTGGTGAAAAATGAGTTATGAAACCGTTTTTATACAAAATAAGATAATTTTATACAAGGGTAAAAACTTTTTGTACAAGGATATAGGTAGCCTTGACACAACTCTAAATAAAAACACCAATCATGTAAAATTTTAACATATGAGGATAGTCAAACTTAAAAATTAGTCCAATGAGACAGCCTCATGTCTTAAGTACCATATTAAACACATTTCATTAAAAGAGAAATAAAAAAGCGAGATAAAAATGAGATATTAGCTAATGTATGAACTAATTAGGCAATTTTTTGCCGAAATGTGATTAACCGTGTTGCTTGAAAAAATAATGAGTGTGTGAGTATATTTTTCTTAAATTCATTTCAATACCTACTACTTGTACTGCGCAAGTTATTGAAATTAAGATGATTTGATTTTACTTTTGTACAAGAGTGTGCCTTTTATGTCGATTTTGTTAGGTCAGACGTACATAATCGAGATTCGATTCTCGGTCTTTCCACTTTATATATGTGTGAGTTTATCATAGTTTTGTCATTTTATTTATGTAAAAAAAAAGTGTGCTTTTTTCTTTTTTCTTTAATCTACGTTTTTTATCCCAAAAAGAAAAGTTCTTTTAATTTCTTTAACTTTATTTTTTTTCATTCTTTTTACACTTTCCTGCAATTCTGTTATGTCATACTAAAAAGTACAGCTCTTAATTCAAAAGTTTAAAATGTTAAATTATGATCTACAAATGATTTGTGTCTTTAGAAAATTAATGAAGAACAAATGGTGAACAAAAAAATTCCACACCAAAACACACAAAAAAATAAAATAATTAAATAAATTATAATAGTATATTATTGTACTTGAAGTTAATCTTTGATATAATAATAATGTCTCATACATGAAGTGATGAATCACCAAGCTAAATAATCAACTGAGGAAACTGCATTACCATGATCCTTAATTCAAGCAGATAGGTAAGTGATTAATTTCTAATAAACATGCATGTTCTTGATCATCATCATCATCATGCTAAGGTACAAAACAAGACAAAGAATAAAGAATGATGTTGGATGTAGAAAAAGTTGACAGCTAACTAAAGCAACATCTTATACATGACCTTCTGTCTTGTTTATTTTACATAACAATATAGTTAATGGTATGCATCACATTCTTTCTTGGTCACAACCATGTGCATGGATTATAAAGTAAGTGATTAAACAGCTACAATGTTTAAAGAAACCTTATTATAAATAGTATACTATAAAGTGCAATAATAAAGTTACTTGTAGAGAGAAAGATGCCTAGAATCTACTTCTGTCTCACATAGAACAACTTTTTCAATAAGCTGCTTTTCGCCCCCACATTGCTTATACTGAAGTAAAAAACATTATTGGAAAATATTTTTGGTAAAATTTACACTACCAGAAGATATTTTTCAGTAAAATTTACACTATCAGAGTATAAAAAAATATCTCTCGATAGATAAGGAACGTGAGAGGATTCTGATCTTTTCAGACGCGAAAGCAACTGTCTTTTTTTAAATGGCGTGTTTACTTTAAATTTGTCAAGCCATGTGTCATGAAACAAATGGAATGACTTAAAATCAGTGCAATGAATTCCACTTAAGAGGGCAATTCTAATCATTATAGCCTCAAATATGGAGGTGGATACTGCCATGAGATTCTGGTATACTTTCTTTTCTGCATCAACAATATGAGAAGGTTTCAGTGTCTTTAAGCCATGCTCAAGAGACATTGAAATGTGGTCCATAAAGCAAATACATAAAGCACTACATACCTTTGTTTTGATCATGCAATTTGGCCATTTGTTTAATACTAAAAGGTAGCAATGACTTCATCAAATTAGTATATATACTATATGATAATGAAATTAAATCCTTGGTAAATACATATAATATTTGTGTGTACATGATAATATAGATAATAAAACTGTCACCTGCACCGCTAAGTTTACAAAAATTAATGCATTTTAGGATGTTAAATATGAAACTTGCCACCTCATTTGGTGATTAAAAAGACATTTCAATAAGTAGATAAGAGGGTTATCTATTAAAAAATTAAGGCTCTTTCCTATGCTTAGTGTGTATGAAATGTATTAGTGACAAAAAAACAAAGCATGACATTGGTTAATTAATTGCATGACTGCCCTATTAAATTACATTAGCTTGATGAAGAAAAGAATATAGCATGTGGGTGTTCAATAAAATCACATGATTATTGATGACAAAAAGGAACAATACCCCAAATAATTACAAAGCATGAAAATAAAGGTCTTAGAATAAGGAAGTGTGGTTGTAATGAAACAACGATAAAGTCTATTTGAATTGACTTGTTTGAACTTATCTACTGACATAATTATTCGTGAGACTGTTTCTTAGAACTCAAGAAAACAACTGATAATAAGTCCATAAGTTGTTTTCGGTTTACTTTCATAAACTCTCCAAGATAACTTATAAAAATAGCTTATATGAAAACATTATAATTTTAACTTATACATAAACACTTATATTATTAAAGTTTATATCATATTATTGTTTATCTTGATTAAGTTGTTTATCTTAATTATCTATATTATTGTTTAGTAGTACCTTGTAAGATAGCTGACCAAAAAAAAGCATGAGCTGTCAGATTCCAATTGGCTGCTAAGGAAAAGTGTAAATTACAATGCAAGCATAACTTTTTTTAGAAGAAAAATAGAATTCATATAAAGAAATAAACCTAATTAAATCCATAAAAAACTCCAAATGAAACACAAAGTAGGTTCCTTTACTATTATAATAAGCCATAACAGATACCTGTCAAATGTCAATATGAGTTGTGTCTTAGCCTTAAGCAAATATATTTGGTGTAGTGACATTTGAATCATTTCTATCTGTCAGTGTTTTTAATTATCTCATTTTCACTGTTTCAAAGTATCTATATGGAAGATACATTTCCCAAGATGGAAATCTTCACACAAAAGGAATTACCAACTTGTTTGCAAGATATAGTAACAACAGAATCCAAGTATTTGAAAGATACAATTATAAGAAGAGACTCGTATTCTCTCACTTCTTCATCAACATTATCATCACCTCAAAATCTTTTCTGGTTTACTTCAAATTCTAATTCAATGAAACAAGAGGTAATACCTTTAGCTTTAACCAGTATAGTTAATCAAATACCTACAAATTTCAATGATCACCATGATGACATGAAGAATATGAAAGCTATAAACCAATCTATTTCAGAATTCAATTCTATGTCCACTAGTCCTAATGTCATAGCCTCAGATATAAAACATAGTTTTGTTCCTCTAAATCTTTTGGAAACTCTACCGGCATTAACAGTAACTCCAGTGTCTGACGAGACAACAGGATCTTTAGCTTCTTCTTCTACAACACCGAAATATCCGAATTTGACTTTGTTTTTGCAGGAACCACCTATGCTTTACTCATCAACATCACATATCAAAAGTAGTGAAATCATCTCAACAAGTTCATATCCTACATATCCGATGTCTCAATTTGGCCTAACTCAGCATCAACAAAACAGTGGCTATGAATTTTGTGATTCAAACAAAATGATAACAAACTTGCAATCCAAGTCTTTCAATGAAAATTGGTTGAGTACCACAAAGACTCAACCTATGAAATATGTTTCAAAAGGGAAGCTTTTCAAAGGGGTGAGGCAGAGACATTGGGGGAAATGGGTTGCTGAAATTAGGCTACCAAGAAACAGAACTAGAGTTTGGTTAGGGACATTTGACACAGCTGAAGATGCTGCAATTGCATACGATACAGCAGCATATATACTAAGAGGTGAATGTGCACAGTTAAATTTTCCAGATCTTAAGCATGTAATTCAAGCCAATTCATTGAATGGAACAACTGCTTCGCTCGTTGAGGCAAAACTTCAAGCAATATCACAAGCAATATCACAACAAGGTGTTTCTTCTTCTCCAAGAAAACAAGATGATTCATTAGCAAGGTCAAATAATAAGAACAGTGATGAGGTTAAACATGGCAAGGATGAAACTATGAAGGAATTGAAGGTTGGAGGTAGCACAAGCGACAGAAGCAAAAGTATGCAGAATGAGATGTGTGATGTTGAAACTGTTCAGTTAAGTAGAATGCCATCTTTAGATATGGATATCATTTGGAATGAACTTCTAGTTTCTGATTCATGACCAATTTGATTACTTTTTTACTTTGAAAGTATGCATATAACCAATGTAGCACCAACATGTGCTGATGGATGGTGGCGTGTCCAGTGTCTAACATGTGTCAGTGTCAGACATCGACACAAGTAGTTACATTCAATAACTTTCATTTTCTCTTTATTACTGGTGTGTACATGTCAGAGTGTCGCGTTCAATATTCGTGTTTGTGTCATTGCTTCATACTAGCATATAACCTTTTGTTTGGTTTACAATTGTTGTCTATCATTTAGATCACAACTTTGTTCAGCTCAATACTTCATTCTAGATATGGCAGTTTCTAGGCCATACCTCACAGTATACTGAATCATCAACATATTATATTTTTATTTTCCAATAATGATCATCATATTAAAATTTGTATCCCTTTTTAACTTACTTTTATTCATGGTCTTGCATTGATAGTGTTTAATACCATGATAAATTATTCAGAGATTATGCTGCACAAAGCAAGAATAGGAGCTAATGTCTCAAAGGGCCATTCACAAAGGGAAGGTTACACAAAAAAGTGTTGAAGTTGAAACTTGTTTTTTTAACATAGATCACCAAAAGTTTCCAAAATGAGTTATTTCTACATAAAATGTAAAACATTAAATAAAGAGAATAGCACATTCATACAATTGAAATAAAAACCAGAATATATAAAATGGGCAATTGACAAGCCAATATGCATATAAATAACTTGATAATGTTTAACATGGCATAAAATAGTGAAAACTTCACACATAGACTACAAAATGCCATCTTTAGATATGGATATCATTTGGAATGAACTTCGAGTTTCTGATTCATGACCAATTTGATTACTTTTTTACTTTGAAAGTATGCATATAACCAATGTAGCACCAACATGTTCAGATGGATGGTGGCGTGTCCAGTGTCTAACATGTGTCAGTGTCAGACATCAACACAATTAGTTATATCGAAGTGGTTTTTATTCTCATTTTACTTGCAATTTGGTACTTCACACTATGTCTTATGATGCTTGTTCCTCAATTGAGAACTGATTTTATATCATAGCACTTTGGCTTTGAAGTGAATAGATTAGTGTGACAGTAGCATGTTGAAGAACACGTCATTCATCCTTTTGTAAGAGCAGCCCCTTTTGTCATCTCATTTGTAAACAGTCTTATGATTCATTACTATGGAGAGTATATGCAAATATTATGTAACTGTGTATGATTTGTCATTGATTTCCCGTATTGTTGCGGTGTTCATTTGCTCATTTTGGAAGACCGGCTTCAGTCAATTACAGATTCAAATCATGATTTGGGCATCAACGTTGCAGATCCGGAGACATGGATATTCCAGGTGATTATAGTTTTATCATATTATTTGTAGTAGGCATTTTGCCGTTGTATGCTATTAACTTGGATGCTGTGAGTTTGTTTGCAGATTCATCCTTAATGTTTTTAGCGATATTGAATATGTGGTTGTATTTGATGTATTCTATCGATTTGAATGAATGAATACCATTTTATTTTTTGTCAAAAAAAAAAACCAATGTATATTAATATTGGTTAATCAATGTGTAACAGTTTGATGGCATAATTGAAATTAACGTGTTTAACATTAAATTGCGGAATACCAAAGAACCTGAACCGACGATGTTGTCAGTGACGCCAGGCGCGTATGGCAGAGCGCTTATCGGTGTTGTAAACCGAAGTGAATTTTAATATCGCCAAATAGGTGTCGTTTTATTTCCGACACTTTGCGCCGCATGATTCATGTTTCCGGACCTGGCACATATTTGAGCAAACACGGTGCAAGTATACGGAAACTGTTAATGGAAAATTACCTTGTTCTCACTTTTGCTGTGATATTGAATGTTAGTGCATTCTTTGAATTTCTCTATGTGTATACATTGCATTCTAGCTATTGAATGTTATATGGCCCTTTTTCTTATTGTTTGATTGTGCTAGAAAGTTGTGTTCTCCTGATTTGAGAATTGCACTAACATGAAGCAAGTAATGTGGGTAAGGGATCAAAAGCACAAACCGAGTGTTGTATCTTCCATCTCAATTTAGAGAATAGATGAAGGTGTAAACTTCGTGCCTTTGATACTTACTGTCAGTGAACATTATAATGTTCTTTGCATGCTTTTCTGCTTATGGGACCGTGACCATGACAGTGCCCCATGTTAAGCATATTGTTCTAAGATCCACCGTGAGTGTGAAATTGGATTCGAGAACGAATTTTATCATTCCCACATACAGTGCTACTATCTGAACAGAATTCAGATTTATCCGCGGAAGATAAATGAGAGGGTAGAGAACTCACAGTGGTGGACGACGGAAGAAATGTTCCAAGCTGGAGGTAGGAATCCGAGCATGGAGATGACCAACGATGCAGAGAAGGGGGGGTGCACCTGCATAAAATACTCTGACGCTCAAGTCAGTATAGACTCGAGGTGGAGGTTACCGTAATTCATACTTTATGAGGTTGTGAGGGGTTCATTATATAGGCCAATGAAGACCTTATGGAGATGACCAACGATGTTGGGGGGGTGTACCTGTTAATCTAAACCAATCCATTTCAGGATTCAATTCTATGTCCACTAGTCCTATAGCCTCAGATATAAAACATAGTTTTGTTCCTTTAAATCTTTTGGAAACTCTACCGGCATTAACAGTGATGAGGTTAAACATGGCAAGGATGAAACTATGAAGGAATTGAATGTAGCATAAGTGTCAGAAGCAAAAGTATGCAGAATGAGATATGTGATGTGGAAACTGTTCCGTTAAGTAGAATGTCATCTTTAGAAATGGATATCATTTGGAATGAACTTTTAGTTTTTGATTCATGACCAATTTTATTACTTTGAAAGTATACATATAACCAATGTAGCAACTACGTGTTCATATGGCGTGTCCGGAGGCTTGTTTGGTTGGAGAGAAATGGAGAAGAGAGAAATTGAAATACGAATTTCAATACATGTATTTGACCTCTTTTATAATTCAAATACATGTATTGATTTCCGTGTTTCAATTTATCTCTTCTCTATTTCTCTCTAACCAAACAAATACATGTTTCAGTGTTATATATCAACACAAGTAGTTATATTCAATAAATTTCATTTTCTCTTGTACTGGTGTAGTGGTGTGTACATGTCAGATGTACTGGTGTGTACATGTCAGAGTGTTGCGTTCAATATTTGTGTTTGTGTCATTGCTTTATACTAGCATATAACCTTTTGTTTGGTTTACAATTCTTGTCTATCCTTTGGATCACAACTTTGTTCAGCTGAATAGTTCATTCTAGATATGGCAGATCCTAAGCCATATCTCACAATATACTTATACCGAATCAGAATCAGATTAGATTTTTATTTTCTTTTAATTATCATCATATTGAAATTAAATGCCATCATAAACTGTTCAGAGATTATGCTGCACAAAGGAAGAATAGTAGATAATGTCTCAAAGTACCATTCACAAAAGGAATAAGGTTACACAACAAAGTGCATAGTTATTACATAACATAAATAACATTCAATTAAGAGAATAGCACATTCATACAATTGAAATAGAAACTAGAATATATAATATGAGCAATTGACAGGCCAATTTGCATAGAAATAACTTGATAATGTTTAACATATGCCATTAAATATTAAATCCTAAGAGCAAGACTCATAAAACCTCAACTTTGAAAACTTCACAGATAGACTGCAGAAGCAATTAATTGTTTATTCCTCCGATCGGATGAAGGTTTTTCTTGTAAATCATCATCTTACACCACCATATTTCTTCTTTAATATCAATCTTCTCAATCATTCCAGTAGTTAAATTAAAATAAACTAGTTCATTATCTATAGTTCTGAAGAATATATCATTCTTCTTCCCTGCTCCGATAGGACGTTGAATGATGAAAGACAAAGGTCCAACATCGAAGAGTCTAACCCATGATTCTTTGACACCAAATTCACCCAAAATTGATATTTGGAAACACTTGGTCTCTTTATGATTTGATATCATAGTAAAAGACTCATTTAACACCATCAATCTAACATTAAAATGAGTAGGCATATACTTGACGGGTAAAGGTGTAAGAAAGAACACCTCGTCCGCCAAGTTAAATGACACCACATATGTTTCACCAGATGTTTCCCCCAACCAATGACACATTCCATTAAAGTACCCCTCATCATTTGCACTTACATAACGCATCGGCATATCAAAACCTAGTTTTCTCCAGGAGTTACTTTTTAAACTATATATCTCCCAAATTTCATCATCATAATCTACCAAAGGTTTATTCAATGTAGTATAACCCCCATGTCGGATGACTTTATAGTCATCTCTAACATAGTCATAGCCAAATCCATGAAGAGTAAAATCGACCAAAACCTCATCTGGAACTTCAGGAAAATTGGGGGGAATGACTTTAATCTCCTCAGTAGCAGGATTCCACAATACAACATTTGCATCTTCATTGTAATCGTGAATACAAAGAATACCATTAATAGCAGAACCTAAAATACAAACAAGAGCACCACCACCATTATGTGCATTGGGAAATAGCGATGGAAAATCCAATTTCACTTTATTCTGATAGCTATCGCCAGAAACTAAATACATATCCAAATGAAATTCAGAAGCCGCAAATTGGTTTAGAACGAGACACACATCATTTTCATCGCAGAGTGAACGAGATTTGGAAACGAGGTTGTCGCGGAACATGTTCATAAAATTAGGGTTTTCGAACAAATGATTCCATGATTTGCGAACGCAAGAAAATCTTTTGATAGATTTAACAGAAAGTTTCGAGAGAATATAGAAAGAAATGTCATCGGGTATATAGTTACTACTAACCTCAAATTGTTGAGCCATCAAAGGAGTTCGAGTTCTTGAAGATAGGAATGAATGATCAACAATTGTATGCAAAACAAAGTAGATGAAAAAAAATATTTAAATATATTTTTGTAATTTTAATATGTCGCGACAACATCTCATAAATTCCATTACTAAAATAATTATTTATAAAAAGTTATTTGAGTAACCATTTCACTTCTTGAAACTGTTGAACTTTTTTTAGTACATAGACAAAATGACAAGCCATTAAAAATTCACACACACAAAGCTGAGATACAGTGTTGAAAATCGTGTGTCCAAATAATGTAACACCCCAATTTTATTAAGTTATTTAATTATATTAATTAATAATGAGTTTTAGTAGAGATGAGTTAATTAGTAGAAATAAGAGGTTATTGAGTTATTGAAGATTGAACCTTCACATAGGTGTAGTTAGAAAATGAGTAGTAAACCTGTAACGACGTAATTTAGTTATTAGTTTATTAGTTAATTATTTGTGTTTATTTTTAATTAAGACACATAATTTTTTGTAATTTAAATATTTGTTAATTTAACTTTAAGTTAGAAACTAGAGTAAATAATAAATAAAAAAAATATATATATATTTGTTGGATTTTATTTATAATTAGAAATTAGGGTTAGAGGAAGAGTTAGTAAGGAAATATTTTCTATATAAAAGAAAGGAAATAAGAGTTTAGAGAAAAAGACAAATAGAAGGAAAAGTTTGTAGAATCAAAGAGGAGGAGAGAAGACTAAAGTTTCAAACAAATCAAAGTATGAGGGTAGATTTTGTTAATCTTTGAGATGATTACATGAGAGGGGAGAAATACTTTCTCCATCCCAAACTCTCTACATCTCAACTTGGGGGTTTGTATGTGAGTTTAGGGAATGTGTTAATTCATGATTATGTGTTAGTTTGATGTGAAAATAAGTGTTTATTCATGATTAGGAATGATATAGGTAAGATAAAAATATATTCTTTTGATGTTGTTGTTGTTATTTGAAAGTTGTCTAGTTGAATGAAAAGAATAGATAAATTCATGTTTAAGTGGTTCTAATTGATAATTTAGGTTGATTTGAGTTGTTTTAAACATGTTATAAGTATGATAATTGTTAGTATAAATTTCTACACTTAAATACTTGATTTTCGTGACCTACAAGTAATTTTAGAAGCAAAACCGAGCCCAAATTGGGTTTTCTGCGTTTTCTGGAAATTCTGCAGAAATTGTTACTTTGCGACGCAAAAGCCGTCGCTAAGACCGGCGCTAACAGCAAGGTCGTCGCTACTATGTACAAGCCGTCGCTAAGTCCGACGCTAATCTGGAAACCTGTTTTGTTGACACGTTTGACTCGTTGACCAGTTGATCGTTGACTTTGACCATTGACTTTGACCATTCAAAGTTGATCGGCTCAGTTTTTCGTGTAGATTCCGATTCTGAAAATTTATTTTCTGAAATTATGTATGGTTAATTGGTTTTACTCATATTTTTGTTATTATGTTAAAGGTAAAGTAAGTTTAATAAGTTCAATCAATTAAAGTTAATGATTAGTGGTTATAGGTTAACTTTAGTATGTTTTGATGATTTATAACATGAAGTAAATTGTGTATTCTTTAGATTATTGATGACTTGTGTGATGATTATATTGATGATGAATTGTTGATTTAAGATGATGAATTTATGTTGATAAATTTATGATGAAGAATAAATACGATGAATGATTATAATAGATCATGATGTGGAATGATGAATTTACATTGATAAATTTATGATGAAGAGTAATGGTGATAAATCATTGATGAAGAATTATATCATATGTTTGATAAGTGGGCATTTCATGCATTCATAAGTCAAAGTCGTATGATGAAAATCATGATGTAGAAATGATGTGGAATATGGATTATGTTATCCATGATGTGGAATATGGATTATGTTATCCATGATGTTGACATGGTACCGCATGCATATAGTTGTGTCTAAGAACATAACATTACTATGTGACATTTGAATTCAAATAGGATTATGTGTTAAATGGTAATCAACATTGACTAACTTGAATTATGAATAAAAGATGTGATGAATACTTGATGATGATGATGTGTCGACGATTATGAGATGATTATGATGTGTTCTATTTGTATGATGAATATTGATATATATGTTTAATATATGTCAGATTTGTAATTATAAAACTCTGTTAATTATTTTTAGTGTCTGATATGCCTTATAATCAGTCACTGTTGATGATTTCATTATCTAACCCTCTGTTTTGTGTACCTGGGCCTTTGGGGGCTCAGATCCTCAGGTTGTTGTTCGAGTCTTTGATGAAGCTCCGCTCTGATTGTGACACGAGGAAGGGTTCATATATCTATAGAGTCTTGTAATTCGTGTTGTCTCATTCTAATTAAATTTGTACTATTTAAAGAGAGAATTCTGTATAAGTGGTGATTACTAACTAATTATAATAGTAATGATTTGAAGTAGAGTGTAATACCTTGAACATATATTTATTTACCTTTATCATTGTTTTTAGATGTGAAGTTTTATTATCCGCTGCGTAATTTGAAAAAGAATTTTCTAGAAGTTAGAATTATAGAGATAATGGGTTTGGGTGTTACAAATAACACAACTATAAAATCTCTTTTTCATGAAGAAGGTTGTTACACAAACAATATGAGTATGTACTATGTATGTCATATACTTGTGTTCCATGATCATGTACATAGTATGCTTCATGAATTTTACAAACCAAGCTAACTATCATTTTTTTAACTAACATCACAAAGTAAACTCATACTCAAAACATGAAGTTATAATTGTTTCTATAATCACTCTTAGATGCTCAAATCTGCAGCATCCCATAAAAAAATGTCACAAGAACAATATAAATTATATTTGCACAATTTGCACATCCCTTAGAAAATTGAGTACTCTTCTTTGTTGAAGGAGATTCTGGAGAAGTAGCAGTCCTTTGATCTGATCCAGATATTGCTTTAGGTGCTAGAGTCGGCGAAATTGATTTGCCATCATCGTCTACATGGACATGAAGCTTCATCCCACCAAGGCAATAAAGTTTGTTTCCACATACAAAATACATGTCTCCTGCTTTCGTCAATGGCACCGTAGTGTTTCCATTTCCATAATTTGCTAACACTTTGGTTGTGTTGCATGTGTCAAAGTTTTCTTTTGTAACTTCATCGACGCTGAATGTCGATGAATATTGAAAAACTGAAGAAAAAAAAATCAAAAACGTTACCAAAAGTTGTTCTATCAATGCATAAAAATTGTTCAACCATAATTTTGTTATCAAAAGCTAGAAACTACATAATCAACTTGGCATTTGAAGTTTCATGATCTATTGAATTTCAACTCCAAATACAAATATAAACACATAATTTGTTTTGTTTATCCATATATGGTTACAAGTCACAAACTCACAAGGACAATGGTAGATTTTTTATATGTTAAGGAGAAAATATAGCATTGTTCATCATATTTGTAAAATAAGTCATTTCATGTTATAACTACATTTCACTAGCTAATCGAAAATTAATTATCGAATGAAAGATTAAGGTACTTACGAAGAGATGTACCAAAAAAAAAAAGGTACTTACGAAGAGCATCTCCTATCTTGAACTTCTTATCTGCAGCCCATGTTTCCAGATTAGTGCTAATGTCCCAGCCAGAGCTATCTCCCACAGTGTAGGTAGTGGCTGAACATGTAAAAGTTGCCAAATAATACAGAAGAGAAAGAAGAAGCAACTTTTCCATGTTGAGAAAGAAAATAGCTAACTGATTATGGCCTTGAGAACTATCAATTTATTAGGAGTAATATGTGTCCAACTTAGCTTATATGCATGAAGTTTGCTCTTTGTTGGATGACCTAAGTCTATCCCCCCAAAAACAATAAATTGCATAGAATTATAAATTTCAAAATGAACTAACAATTTTGTTTAGATGTAACTTGTAGAATGTAAAAAATAAATTAATCAAACAATGTTGGTATTTATAGAGATGTTTTAATAGTTAATTTAACAAAGTGAAATTATCATGTAATATGATTGGATTGGATATATACTTTTTTTTCTACTAAATATCAGTTGATTCAATGTTGATTGACACTGAGTTTAGTATGAAGTGCTACAGTTTGATTTCTGCAACTGTGCTTAAAAAGTGACTGAAACTATTTGATGTCAAAACTCATCTTAAATCTGATTAGTCGGTCTAATGAGTCGAATACCGTTGGTGAAAAAAATACCCTTTTTAAAAAAAAAAAAAAAATTAATACATTTTTCAAACATAACAATTAACCTTTTTTTTTTCTTCCTTGTGAAAGAACAAAAACATTGTTGTATAGTTGATATTAGAAGTTATTATGTTAGCTGGGCAGTGGTTAAACGGTATTGAACTGCCAATGAGCCTTTAATTAGTTTTGACTTTTATTAAGTTCCTTTTTTTTATGAAATTAATTAAGTTTATTCCAGATGTATATATTGTCATTGTCCATTCTTCAACTACCACAAAGCTTGGCAAACTGGCTATGTTTTTTCCTCATATAGCATGACTATCTAATTAAATTAATTTTGTAATCACTTTCATAGTCAGTAGTTATAGAGAATGGATATCTCAACTAATTAAATTAGTTGAGTTAAAGATTAAAAAGCAGAAGAGTTCAGGGTTTAAATTTTAGTTAAAGAGAAAACTAACATTATAAATACAAGCACTAGTTTCTGCCCGTTATCTCACCTATTTAAAATGGATAGAAGTATCTAAAAAAATAGAAACTTTCTTTGATAAGAACTTAGAAAATGATGATCATCTTTTAGCATGTAAATACTTGAGCTTAAGACACCTATATTAAACTTTATAAATTTAAACACATTAATTAGTTCACTAAAAATTCTTTAAATTTATCAAATCTTTTTCAGCTCCAAGTTGTTTTGTGGATAATTCTTCTGAGCTCATAATAGGTAATAAGGTAGCCGTTTGTGTCCCGTCGCTATCACTTTCAATTTCTCCATCAAGACTTAATCCTTCTATTCTTGCTCCCACAGGATCTGTTATAATTCCCACATCTGTTTCAAAAAGAAACAAATCAAACATACTTAACCTCTGCACGCAATTACATAGATTAATCTCTTGAGTCTCGTGGGATCAAAATAGACGTTTTTTTTGGTGAAATTAGATATCCTCTACACACAACTGTAAAAACTAATCATTCGAGTTTTGTAGGATCCAAATAAGTGGTAAATTCTTCTTAAAAGTTTTAAAATTGTTGCATATCTAAATCAGATATCGAACTCATAACATTTGTTAAACTAGAAGAGATTTATGTCATCTCGTCTAAATACTCTTGAATCTCTTTTGAACATTTTAAAATGCGTAATTTATATCAAGTTCCCTGCTTAAAAAAAACCTTTAAAATAAGATGACACTAATCTCTCTTAAATACATGTTTAAAAAATTAGTGTATGTAATTGTACACAATGATATAAGTACCTGGATTTGAACAGATCCATAATATGACTGCACAAAGAAGCAAAACAAAAGGGATTATATGAACTGCATTTTCAGAGAATTTAACACGTGCCTTCTCTCTTTTAGCCAACTCTACAATAGGATCATATGTAGGCAAATTGTTACTGTTGTTTCCATCAAAATTCATAGAATAAGATGATCTATGTCCTGGATCAATTGATGATGATGATGAAATAATACTACTAGTTGTTGCATGTTTGAAGTAATCATCAGAGAATCTGTTCCAGCTTGCAGACCTATGCATTATTAGTTTATTACTATTATTAATAATGTTTCTTAATTAATGTCTAATAACTTTTGTGTGTGCTAGAGTTGATTATTTGGAAGAAAGAAAAGTGATTAGAGAATAAGCTTAATTAAAGTGTTTTACGTACATTTTCTTTGTGATCAAAATAAAAGTTAAAAACTACAAAAGAAAAAGAAAAACAAGTCTTTACGAAAATGAAGGCTATTTCTTTGAGTTCGGCAATCTTTGCTCTCATTTTCACTTACCAATTCAATTAGTATTACAATTTCTTGTGAATTCATACAAATTAATGTGAAATTGTTAATGATGATATAATTACAAAAAGATTTAATTTGTATATAGAGACGTTGAATTCAATTTGATCATATATCTCTCGTATTTCTTTGTTGCTTTGTATTATGGCTGTAAGATATTTAAATCCCACCGTGTAATTTTTAGAATTATATGATTTTTAACTTTTATTTTTGAGTTTGAAATATTTCACTTTTTACTAACTATTTAGTCTTGGGTTCAATCCCGAAACGATGCGCATGGAGAAATATTTGTTGGGAGAACTTAACCTTTTAAATAAATCTTAATTACCTCAAATAGATTAATCTTTGCAATTGCACAGGATAGATACCTTTGATTTTTTTTTTTTAAAGGATTGATAACATTTTATCTCCAAGTAAAATAAGTCAAAGTAGTTAGTTATGCCCCTGTAATTTTTTTTATTCCTTTATCTTTTGTAATATAAGATTCAATGTTTTATCTTTGGTCAAAGTCAACAAATTTTGATTGGGCAGAATATGTGACGTAGCATGCCACGTGACATTTTTCTTTTATTTTTTATTTAAAAAATTCTGCCAACTCATTATTCCTTTTTTTTAATAGATTTGTTATTTAGCGGCGGTTTATAATATAATTTGTGGCGGTTATATTATAGTTAGCGGCAATTTTATTATATTTAACGGAGATTCTGTTTTGCGGCAGTCTTATTATAATTTACACAGACTATTTAGCGAGGGTTTTAAACCGCCACAAAAATCGATGAGGGTTTAATCCTCGCTTTAGGCATGGAACAACTTTAAATCTTCTGGTCAACTATCTCACCCTTTGAGGTGCCTCCAATTCAGCAAAGGGAATAATCACTGTGTTCGACGGTTAATACCGTGATCTCGACAAAAAAAACACTGTTTTTTGGTGGTGTCAACATCACATTGTTTATTGTTCAAGGTTTTAATATCAACTTTATTGCGGAATAAAATACTTTCCTTTATTGTATTAATTCATTTGTTCATATAAATGATTCTCTCTGTTTACTCACATACTTCGTTTTATTCTGTGCCGCACACAAACCCTAGGTTTTAGGCGATCTAACTCGATTCTCGAGATTTGAAGAGATTCCTGAAGACCAAACTGCGTCAGGTAATTCTTAACCTTTTAGTGAAGATCAAATGTTGTTTTATCTTTGAATTGTTGTCGTCGCAAGATTTGATTATGTAAAATACATGATGAATACATATGACTTAATGTGATTTGTTGTTTGAGTCCACCTTTATTATGAAATAAACCAATTTCTCTTTGTATTGATTTAGGGTTTATATAACTGAATCTTTCAATTTGCTCCCACAATTCATTTTATTTTGCGCCACTCACAAACCCTAGGTTTATATAACTCAATTCTTGAAATTTGAGGGGATTGTTAGAGATCGAGTTGCGCGAGGTATTTTTTTTAACTTTTTTAGTGAAGATCGAATGTGTTTATCATTACATCATTGTGAATTTAAGATTGGACTTCACATGTTAGACTAAAAATGAAATGATAAACATGCTTAATAGATTTTCTTGAAAAATAAATTGAGGTGTAAAATATTGACTATTTTGTTAATATTTATCAATTTTAAACATTCATATCCTAATAATTTTTAGCCAATTTTTTTTTTATAACAAGAGATGTATAGATAAACAAATGATAATTTATTTTTCTTCTTCAAAAAATAGATTCTCTCATGTTTTAATCCATTGATGTTTTAGATGAGGCAAAAATTTGTTCCACACTTCATTGGCTTATAATTTTTTTTTAACTCTTGCTATGTGGTTCATCTTATGATAAATATAAAGACTTCAATGTATTAGTTTGAAGATGATTAAATATGTTAATGTTAAACTCAACTAAATCAAACAAATTAAACACAAAATGATTATAAAACTTAATGACTAGATTCTTTCTATTATTCTACAACACAAATTTTATATATTTTTTATTTTATGAGATTTTTAATTAAAATTTCAGTAAATCTCCCTAAATTTACTTGATATTGTGGTTACCGTTTTACTTTCTACTCTTAAATATCATTAACTGTAGATTAACAGATATTAATTGTTAATTAAACTTTAAACCCATTTTTTTCTCATTTTCATTTCCCTTCATGTTGCAAAGTTTGAACAAATTTCAATGGCTTTTTTTGACGCCATTTTTTTGTTGTTAATTCTTTCTTCTTCTTCTTCTTCAATGGATTCACTGTTCTGAGTTTGTCTCTGTGATTCGTCACCTTTTCACCTTGTCTTTCTTCATGCTGCTATTGCTATGCTACTCTTCTTCATATTCCAATCCTTTAACCCTTTTCTTCCCATTCAAGACCTGGTATTTTCTCAAATTTAATACATTATTGTTTTTATGATGAAGCACGGACACTGACACTGACACCAGACACGACACAGATAAGTTTTTTGAAAAAAAATAATATAATTCAATGTAACTGTAAGTGTTGGTGTTCCGTAGACAGACACATGTCCGGCACCGGGACATGCCTAATCGAGGAGTGTCCGTGCTTCATATCATATATTTATTGTGTTTTGGATGAAATTTGAATTTTCTATAGTGTTGACAAGAATGATATAATAGACTAAGCTAACTTGAATGTGTTGAAGTAGTTTGCTATGCAAAAGGAGTGTATTGAAAACTTTGGTTAAACATATTTCATATTTTTTTCCAAGTTTGCATAGAAATAGGTACTCTATGCTATTCTACTTGATTCATTTTTATTACACTCATTGTGACTTTATGTTATATATGACCGTAGGCATATTACTAGCATTACTATTAGAGTCAGTTTGGATTGACTTATTCGAGCTTATTTAGTGACGTAAACACTTGTGAAACTGTTTGGTAGAGCTTATGAAAACAACTTATGACATGCCCATAAGTTGTTTTCAGCTTATTTCCATGCCTATCTAGGATAGCTTATATAAACAACTTAAAACTTACAAGAAAATAGTTTGACTTTATTTTATCTTTGGTTATAGAAATAACTTATACATAAGCACTTATATCATAAGTGTTTATGCTATAATGGCTTAATTATGATGTTTATCTATACAAAACATTTATTGCTTACTCTTTCTCACAGAGAACCCCATATTTTATTGCGTCTTGCTTTGCATGGAACATACTCTCATTTCATTATAGATACATATATTACTTTATTTGGTGCATTTTCACCCTCAAAAAAAGAAATGAGGTTTCTGTTGTTTTTTTATGTTTAACTGGCAATATGGAGCACTGTTATTCATTGCATCTCAATATATGCCTTACATTATTTTCATATATGGTTTTGTTGTTTTGACGATTTCATGCCCCATTTTCTATTGTAGGTTTGTTCTCACATACGCCAAGGTTCCGTTAAATGTGTTTATACCCTAGACTTGTTTGACAAGAATGCCAGGCTTTCCTGTCACTAGTGAACCATGGTATGTTTTCTTTTAGAAAAAGGTGTTCCATTCACAAATGTTCTGTTTATAGTTTGCCACGGAAGGGAAACAACTGAAGTTTTCTTTTCAGAAAATGCTGCAACATAGCCAATGTTAATATATGTTACCTCTTGCAGTAAATTTATAAGCACAGATCAACAACCTAGCTCTCTAGATGCTGGCGTGCAATTATCTGTAGAAGAGAAACTTGTTGGAGAACAGACTTTTTCAGATTTTTGCAAGCCTGTAGAGTTTTACAACATTCTTCGTCATCGTACTGTAAGATATGTACTTCATCTGATTGCTAAAATTATCTGTCATTGTAAATTGTAACATCTGTAATTTTCTGAATTAAATTGCATGGGCCACAGAGCTGGTTTTATTATTGGTAGAATTATTGTTTCCTTTGATCTTTTTTCTTTCTTTTTCTACCTGTTATTTTCAAAGCATTTTAATACTTTCTGTTTACTTCTTATCCAAAATTACTTAATAATTCCCTTTCCATTTTACCTCCTGGCCTCTTGATTTATAGTCTCTCAAGATTTGACCTTTAAAATGTTGTTGCATAATGCGTTTTAACAGAATAGTTTGTTTTGTAGCCAATTTTCATTCCGAGATGTTTAGAGTACAGAAGAGAGGCACGGAGAAAGAAAAGGTAAAAATCTATCATATATAATCTCCCCTCCACTAATCTCTCCCTTTTCCTTAACAGATTTATCTCAATCATATTATATAGCCACTATAAAATGCCACGGCATCGCCGTCCTTCAAATTGCCCACCCTGATGTCTAGTATTAAATTATAGGCCTGTGAATGTCTTAATCATCTTAAATTTTGCATATATGATTATTAAGGTAGTATAGCACGATTCAATGGTTCGACTGGTTAATGCCTCATCTTTTCTAAAAGGTATTGAAGATGTGTATGTGTATGCTAAGTTTGACACTGATGCCAACAAAGTATCCTATTATCTCTCAAGTGCATGCGCTCACACACACACACACACACACTCACTCACTCATGCATACACACTCATTAACGGCTCATGATTGCTTAGTTCTACTTGAGTGCATTCAACATCAAATATCTCTGTTTTTTTGTGCACATGTATATAGGCAAATTAGTTCTTGCAGACATACCTAATCAATCCTCAACAGGGAAACCAGTAATCTTTTTGAGTATGAAGTGACATTTAATATAATATCAATTATGTAGACCTTGTGATGCCATTTCTTTTTACCCTTTTCAGGCGGTATTATTTATTTATGTTTCAGATACGGTTGAAGTTATTGTAATTTCTAGTTATTTCATTTTGGCTGTCGCCGCTTATTTTCTCTGATTGTTCTGTAGTGTAAATATCAATATTGAGATGCTAATGAGATATCTCATGAATGTGTAGGATACAGATGACAGTTATGCTGTCATGGAGTGATGAAGAAACTCAAAATGTGTTTCCATTGTATATCGGTCTGGCAAGGTGTGATCCTAATAATGAAGATGCCGATGTAAGAATAGTGCTCTTAAGCTGAACTGTTTTTTGTTTTTTATGCTAACTAATATTTTAGTGTACAATTATAGTATCTTATTTGATACTTTTTCTGTTGCATAATACTTTTTGCTTTAACTTGCAAAAAACAAAAAGTATTCTGCTGTTTATCTACTCGGTCAGATATTAACCTTTCGAGGTTCCTCCGGCATTGATGGGAACAATAAAATCAAAGCAGAGTTTGCGCTCTGGGATGTTAATAAGTTAGCAGTGGAGGCTGCATCCGGCTCACTTTTTCTCTTGTTTTTCACCACTGGTATGCATATGGTTGGGCAATCCAATTGGCACACACACACAGATATATATATATATATATATATATATATATATATATATATATATATATATATATATATATATATATACGTGTGTGTGTATTGTGTTGTGTTGCTAAATTCATTGTTATTACTATTTACATGTAGAGGGAAATTCAAATTCATCATCTAGAGTCAATGCAAGCCCAGGGCCTTCAGATCCGACTTGTCATGAATGTGAGTTACACTTTAATTGATAACTTCAGTCTTCATACATGCAAAAATATGGTTTGCCAATTTGTTCTGTTACCTTATTATTTCCTGAGCAGACTCCACATTTTTTACAGTTACCTTTATATTGCCAGAGCAGCCTCCATATTTAGTTATTTTTATAGTGATTTCTTCTACATACTTTTTTTAAAATTTTATAATTTTCTCCGTTGTTTATTATCTTTGTTATTTTTTAAGGAAGATCTCTTATTCTTCAGGCACTCATCATCTTTTCTTTTCCTTGTTGAATTTTTTCTTTTGAAAAAGTAAACAAAAATATGATATTTTGACTGCGTTGGCACTCTTGGATAATGAACTAATAGAAAAGGGTGATTTTGAACTTTCATGTTGTTTCATTTTGTACTTGACATCAATAGCTGAAAAGATCTGCTTATACGGGAAAATTTCTTTTCAATCAATTTATATGGCTTGGGATAGCTCTCCAAATTTCTGTTGGGGACAACGAGCCGAGATTATGACTACTCTTGATCTGCTTCCATGTATTTTGAAGGTATGACATCTATCTACACGAGGCTGATGATCAATATTGTATGCACTGTGCTAGTTAAATGATATGCTACTCTGTGGGCACTGCTTTTACATACAATATTCATGCTTTTTATCTGATCTTTGCAATTACGATAGACATATTAAGTTACAAATTTCTTCATGTTGCAGTATGATGTTCTAAATAAGGGCACGACCATTGCAATCCAAGATCTCCAGAATTCTGAAATTGTGGTATGTTCTAGCATCATTAGCCTTTACCCACTATGTAAAATTTCCCCCACTCAAACATGGACAACTTGTTTTGACTGCTTCTTGTTTATTTTCTGTTCTTCTTTCCAAAGAGTACATCAAAGAATGTTCAAATCAAAATCTTTGCTGAAGAGTTCACGGCCATGAAGAAATCTCTCAACTATACAGATGTCAGCATTGATTTACCATCAGCATCGCCATCATCGGCATCGTCATCATCATCATCTTGGGTCAATTGGTAACTTTTGTTATGTCGAACTGTCTGTTGGGGAGTGTTAGATATATAGGGATGTTACAATGAGTCTTCTTGTTATGCATTTTTAGCTTTAAGAATTTTTGTTTTGTAATGTTTTTACAGCTGTTAAAGCTTTCTATCACTTAATAAAGTCAGAAAAAAAGTGACTGAAAACTTTTTCCATATGTTGGTTTTATCCCTCAATATCTAATTATCTGTAGCATTACATTAATGAGGTTTCCACCTGATTCAGTTCCTTGTCTCTGAATTTTTGTTACATTTTTGGGCTTTTGGTAACTTACAGTTGTAACATTTTGTTGTTGTTTTGGATGGGGGCAGGGTTTAAACTTTGATGTAATTTCTATTCAATAAATTTTGGTGTTTAACTTTTAGCTGCTTGTATGGTTCAGGTCAAAAGAAGGAAAAGTGATATTTTATTACAGGTATTGCATTTTAACTTATGGCTTCTTTGTGAATTGGAGATATATGAAATAGCAGATGAATTGGAGAGCTTTTTTGTTTTGATATTTTAAATTTCTCTTTTGCCACCCTTTAACGCCTTCAGCGGTTAGAAGAAATGCTGATGTTTATGCTCTGTATTCTTATACCATTGTAATGATTAACGATTTATAAAAATATTGCAGGTATTTCGATAACAAATTGAAGAGAAAAGAAGGTAATCTAAATATCTCTCTTAATTTATTTTCTTTTGTTTATTTAAGTTTATTTTCTTCTTGATAGAGTAACAAATGCATATCCCCCCCACCCCCCAGCCCTTCAAATTAGCCACTAATAGAAGTTTACAAACTTTAGAATAATGAATTTTTACAAATTATTAGGCCGGAGATCCGTTTGTTGTCAGCACCTAATTTCTCTCAACTAGTCTCTCTTTCAACACTGTACCAGACTGGTACAGTTGTCCAGAACCCAATCTGTTCGGCTTCCAGGTTCCCAAAAGAGGGAATTTTTATCATTGTTCCCTTTGTTTACCCTGCTCTAATCTCTGGTGGCTGTCACATCTTCTAACAATTTTCCCAGTCAGTTATCCATTGTTAGGAGATGTAATAAACCATTTTCTATGTCTGTTTTATTTTTGTGTGTCGTCTACCTATAACTTAAGCTTTTGGAGGATAGTTAATTCGACAGATATTACAGAGCCTTATGAACTGGAAGGTCAGGAGCCTTATCAACATATTTGATGGATAAAATACTTACCCGCTGTGAGTAATTTTTGCATACACATCGACTATGGGTCTTATTTTCATCCTTCAAATTGATGAGGAGTGTTCGCATTTATATTAGAATATTACCTCTAATCTCAGAATATACAGCCAATCATGTTGTGTTGATTTTATGAGAATAATCAATTACTGATTATTAGGCTAGATATTAGTACTAAGTCAGCTGGGCTCTGTAATTGATAGTCAACTCTTTATGTTTATTTTATATTATATAAATGATTACCGGCAATCAGCCAATATATTAACCGAAAGCTTTGATATCAGTCACTGCAGATTTCTCCTGTCCATTATGTTCGTTAAAATGTGTAAGCTATAAGGTGAGTACCTTTCCCGACTAATTTGGAGCTATAAATACATTTTAATTATGATAAGTATAAACCTGTTTTCAATGCTTCTAACAAACATCTTTTAGGGTCTAAGATGTCATCTGCTCGCGTCACATGATATTTTCAACTATGAATTTTCGGTCAGTAATCTTCAGAACTCTAGTAGTGTTACTAATCACTGAGCATTGGCAAGTCATTGTAAAGGTTTCAAGTTTAAATAACTTTGCAGGCATCGGAAAATTGTCTGGCTGTTAATGTGACTCTGAAGCATGATATCTGGAGATTTGAGGTCAGAACAGTTTTCTCTCATAGTTTTTCCTATTTAATTTCTGTAAATCTATTATTGCTTCGTATCAAATTGGTTACAATTGTTTTTGTCTACCTGTGCCTTATTCTCAGAAGTGTTAATCTTACTCTTTCATTTGGGGTTTACCTGTTTTATTTCTCCTTCATCCTGTTTAAACTAAAAATGAGATTATTGATAAATGATAACTCTAATCCCGTTCATTCATGTCCTTTCTTTTTTGAGAGGGGGAAAGAAAAACTAAGAGGAAAATCAATTTTTTTTGTGGCCATATTATGCACCATTTTCTTAGCGATTTTCACAAATGTCCGGTTAGAAAAAGAACTTGTATGATATGGTCCTAGAGTACTATGTGAACACATGGTAAAGTCACTGTGAGTTTCCCTATAACATGGGATAACTCCAAAAATAAACTTTTCAAACTAATCTTTCTACCCTGGTTATATATGGATACTCTAGTTTGGCATATCAATTATCAAAGAGCTAGTTACATAACACTTACTTTTTACAAATGGTCCAGTGTCCTAACTGGGATAGGAATAAACGGTAAGCTAGAGCTGTGGATAAAAGCCATGAAAGCACATTTTTTTTGAATGAAAGGGCTGTTTGAAAAAGTTCCTTTAGAACTTATTTGAGCTCATCTCATTCCATAAGCAATTAATCCCTCCGGTCTTTGATTATTAGCAAAAAACATCCATATCTTTTTGTCTCGGTCTCAAATATAAACATTTTAGCTACCTTCTTTGTATTCAATGGTATTATTCCGATAGTACCCTTCATTGATGCTAACAGTCAACTTTTTTTTGTGGTTACACTTGAATATGAATATTTTTTGCTAATGTAATGTAATGCTGATTGGTTATCACATACTAGCTCCACAGGACTAACCTCACAAAAATGTAGTTTATGAAGTAAAATTTTCAATCACACAAGCTCACATGTGGCATGAGCCATATCCCAATACTTGGTTTTGTACTTGACCACATATATCTGGTCTGGTCAGGGTGAGATAATTCAATTTTCCCACTTGTCTTCTCTACCTAGATCAAGGTAAGACTCCTCTGACCAGGAAGGAGATTTACATTAGGTTTTATACAAGTTTTTACTGGTTTGAAATCTATTAGACATGTCTCCTCCAAAATTTTAAGCTCATACTTCCTCTGATAAATAGCAATACCAATCTTCGATTGGATAATTTTAGTTATAACCATCATCAACATGCAAGTCTTACTCATCTCCAGATTGTTTCAACTCAATTCTAATAAATTTTCTTTGGTTTATGTTTTTGATCCATTCATATATGAATTTTTTTTCAAAAGCTACTTAAATTTGTTATTCATTTTGTCGTAAAAAATAAATTTAAATAAGGATTAAAACAACAAAATGTAAGCGTGTTCTTTGTCCGTGTCTATTGGGATTTTCTCTTCTGGGAATGTGCATTATGGAAGTCATTCTTGAGTTGGGTTCTTGCTTAGCAAATTGATATTTCAGGTCTCTACTCCACTGACCTTGAAATTTCTGTTGTCTGTATAAGCGATGATGTTCAATAGCTACAACACTGTTACTCTGATACACGGTAGTTCAATCATGTAGGATGGCTGATTTGCTTTGCACCATATTATTCTTGTATGAAACACCTGTCTAGAACTATAAGTAAACTGTCTAAAGTTTTTGCATGAATGCATTTGGAATTTTGTGTTTTCTCTCGAAACTTATTGATCTATTTCCCTCCAGATTATTGGAGATGATGTTGATCCAAGAAAGCAAACCTTTACCCTTTGGTGAGCTACTTATTTCCTACACTGTTCTGAAATTTTCCAGTCCCTCTAAACTTTCATATAACTGTTTATGAAGTAAAATGGTCAATTGATATTGTCTATATGCAGTGGCAAGCAATTCACGCAGACAGGTCCAGAAGTTGCATGTTTTGAAGAGGTCCAGGGTGCTGACTCGCCAGGCTTAGCTAAGAATGCTGACTCGCTGGTCCTAGCTAAGGAACCAATCTTTGCTATTTATATAGACCTACCGGTCATACCTATTGATACCAATCCACCAATCTTAGCTAGTGATACAGACTCACCTCTCATAGATATTGATGTGGACCGGCCGGCCTTAGCTGTTGATGAAGACCCACCAATAGCTATGGATGCGGACCCACCAATTGCTGCGGATGCGGACCAACTGCTCTTAGCTATGAATGTTGACCCATCAGGCTTAGCTATGGATGTGGACCCACCAGCTGCAGCTATTGATGCAGACCCACCGGCCGCAGCTACTGATGCAGACCCACCGGCCTCAGCTACTGATGCAGACCCACCGGCCTCAGCTACTGATGCAGACACACCAGTCTCGGCTATTGATACACACCCACCGACCATAGATACAAATGCAGACCCACTATTGAAGAAGGCTGATGAAAATTCTGCAACTATATCAGGTATTTTAGTTGTTGAATTTATGTTCTTAAAAGCTTTATGCACAATGCTACAATGCCAGCGAAGTTCGACAGAATTGAGTCAGAATTCAACATGATTGAAGTACAGTTGTTGGAATGTCAAAGTTTGCAGACCTTTTCTCCATTTAAAAATCAATAACAGTGTCCACTCAATATGGAAGAAAAATAAGGCTATTATTTTCCAAAACTTCTTGAAGGGGATAATATATAGTTACCTCCAAATTTTGTATCTGCATAACAGCAGAAGGCTAAGGATATAACACCGGTGGGGTTTTCCTTGATAAATTATTGTTTTCTAAAATGGTATCGTAGCATTCAAATTCTGCTTTAAAGCTGTTGAGATTTCCACATTCGATGAGATATGGTCTGAAAATGTGTGTATAAGTGGGGTATATCCCTCACCTTACATTCCGGATTTGTAGGGTTGAGTTAGGTCCAACTCAAATTTTAAGAGAAGTCTTCATTCAATGATTCTCCTCTGTTTGTTGATTCTTGAATATCTCAGCTGATACTAACTCAAAGTTGGAATGTATTTTTCCTTCACAGAAGTTTGTTAATCCTTTTTCTCTTATGACCGCTTTGTTAATATGTGTTGAGCATGACTTCTTGTTCCAAATACTCATTCTGATCATACGTCATATGGGATAGTTGTAGAGTTTGAGCAATATTTGTGAAGTGTAAGAAGTGTGTCATATATTGCTATGATATTGCAGGAGTTGCAAATGAAAATGTTGTATCCAATCCTGATCCAGATTGTGTCTCACCAATATCTGAGCATGATCATGGGACTCCTGCAGTGCTACAGGTTGACAATGCAGCGAAGAAACCAGCTGAGCGTTTTGATGTGCAAAGGTATGACCTTGATCATTTTTCAATCCGGAAACAAAAACAGTTTCTTAGATTCTTGGAACTTCTTAGATGCATAATTAGAATGGTTATTATAATGCTAAAACGTTGCTGAAATGAAATATAGTCTTCCACGCAAAATTAATTCCATCTTGCATTACTTTGTTCCAATCATAATTCAGTAATTCACTGTTAACCTGATTGATCAATGATGCCTTTATTGTCAAATAAATATATCTTCCTTTTGAGCAACACTAACATAATCTTGGGCATGACATAATAACACACATAGCCCTTGAATGTAGCAGATTGTCAAAATGTACATTTGGGAACTAATTATATGTGGCTGACTGGGTGTTGATTTGGATTGTTAAAGTTTACACAAGTGTATGCCAATTAAAAAGTTTATTAACAATGCACGGGCTTTACTTTTTTCACTCTATTAACAAATTCAGCATTGCTGTATTTCTAGGTCAAATATGGTTGATGTCCTTACAAATTACAAATATTTGACATTTATAGGGTTTAGTCTTTTTTAGATATAGAGGGAAGAAAAGGAATGCTCAGAATATTATAATTATATAGATAAATGATTTGACTGATATGTTGGTTGGATGTTATTACAAACGAAAAACAGTAGTCATTATTTCATCCTTATTCTAGGCTCTTAATCCTAATTAAACAAGGAAACAAATATTGATATATTCGAACAAATATTTTTTGTTTGATACCTAGATGAGTGTGATTATTTGAGTTTATAGGTAGTGTTGAAATTAATCGTCACTTATCCTTTTCTATGCGTGTTTATAAATTTACAACTCTTGCTATAAAAGTACAATGACTTCGTGGACATAGATTTGACGTAGTTCTTTCCAAATCATTTCAGCATAGCTCGGTTAACAAAGCGACAGTTTTATCATTCTCAAAAAGGCCAGGTGATGAGTTTTTCCTGCACTTTTATTTCCTTTGCATGTTAATAGAAATTGTCTTTAAAAGTAAATTGTCTTTTTTTTTTCCTGCACTTTTATGATGAACATCGAGTCTTTTAATTATTTTTATAGAAGTCCAGTTTCATTTTGTTGAGAATGTTGAATACTTACCTTTGCTATCATATTTCTGATATTCTCTCATCACTTTTCTCTGCCTTTTGCTTAAAGCCAATGTCTTTTGAAGAAGTTCTATCGGATTGTGATAGTGAGAAGGAAGTTGATGATAAAGTTGACGAGATTGAAGAGCGATGGGTATGTACAATTTATATGTGATATTCTGTTTTGATTTTTTGCATGTCTATTCTCAATAACTATATCTCTTATTAAACAACCAAACTCTTGTGGAGCCTTTTAAAGGTTTCACGTTCGCACTGTTACATGGACTAGGGACTTTTCACTTCCTACGCTTTTTATACTTTTTTCCCCATCATAGACATAGAACATAGACAAGTAGCAATGCGAATACATAACAGCATCATAGGCGATGTTCTTGATGAATAGATCCTTACTGGACTGCAGCTGTTGTACATTTTACTTTTACAATTATTCATGCTTTTTTCGTGAAGAACATTGATGCACATTGATATCTTGCAGAGGCTTTCTCTTCATGATGTGAGCAATGAAGAGAAGGAACTCATGTTCTTGTGGAACACATTCGTACGGAAACAAAAGTAAGTTCTTTTCATTTTGGCTCAAGTCATTCACTTCTTTTAATCTGCTCCTTATTCTGTAATATATGTATTGTTACTTTTCTTTCTACTTTGAAATTTTGAATTATTTTCTTCTTGTGGCAGTGTGCGGGTAGATGCTCACATTCATTGGGCATGTAGGGCTTTCTCATTGTTGCATAGCAGACAGCTTAATGAGTCCCGGGAGTTATCTTGGTAACTAGCCTCTCTTCTTCTATCTAAAAAATTACGATTTGGGTTAAGTGCAGTCATTGCTTCGTGCAGTTGGTTACAGTCAAATCATCAAAACCGTCTGATTAAGATCGGACAGTTCTTATTTAAAAAATCAGTTTTTAATTTTTTGTTTAATATTCAATTTTCATTATCAAATCATGATCATTCAATCTTGATTGGATAGTTATAAAATTGTTGACCGCATGCAGTCATTGATTTGTGACATCAAGATCGTCTGATTAAGATCACACGATTCTTATTTAAAGTCAGTTTTTAACTTTTTGGTTAATATTAAATTTTCATTATCAAATTACGATCATTTAAACTTTGATTGGACGGTCATAAAATTGCTGACTGCATGCAGCCACTGATTTGTGACTGCACATAATCCATCTCCAAAAAACTAGCATTAGGAGTACTCACATTTAGAGATTTATGCATAACTTGTTTTCCTTAACCAAACAAACATAATCATGACAACATGGCACACATTACATTCTTATATTTTTTTTGGATATATAAGTATCTGCAAAATATTTTGCAGGTGTTGGACAATGTTCAGACTCAAATTATTCAATTTCGGTCTTATAGATGCAAAGGTCATGGATGAATGCAGTATTATTATCGAAAAATACAAAGAATCAAATCCTGAGATCTATACAGATAATATAAAATCCATTCTTTTGACCCCTCCTAAAAATAATAGAAGAAAAAAAGTAGTGACATAGAAAAGGACTCTTTACAAGGTGCAAATTGCCCTCACTCTCTTGTGGAAGCTTATTGGATTTAAATTCATACCCTTGTTCTTCATCTGTTCTGGTTGAAGTTTGAAATTTTGATGTTACATACTTTTTGTTGACACCAAAGTTGCATGGAACTGGATTGCCAGTAGTCCAAAAGAATCTGCATGAAGTGCAATTCCTTATCCAGAAGCTCATATTTAATGAATTTTGTTCATAATTTTCTTTGATATAGAATGAAGTCTTGTGGTTGACATTGATATTGTATACAACTTTGACAAAATGGTAGACATTACAGTTACAGTCATGAGACATGAAAAAACAATTTTCAAAACAGTTTTCTGTTGATTTCGAGTATAAAAAGCATTTAAATTGTGAGATAAAAAATTATACGGTTTATTTTGATTTGGTTGATTTTTAAAGTCATCAAAACCAAACCAAATCAATGCAGCTTAAATTCATTCAATTGATGCAGTTTATCACAAAATCAATTTATTACAAAATGAATTTAGAAAATTTATTTTATTTTACTGTTTACATATTACAGAAAATTACATTGACCTTAAACTTATTTTCAATATCATATAAACAGACAACAATATAGTTTTATATCATAGTCAGATATAATTTTATCTATGTGTCGAAAATAAACAGACAACAAACAGCATTGCTACTCCTTTTTAAATTATAAAACCAATTCACTTATATTACTTACTATTTTATGAGCTCAATTTGATTATTTGGATTGAGCTCATAATGAACTCATTATTTGGTTAAACTCATTATTACCAAATGAACTCATAATGTTTTGGATGGATTAAATCTTTGAATGAGCAAGCAAGTTTATTTAAATTACAAAAGAAAAACGAAATAGATTTTTGTTCAATACAATCATCTAGAATTTTTTTGGAAGATACAACATGATGAGGGTGACCAGCATTAAACGAAAATTACAACAAAACAAAACTAAATGAAAATAACAAAGATTGAGAGAGAGAATCCAGTGCATGCAAGTGCAGCTTAAGAATTCTGCGTCCCACTGATCTGCTGCTGACTGTAATCCTTAATCTCACGCGCTTTGTTCATCAACTTATGACGCGCCGTGTCCAACTGATCAGCGCCAGGTGGATGGTTTCCAGTTACATACTGGTAAATCCATGCTAACACCGTGATCGCCGCCACACCGAATCCACCGGAAAGTAAGAATCCCAAAGTCAACAGCGCTACCGTGATCAATGCCGGCACCAACACCGGACTAAAGATCACAAACAGCGGCGTGACAATGGTAAGGGCAATAACTGTGCCTGCCGTCACTAAAGCAGAGAGGATCAGGAGTGATCCTCCTGCAGTGACGGCAGTTGCAGCCTTAACAAGCTGAGTTGACTTGGCTGAAGGTTGTTGGTTAGCATTGGTGTTGTAGTCTTGTTGGTTGTTGTAGTCACGGAGAGGTTGGTAGTTTCCTCTAGTATCAGCCATGTTTGTTAGGGTTTTGATGAAATGGAAATTGAGGAGTGAGAAGGTTGATGAATTAATTGCGGTTGCATGAATTTGAGGGTAATGGAAATTATAAATATGGTGGGTGGTGGAGGGTTGTGTGGCAGCTATTGAGGGTGGTCATTGGCACGTGTTAAGGTGGTTTTCATGCAAGCATTGCATGCAAATATAGATACATGCTTTTCATGACACGTGCGTTTTGTTTTTTCTTTTTCTTTCTCTACCTCTCTTTTTGGTTTTATTTACAATTTGTCGACACCTAGGTCTGTTTGCCAACACTAAAAAAATGAGCTTATAGCTCATAAGTTCATTATGAAAAATAAATTTTGTTTAGTAACTTTTTTTTCACATAAGTTTATAGCTTATTATTTTGATCAGCTTTTAGCTTATTTTGATAAACTAAGTGCCTGTTTGGCCCGGCTTATTTTCCTCTTTTTTTTTTCTCCTTAAAAATAGTAAAGAAGGAAAAAATTATGTTTGACCCAATTTCTCTTTATTTTTTACTTCTTTACTTTATTTCTCTTATACTTTTAAGGAGAAATATGCCTAAATACAATTTTATACTTCTCTATTTCGTTTAAAAAAAATAGAAAAGTAGAAGTTAAGCCGGGCCAAACGGGCACTAATTCAAGTAGCTTATTAACTTTTAGCTTTTAACTTATTACTTTTTCTTCCAACTATACTCCTATCATCTTACTTAAAAATAATTAAATATTAATTTTATATATTTTTTTTATGTCATTTCATATCAATAAGTCACTTCAACCACTAATTGTACCAAATACTACAAATTCAACCAGCTAGCTCATTAGCTGTAAGCTATCAACTAGCTTGGGTGATCATGGTCGGTTAATAACCATAACCAAACCATATTTTATCCACTTATTGTAACCGGATACTATAACCATTTCATAAAACCAGTTTTAACATCACAAAACCAGTTTTAAAACCGGTTATGTCCATATCCACTTTTATAATTGGTTTTTGGTTTTTAAAACCGGTTTTTAGTTTATAAAACCGGTTTTTGGTTTACTAACTAATTTTTGAATAAAATTTTGTTGATTTCGATAAAAAAAATTATCGATTTTTTTCCGATTTTGAGAAAAAATGTCCGCGGAAGTTTTTTCGATGTCAAGAAAAAAAGATCTCGGAATTTTTTTTTCGATATCGAGAAATATATTTCGCGGAAAATTTTGTTGATTTCGATGAAAAAAGTTATTGAAATTTTTTCTGATTTCGAGAAAAAAAGTTCGCGGAATTTTTTCGACATCGAGAAAAAAAGTTATCGGAATTTTTCCAATTTCGAGAAAAAAAGTTCGCAGAATTTTTTTCGATATCAAGAAAAAAAATTATCGAAATTTTTCCGATTTCGAGAAAAAAAGTTCGCGGAATTTTTTTTGATATCGAGAAAAAGAATTATCGAAATATTTTCCGATTTCGAGAAAAAAAGTTCGCGGAATTTTTTTTCGATATTGCAAATAAAAGTTACCGGAATTTTTTCCGATTTCGAGAAAAAGTGTTATTGAAATTTTAGACTTTGAGAAATTTGGATTTAAAATTTGGTTGTGGTTATCCATTAACTAGTTATGGATATCCAATATCCATAAAAATGGATTTGGTTATAAAATTCAAATATAATTAACCAGTTTTTTAAAATTGGATATGGATTTGGTTATGGTTAATCCATAAAACCGAATAAAATGAGCAACCCTACTTATAAGCTATCCGCTATTTTATACCAAATAGACCTCTTACTTTTTTTAACATTTTTTTACCACCAGTTTAATTTGATTAGTATTCTGATATGAAGAGTTCTAATTCTCTTCCAATCACATTTGTAACCGATTAAACTATAGTTTAACATCAACTACACTGAACCAACAAACAATTGATAGGTATACTAACTTACACACTCATTCATTATTATTTGAACATCAATTGGAGTAGTATTTGACAAAATTGGTTGTGTTTTGTAACAAAAATTGCAATTAAATTTTAAAATTAATTTTTTATTTTCAAAGAATTAATAAATATTAAATTTTAATTTCTCTCATCACATGCTACAATTTAAAATAAAAAATAAAAAATGTCACGAGGGAGGGTTAATTTCAAAGGGACTATCACTACACCATCGAGTACTTTATTACTCCCTCCGTCCTTAAATATAAGACCACGTTTGACCAGTGTACGTACGTCAATACATAATTTTGATCACAAATATTTTTAATTATTTAATAGTAAAAATTATAAAAATTTGATATTTTGAAAGTATTCATCAAAACAAATCAAACAAGATATTATATGTTAATATTTACATCTATATATTATTAAAAAATATGGTCAAAATAAGATAAATAAATAGTGCACATATAAGAGTTAACCAGTTTTATTAATGATGAACTCGGGGAAAAACATGGAGCCCAAAAAATTTGAGCACAATCTTATGGTTCTGTTTGCTCTGTTTTTGGGTCACTCATGTCTGCGTTAATAACATAGTAACATACAATAATTTTTTTTTTATAAATGTGACTATATATATATATATATATATATATATATATATATATATATATATATGTGTGTGTGTGTTGAAATTAATGTGTTCATAATACTCAAGCCTCCGAATTTATAATGTTGAAGATGCAAATAATATTAATTAAATAAAATTATTTTACAATTAGTTGAGTAATATAGTAAGTTGATGATTTTTTTAAATAACATTATAAAACTATTTTATATTATTAGTGCAAGTTCATCAAACTCTATTAATTGACTAAGCAAGCAGAGACGAACCTCTTCAAGGCTTGGTGTGGCTATAGGTCACACCAGTCTAACCCAAAAAAAAATTAGAAAAAATAAAATAAATACGTATAAATTATTTTATGTCATTTTGTATACATATTCATATAAATATTAATGATAATATTAGTTTTGGTTTTATTATATTGATGACTTTAAGTCTTTTGATATATATATATATATATATATATATATATATATATATATATTAGTTTAAATATTAGTGCAAATTTTAGTCTATAGTATGTCATTGATGATTTCAAATCTTTTGTTATATGTAGAATTTTATTTTAAGTTATATAGTCTAATTTTATGATAATTTACTTTGACTTTGTTTATCAAAAAAATAACAGATAATTAATTGAATTTGTAGTATTGGATAAATTAGCAATTGAATTGACATATAAAAATGAAATGACATATAAAATGAAATAACATAAAAAAAATATGTGTAGTTAATATTTAACTTTTTTCAAGTAAAATAATATGAATAAAATTTGAATACAAATAATAATTTATAAGCTAATAAATTAATTAAATTAGATTATCAAAATAAATTGTAAGCTAGTATAATTTTGGGTTCTATATATTTTGGTCTAAAGTAGGATCTTGTGAAGTATCAAATAATAGTGATATATTGTACACGGTTTAATAAAAATTAAATAAGTTATCGTTTCTTCTTTTTTCGAATAGAAATTTCGTGATTTGTTGAATTGTTATTGCTTTTTTTATATATACACGTAGTATTAGTGTAGTATGAAATTAGTGTAGTAATTTCATATATTAATTTTTGTTTAACTGAATTATTAAGATGAATATTTTTAATAGTGTTTAAAATTTTTAACCACACTAATAATTTATACATGGATCCGTCCCTGCAAGCAAAGCCGTAAATTATAAACCAAATTGAAAAGTAGATACACGTGGAAAGTCATAGGCAAAGCTTTAATAATTTTGAACATAATGGGTGTGTTTGTTTGAGATTAAAATAAAATAGATTTTTTTAAAAAAAAATTATTTTTAAAAAATAGATTTATTTTGTAGAGATTTTGAAAAAAAATCTAAAGTTGTTTTCTGTTTGTTTACAATTATAAAAATTATTTTTGAGAACAAACACATGGTCCTTGTTTTTAAAAAATAGATTTTGAAATAATCACTTAAAAATAATTTTTCATTTTAGACTCAAAAATAATTTTTTTTAGCAAAATAATTTTTATAAAAATTTGAAACAAACACATCAAAAATGAAAAAAGTGATATTTTTTAGAAAAAAATCACAAACAAACGCATAAGCTTCATGCAAAATCAATTTTAGACTCTAACTAAAATCATTTTGCCTTTTTAAAACCAAACATGATTATTTATTTATTTTAATGAAATCAGGTTTGAATTGTAGACGTGAGTTGTTCACCCAACGTATCGTGCAACCAATAAATAATATAATTGAGCCACTAGTAGTCTAGTATAATAACCAAATTTGATTATTTAAAAATTAAAAGTGTTGCATGAAACAAATCCGAAAGATATTATCGTATATATACATAATTACATACATCATCTTACTTACCAGTTACCACCAAACAAATTGCATGAAACGTTTACGCATGACAACCACACATATCAATATCAATTGCCATGGGATAATGAATGTGAATTGAAGAAGCACCACATGTACAGTACAGCGAGGCATGCATATATTTAAAGGGTCTTAATATTGGTACCACCACATGTATAGCGAGGCATGCATATATTATAAGAATTGATTGGTACTATCTATACGAACAAAAAGCATTTTTTTATCGCTAACATAACAAATATAAGAATATATAGTTAAACATATTTGATTAAGAGTAGTATATTAGGACTAGGAGTAGTATTTGAACTAGTAATTTTTTAAGATGTACTTTCGGTATATATTAATTTAATACTAAAATTTGATAAAGAGTAATTTAAATTTATATGTCATAATATTAAAAAAAAAAAAAAAAGGATGAAACAGAATAAAACGTGACAAAATACATTGATGCAGGAGCAATTCAGTGTAATTAAGATTTTATTTAGTTTGTTTTTTATTTCAGTATGTTTTAATTTCAATATTATTAGGAATAGTTAGTGATTATTCTATTAAATTAAATAAGATAATGATCTTTTAGATTTAAATTTAAGTTAAAATAAAAAAAAATATTAGATAGTAAGATTTTATTTTATTTAATATGATTCTATTTTTTAGGTTTATTTTATTATTTAAATATCTATTGTAGTCACGAGGAAGAACAACTCAATCATAATAAATTTTTGGTAGATACCAATTTTATTTTAAATTTCAAATATTTTCTTTTTGGTGGACTCCAAAAAAATCCATCTTGGTGATTTTCTTGGGAAGAGGAATAAAAACCACACATACATACATACATATCAAAAGCCATGGGCTAATGAATGTGAATTGAAGAAGCACACCATACTGCATGGACCGCGAGGAGTGGGCTAATGAATGTCAAATTGAATATTTAATTAATAACTTTGAAAAATGTCTTTTATAAAATGGGACAACAAAATTTTGTAACAATGTCATATATATTGGACATAAGGTTGTAACACCTGTGGCGGCTGAGGAGTGATTGTCGGTGCACAAATATGATAATGAGTGGTTTTTGGCAGCTTTTATGTATGCAAAAATTAATTTTACGTTGGAATGAGAGGAATCATGAGAGTGTGTAGGTATGAGACTGTATAATTAAAGAAAATATTTATAAAGATTGATTGGTACTACTTATACAAACAAAATACATCTTCTTATCGCTAGCCTAACAAATAAGAATATATATTTAAGCGTATTTGACTTAGAATAGTATTTGAACTAGTAATTTTTTAAGATGTACTTTCGGTATAAATTAATTTAATACTAAAATTTAATAAAGAGTAATTTAAATTTCTATGTCATAATATTAAAAAAAAATGGATGAAACAGAATAACTCGACGAAATACATTAGCAATAATCCTTCGCGAGCTTCTGCAGACAATTAATTAAAAGCATACAATTTTTTATACCAAATATTCCTTTTTCTCATCATACATGATTGTTATTAATTGATTGAAAGCATACAATTATTTTATACCAAATTTACATATTCCATTTGCTTATATATATATATATTCAAAGCAAGCATCAAGAAACATATACAAAAAAATAAACTCTCTTAGAAATAACCAAAACAAAAGATGTCTACATTTGATGATCATCAGCTTCATGTGATAATGTTTCCATTTCTTGCATTTGGTCACATAAGTCCTTTTGTTCAATTATCAAACCATCTATTCTCTCATGGTATTCAAATCACATTCTTATCAGCTTCATCAAATACTCACAGAATCAAAACAACTCTTAATCTCAACCCATCAATAACCATTATACCACTTCAGTTCCCAAATGGCATAACCAGCACTGCTGAATTACCACCTCATTTGTCTGAAAATCTTATCCATGCACTTGATCTCACTCAACCTCAAATTAAGTCTCTTTTGTTAGAACTCAAACCTCATTATATTATCTATGACTTTGCACAAAATTGGATTCCAAAACTTGCTTCTGAAGTTGGTGTCAAATCTGTTAACTTTTCTGTTTATTCTGCTATCTCTAGCTCTTACATTACTGTTCCTTCAAGACTTGACCATATTGAAGAAAAAACCATCACTTTTGAAGATCTTAAGATACCTCCATAAGGGTATCCTCAGAAAAACAATATCTCCCTCAAAACCTTTGAAGCCAAGGACTTCATGTTTCTGTTTACAAGATTTGGTGAAGGTTTAATTGGTTATGAAAGAATTAAGCAAAGTCTTAGTGAATGTTCTTATTTATTGTTTAAATCATGCAAGGAAATTGAAGGACCTTACTTAGATTACTTTGAAAAACAGTATGAAAAGAAAGTTCTGTTAGCTGGTCCATTAGTTCCGGAGCCATCGAAGGAAGTGTTGGAGGAAAAATGGTCTATATGGTTGGATAATTTTGCAGATAAATCAGTGATATTTTGTTCATTTGGAAGTGAGACATTTCTAAATGATGATCAAATCAATGAACTCGCATCCGGGTTGGAACTCACTGGTTTACCATTCATTTTGGTTTTGAATTTTCCATCAAACTTGTCTGCAAAAACTGAGTTGGAAAGAGCATTGCCAAAAGGGTTTGTAGAAAGAGTGAAAGATAGAGGAATGGTGCATTCTGGTTGGTTGCAACAACAGCTTATTCTGAAACACAACAGTGTTGGATGCTATGTTTGTCATGGTGGATTTAGTTCTGTGATTGAAGCTATGGTCAATGATTGTCAACTTGTTTTGTTACCTTTCAAAGGTGACCAGTTTTTCAATTCTAAGCTTATTGCTTATGATTTGGAGGCAGGAATTGAGGTGAATAGGAAGGAAGAAGATGGATATTTTGATAAAGAAGATATTTATAATGCTGTGAAAGTTATAATGGTGGATGGTGAGAAAAAGTTTGGGAAGAAGATAAGAGAAAATCATAAGAAATGGAGGAAGTTTATGTTAGATAAAGAAATTCAGAATAAGTTTATCATTGATTTGGTTGAACAGTTGAAGCCTTTGGCTTAATCAGTTAATCTACTCCCTCATGATGGAAAATGAGGTCTTTGTGTTTGTGTTTGTTATTTATTCTATTTTGTTTTTGTGTACTCGTTAATTTGATGGTTAGAAATTCACCTTCGCAAATGAATAAGTGGGAGATATCGGATTCAAACCCCGATATAACTCCTACATATATGAAATGTAATATCTATATTAACAAAGCTACGTTCATAGGAACTATATGTATTTGTTTATGTATCTTGTTATTTTGAAGCACTAGCACCTATTGTTCTAATAAAATTAAACCAGTTGATGCATGAATTATTGTTGTAACAAAACCATAGTTGATGTATGAATTATCAATATCATGTGAAACTTTCATGTTTATTTATTTGAGAAGTAATTCAATTCCTTATCCTTATATTAAACAAAGAAGCAAATGTTAGGTTAGTCCCATAATGAATTTAAATGTGTGAAATGTTCAACTAAATTATATATATAGAACGGGTAACAAATACAAATACAAAATGATATTCTATTTGGCCATTATTATAAGCAAAATAATTACTTACACGGTGTTTAATAAATTTAATTAAGTTTACTGTATTGCCCTTTTAAATCATAAGTACCAAAGTATAAAGTGGAATAATTGTCTAAAAAGTAATAGAGTTAAATAAAGATATACTACCTCCATCCCTAAATATAAGACTCAGGTTGACCATTGCACATGCGTCAATGCACAATTTTGATTATTAATATATTTAATTATCTACCAGTAAAAATTATAAAAATTTGATATTTTGAAAATACTCATCAAATTAAGACGGATTGTATACAGAGCCATACAGGTGTTAATTTGATCCATCAATTCACCATCCATCTAATTTATCCATATATTTATTCATTCACCAAACAAAAAGTTACGTAGTGGATTGAATTTAATCGATCTATTTAAGATTGATTGATCCATGATCCATCTCGTTTGTTTGAACAATTCAACGGATCATTTCCCATTAAATAAAATATAAATTATTATAATTTTTAAATGATTTTGTGGTGGCGGTCTCGAATTGAGCACCATTAAATGGAAGTAATGCCTTACAACCAAGTGATCTCGCAGGAAAAGATATAAGGTTTTAAAATATTTTATATAGAGCAACATTTTTCAACTTACAAATCAATTTTATAATAACGTCGAATATAGAAATCTAATATGATATCTATTCCGATCACCCACCATAATATTTACGGTCCACTATAAAAATCTACTGTGATATCCGTTCAGATCATCCCCATATTATTTACGCACCAACCCGATTTTAACATGTCTTAATTAACTTGAACTTGTAGCAGCATCTCTCTGATGTATTCTCCTTTTCCTTCTACTGACACTGTTATTAGGCTTTGGATTAGCTTCACCAGCTTCCAATGGAAAATTCAATATAGCTTTCTGACCCCTCATTCTGAAAGCTGCACAATCATAAGCCTTAGCAGCATCAATCTCACTGTTAAATGTTCCTAACCATACCCTGCTTCCTTTCTTCGCCGGATCACGAATCTCTGCAGCAAATTTACCCCATGGCCTTCTCCTCACTCCTCTGTAATGCTCTACTCCATAACTTCTTTGTTCCTTCTTCTCCAACTCCAACACCATTGGTTCTGCCAACTTTGACTTTTTCTTCTGTGTTTCCTCAAAGGGTCTTTCTTCATTCAAGTTTTGTACCTTAAAGTCGGTAACTTTTGTATCAGTTTCAAAACCAAGGCTTTCAAGAAAACTGTTTTGTTCAGAAAAATATGAATCAAAATCAATTTCTGATGGTGGTGATGATGATGATGATGTGTATTCAAGTTTTACAGAACTGAGATTGGTGAAAAAGTTGTCTGATATATCCTCCAAAAGATGTTGGCTCAATAGTTTCAAACTTGAAGTATCTTCTGATGTAGTCATCTTTATGAATTATGAAACTAATAGGACTTAGAAGGTTGAATTTTGAGATGAAAAAAACATGATCAACCAAGTTATATATATAAGCATGTTAGGAGGATTGATGATATTACTGTTACTATTACTACTAATCTAATTCATGGAGTGGACCCTTATAGTAGCTTACACGGTTCACACTCTGAGACAGTGTATCTTATCCAAATTGCATTGTTACATATTTGAATGTCCCACATTGAAGTAACATGTCTTTAATTAGACACTCAACTTGATCTTTGACATTTAGCAATAAAATTCAAATGAAGACACTTAGTATCAAACAATAAGAGGTGTCAAAAAGTTGTTTTTAGTTGTATCCAGCTGATGAATATACATAAGTTAGTAAAAGTGGTTGTTTGAGTATACTACGTTTGGGACCCCATCTTCAACTTGTACCTATGCATTTAAGGACGGATCTGAATTGCCTGCTGGAATTGTTTCAGGCAATTACACGCAGTAAGCAATATCTGGCGTCCAAAAGCAATCAGACAATTCTGATTGATCGGTGTAATTTAAACTAGTTTTAATCTCAACCATTTATTGTTGATCAGACAATCGACAATAACTCTGCATTAAGAACTCGACGCAGTTACAACATGTAATCCTTTTTCTTTTAAAGACATTTATTATGATGTATTAAACAGATCACATCAGGGCAACATCTAGATGAATAATTCATACTCTTGTCAAGTGGTTTAGACAAAACCATCAAAGGAGAAAACAGAAGTCAAGTTGTTTGTCTTTCCCCATCAAAAACTTGAAAAATACATGTCATGCTTGTTTAATATTCTATATGATGATGCTTTATTTATGTTATTTTCTACTATCTGATATTTGTCTGTGAAAATATTTGTAGATATTTATCCTATTTCTTTTACAAAAAATTTATACTCCATCTTGACATAAATATAAGCAAAAAAAAAAATCATGTTTGGTTGAATCAAATATAAGCAAAAACCATGTTTCGACGATTTTGTTTGTAGTCCATGTTATGTTTCCACAAATTATGCGTATAATATTTTGACAGAATTGTATATATAATTTAAGCAACAAAAAATCTGATAGTTTACAGGCATAGTTGAACACATATCGTGCTTGTATATAAATCTATCATATTCTAATTTTCCCAACTAAATATTGAAAAAGAACATGAAGGATCAGTCAGAATATGCTAACACAAGGCTAACCGATGTGCAGCAACAGTTAATACACATTATCACACCTAGATCAGATAGAGGTAATATTCATCTTATTTGTATCTTCGATTATCTCTTTGTCGGCTATTTGTTGGTCAGAAGCAACAAAACTTGGTTGATTTGTCGATTCAAGAAGTCTAGCCCACATCCTATCAGTCAGCTTGACTGTATTTGGTCTCTCTGTTACACGCTGCAACAAGATGTTTTGTGATCAGCTACTTACTACAAAATGTTATGGACAAAAACAAACAAAAGTATAATGAGATTATCCACTGTAGATGCACACTTTAACAAAATTCGTCTATATTTTCCAATTAAAAAGAAGGAAAAATAAAGTTGCGTATGTAGAAGACTGCCAAATCGAAGAAAAACATAGCAGAAGGTTGTTAGAAGCATCCTGGTAGGTGGCAGAAAAGATTCACTAACAAAAAGAGGAAAACAATCCAAACTAATCCTGTCCCTTATCCTCTGAGCCTTATGCATTGGAACAGTTGGTTTTTTAATGACGCGCCTGAATGCAGATCAGGATGCCGTGCAATTTATCAAATGGCTTAACACAATAGCTATTTCATATCCTTTACAGAAACCCTTGCCGTTCAATATAAGAAACTTTTTCATTGGAATTATAAGTTCTGTAATACATAGAAACTAATAACCAGTAGCTTGTTTAGTAAAGCACCAAGAGAAGACATTTTATTAGAAAACATAAATGTTCTTAACTGAATAGAAAAACGCATTCAGAAAATAATTTGAACGAAAAAATAAGGGTTTTTGAACTATAGATTTTACGGAGAATGTTTTTTAGTCACAGTAGTAATTTACTTGAATATGCACAAAAGTAAATGAAATGTACCACTTACAGCGATAGGGAGATAAGCATGTCTACTGTTCACAGGCCCAACTGTGAAGCCAGAATATCCTGCCATAGCTCCATGAACAGCACTATGAGCAAGAAGTGTGCAGTAAATGTTGTCTGAGGCATTACTTGGAATAGCTCGAATCATGTATGTAGGATCTATGAAAGTAACACAAACAGAAATTTCAGAACATTGTCTCAATGAGGCAGTCAACATTGTCTCAATGTTTCAGAACATAAATTTCTACACTTTTTCCCACTAATCAGTTGGACACAAAGTCTCCTATATTTCCTTTCCATCTGACTCAGTATTTTTTTCTTAAATTAACTATAGTTAGAGTTTCAACTGGTTAATACACTTTCATGAAAACTCTTTAAGATGAAGCTATTCTAAGTGGAAGGGAAAAGTCATTTAGATAATCTAACGTACTTAAAACACATACTGTGCAAGAAACTCATGACATACCTATATATTTCATATTTACGGCCATCTTTGAGAACTTTGTGAAATGGTCCTGTAACAAGTAGGTTGTATATTATGAAAACAAAATGAACAACTAAAAAGGATGACAACCCATGTTCAGAACTTCTGGAAACATGAACAGTAATGCTCGTCAAAACGAGAAGATTGTTGCATTTGTTTGTACCAAATAGCACTCAGTCAAGAACAAGTCCAAAGTCTATATTGCTTTCATACACACTCACCATTCCTATTTTTTGGAACTATATCATTTCACTTTCTTTGATACTATGAGAGAACAAATCAGAAAACTGAACTAGACTAAGAAGACAGGTTGACATAATTGTCATCGATAAATTTCGCATCTCGAAGCAATCTCACAAGTTCTATTATTAAAAAAGTACATAACAAAACAAAAAAACAAAAATCAATTAAGCAACAAACCTTATTTAACATTATAGAACTGATATATTAGTAAGTTGACTGAGTTGGCATCAATGTGGATCTAAAAAGAAATACATGAATTAAAAGCTCTCTATGATGCACACAATTCCAAATGATACATATTTTTAACAAGTGTAGAAATACAAGGAAGAGAAGGAGAGAAAACACATCATACTTTAATCTTGTTGGATAACCACGGACCAACATCACGAAGTAGCTTGTTCCCTGATGCATCCTTCTCGTCTACTGTATGCACATCTGAAGCAACATATTCCTGACCAGCCCCTTCTGCTACCACAATAACTAAATGTCCATTTTCTTTTAACCTATGTTCAATAAACTCAAAGAGCCCACCTCTTCCTTCCAAATAAAAGGGAGACTCAGGAATCAAGCAGCAATCCTGTTACAACTCTTGATATTAATAGGCAGTCCTTTTTCTTTCTTGAGAAAATCAACAAAAGAAGGGGTCCGAGGGGAGTCATGTACCAAACTAAGTCAATTAAATACATGATTACTAAAAAAAAGGAAATGCAAAATATATGATATATCAACATAGTAAAAGTGTCAAAAAAAAAAAAAAAAAAAAAACATAGTAAAGCTCTCCAATCCTAACTATGAATCTTAGAAGAGCTACAAATTTCATACTACCAAAAGATTCACCAGTTATGAAGGGGGAAAAAACTAATTAATTCTATGATCGGTTGAACCCTTACCACATCTCGACTTGCCAAAGTTGCATACATGGCAATGAAACCTGCAGATGGAAGCTGGTAAAGTATTTTTCTGAAAAGAGAAACAGGATGCTTAAAGATCTAATAGCAATATCTCATTCATCATATGAGGCTCCCATTCTATGTCATTTCAATGAAGAAGTAAAAATTGGAAAAATAGAATTTGAAAAAAAAAGAAGGAAAAAAACAAAATGAAGAATTTGTTGAGTACTGTTTACCACTGTATCTTCCCATTAGCTTAACAATTCCGATTCCATTTTCAACACTATTAACCTCCACATGTGCAGCATTAATGGCTCTCTGGGCTTCTTCCACAGCAGTATCAAATCCAAACGATTTGTCTATCACCTAGAGGCAAACATGCAAAATACTAGTATCAATTTGTTACCTTATTTTATTTCTTGTTTTCAAATCAAATGAAAATAAAAAATATAGTGAAAATGACATATTGGTTTTTCACTATTTCTTGTATAACAGTCCGAATTTCTGTTTTTCCTAGATAAGAAGAAATGGAAAGCATCCGGTTCCAAGTCATTGCTCTGAATTTGGATTGTGATGAGTGAAATGTTTGATTAATTAAATGATTTCAAAGACTTGTGAAAACGCCTATGAGCACAAACTGTAATGCACATTTGCACCACCAATGTTTACAGCCAAAAATAAGAAAATATTTAAATTGGTATCTTCCTAAAAAATCATTAGTATTGTCCTCTAAGAGAATGAAAAGATCAATTTTATCTTGCCAAAACAACACCAAAACCATCAGAAATATTATCAATTCATACTCGAAAAACACAGTCCAATTTGTTTGTCGTGAATATTATTTCTACCCAAAGAGAATAAAAACAGGATAATTATGCGATGAAAAAAACAAAACTAAATAAACAAAGGAATGCCATTCACTATTTACAATTTCCATGTGACCACATTTTCAGAACAGATTACAGCTAAGAAACTTACAGCAATATCATTATCAATTGTCTTTGGAATCCCAGCCACAGCCACTTGAAGACGACGTTTTTCAACTTCCTTCATCAAAATATGCAAATGTTACTTTATTCCATAATACAAGTACAACTACAGAATGGACTTGTTAAAGACCATAAATTTCATGAGAGGAATCAATTACCTCATAAATGAGTGCAGCTCCTTTTTGGGTACCATCCCCTCCAATAATGTACACCTTACATACACAGATCAAATTTCTCATTGGTTGTCCATAATCTATTAAGCACCTAAATGCTAAAGTTACAAAACATAATAAAGTTTAACAATTAACTACCTGATTTATTCCTCGGTCCTCAATGTTATCTACTATCTTGTGGGTATCATGTCCTCCGCGAGATGTACGAAGAAATGTTCCCCCAAGTTTATGGATGTCATTAACCACTTTAGTTGTCAAGCTCATAGTATTTTTCGAATAAAACCCTTTATATCCTTCCTGGATAAATTCCAGGAGCAACATGGTGAATAATAAGAACTCAAGAAGCTGATAAAAAATTAGGAACTCAAGAAATAAGCATAAAAAAATTGTGAAACAGCACTCACGGATTGGTTATAATATTCAAAACCCTACAATATACCCGGAGAGTCGTTTGGTTATTTAAGACGAATTGAGTTATACTAATAAGTTTTATCAAGTTATAAGTTGTTTATGCTTTATATCAAGACAGTCTTTTCTTCGCAATGTTTCCGTCAAAATATTACTGACAGAAAGACATGTAATGCTATCTATTGAGAATTGAGATTCCACATTGATTAGAGGTACAACCAAAGTAGTTCTCAAAAGGTTTTGCCATTCTTTCACCTTAAAAAAGTTGTTTTTTTATATATAAAAAAAAAGTAGACTAGAAACTACATATGACATCTTAACTATTCAACAAACAACAAGAATAGTTAAATTATTTTTTCCGCAGCAAATTTCATCTAATTTGTTAGTTATTTAAACAAATAGTATGCATGAATTCATCAATCAGCAAAAACAAGGAAGGGGTGTTGTATTTTAACAGATAGCCAGAGAATTGTAATTTAACAAAACTCACCTCAATCCCAAGTATATTTTCAACACCATACATGTTGTTCAAGCCACATACAATTTCCCTAATCACAGTATTGATTCCTGGGCATAATCCTCCACAAGTTACTACGCAAGCACGTACTTCATCTGGCTTGAAGTACACCTGATATTAGAAAGCATCATCAGCTTCTAAAGATCACAAATAGAAATAGAATTTTCCATGTTTTATACCTTTTCTCGAGGTCCAGCACGGCGAAAATGAACTCCTCTAGGACTATCTTTCTGAACAACAATCTGGAAAATGAAACAAAAACATTGTTAGAAATATATAGGTAAGATCAAAGAGTGAGACATAAATCATTCAGAAAATAAAATAATTCAGTAAATTCACAAACAAGGGAGAAGATTGGGCCACTCACTGTTTGTGCAACCACATCTTCTGGACTTACAAAAGTATTCCTGAAAGTATAAAACAATTTAAAGAGAAGTTCAGGATAAAATAATTTAAAGAAACACTATGTCTGGTAACTGGAAGAAATCGGTTAATAAGCTTCAAATCTGCTGTACAAAATCACAAACAATTTTAAAACTAATTGCAGAGAAGTAAATTTACTTGACAATTGAATAAGCTTGGCGCTTTTGCAATGGGTTTGGATACGACTGCAAAACAGGAAGTAAAGAAGCAATAACTATCAGAAATCACTAACATGGTTAGAAGAAGAGAAGAGGAAAATATATCTTTCTTGGAAAAGAAAATTATTTAGCAAAGGAATAGAGGTACATACACGACTCGCAAGGACAAAATATCATCTTGACACAACTAAAAAGACAAAGGGTCGTATTAACATGTGCGCACATGTTAAGAATCTAAAAAAGGAAATATTCCCTTAAAGTTTGTGTATATAATTTACGAAAAATTTCAAAATAAAATTATATGTACGGATTTGAATAAATAGTTCTCTTAGGGCACATGTTAACATTTCTCAAAGACAAAAACTATATAATCAAACACACAATATTGAAGAACCATCAAACCCCTTTAAAAATCAACGAAAACTTGGGTTGCCAAGATCTCTCTATTTTGGTTCTTCATTAATATGTCAACTCTCAATTTGGTCCCTTACTAGTTAACTTATGGAATGAAGCTCACTAATCAAAATATGCACCAACTTAATCCTTTTGCAATCAAAATTTACATGAAATTCATCACATAAGAAGCAAAGTTGATGAAAATGATCAGTAACTTCGCAATCATTATTCATCTAAAAACTGATTATGTAAAACTATAGAATTACATCTAAAATAGAATATTCCACTCTATGAAGCCCAGACACTGACACGAACGCCGGACACGACACAGACACTGACACGTCGACACGGATAATTTTTTTGAAAAAGTGACATAATTCAATGTAATCTAAGGAGTGTCGGAGCTTCATAGGTTACACTTCTTGATCAAACTCATTAATTACAGCCAAAGTATATCTTAATTCCCTTGAAAATAGTGGCACCAATAATATGACTAAACTCTCAGATTATTCCACCAACCTATATACATGCTCAGCTCAACCAATCATAATTAGCAACTCATTATTGCACATTTAATTCTTGAATTTTGCTTTTTGCAAGCTTAATCAAGTTCACTAATGACTTGAAAATGCATTGTTCAAATAATAATCAATATTCATTATCATTATTGAAAACGAGAAATGTGAAAAGGATGAATAGTTTGAAAGTAGTACCGGCAAATCGGGAAGGAAATCGGCAAGGTGTGGAACGTCTTCGAGGACAAAACCGTCATTTTGAGTTTGATCGGAAACTCGAACAGGTGTGAGTGGGAGATTGTTTTGGCGGGAAAACGGCGGTGGTGGCGAGTACCGGAAAAAGAGTCTGCGGTGAGGAAGGTGGGATCGCAACAGTTGAAGAGAGAGTTGAGGGGAGGAGAGAGAAAATGGAGGATTGGTTTTAGAGAGAGAAGAGAAAGATATAGATAAAGAAGATGATGAGAGATCCATTTTTTTCCTTTTACTTTGCTGCTTTGGGAGCGGAATCTCTCTGCGACAACTGAAAATGAAAGAGACGAATTTAGATAATTAATTTATGACTTATGACTTTACCCCTCTTTCCTAAAATATAAAAGGAAACAGTAAATATTTACATTTTTAAAAAAAATTTACTCTCTTTTTTATCTTTTCATAATCAATTAAAATTGTTTATATATCTTATCATGCAATTTTTTTATTAAAAAATTTACATTCAATCATTATATTTATATTTTACTTTTTCTTAATAAATACGGTTTTATCTTTTCTCTTACAATATGGGACGGAGGAAGTATGAGACTTTGTGTGAAATATGTATTATTAAAACACCCGAAACCAATACATGTATTTGGATTAAAATTAATATAAATGTATGCATTGATTTCTTTTTGTTTTAATTTATATTCTCTTTATCTCTTTATGACAAAAGTCAATATGCATAAGTGGAATTCTTATGCATGGTGCATAAGCATCAGAATTACTCACGTGCCCGAAATTTCTCGCACGCCCCAAGCCCCCCCCCCCCCCCCCCCCGAGTTGTTGTTTGGCTCCTCCAGAAAAATCATAATCGATTCTCATAATGTCGGAATTGTTTATCAGAAAGCCATAATCGATTCTAAGTTGTTGTCTGACTCTTTCAGGAAAATCAGAATCGATTATGAGTTGTTGTTTGGCTCTTGCATACCGCCAGAATCGATTCTCAATGGAGGCCAAAATCAATTTTCACTGATCTGAGAGCAAACCATAATCGATTATCACTAGTTGGGGGGCTGAGGGGCGCGTGCGACAATTTGGGGGGTGCGCGAGCAAATTCCTTGCTTATGCATGGTGCATAAAAGATCTTTATGTATAATAATCAATCCTCTCTTTATAACCAAACACAATATTAAAGTGTTTCCAACATCATATGAATAGCATATCAATTATACAATATTTATATTTTGATTGAAAATTTATGTATATATAAATTTGATAGTTATTGAATCCATCAATATTAAAAGTGAATTATATTGAGAACCAAGACCCTAACATCAAAATCAAAAAGAACGATCTGAAGAAGTTCCCCGATCAATTTTGAAACTAGTTTCTTGAATTCATTACTGTTTATGCCTCTTTTTTTCTCTGCTTATTATCTTCTTCCTTTAATCAAATTCATGATCTTCAAATCCAGAGATGAATCCAGCTTTTAAAGACTTAACATCATTCATGAAAAAATCTTCGCCCGAAGCATCTGATTATACTTTTTTAGGACCAGGTGAAATAACCAGAATCAGAGTTATCAGAAATATAGTCAATTTCGACCGATTTCATCTTCGCGTCCTTGTTCACCTTCTTCACCTCGAACTCAAAAGCATTGTTTTAGTACTAACAATGTTCTTGATAGCAACAAACTTGGTATCAACAAAAGGAGATTTCGATTTTACTTCGAGAACAACCAAATTGTTATCAGAAGACTCTGTCACCAAAGCAAATCGACCCTTATCTCTTGACAACATCATTAAACACCTAGCAACATCTTATTCCTGCTCAACTTCAGAAACCGAAGAAGAACAATTTCCCCAATGAAGCGAAGAAGACGACAGATGACTGTTGTCTCCGCCGCTAACATTCTTCAACCTCATGCTCTTTGATCTTCGTGTATCAGTCGGAACTAAAGCCTCAGTATCCGACTGACTATCCATAACCAATTTATGTTTTTTGCTGACACTAGACATACTTTCAATCTGATTGATTCCTTTGTCTTTCTCAAAGTGACAAGCCATGTGACCACACAGAGCTTTCAATGATGGAAAACATTTTCCACATTCTTTTCAAAATTTCTCTATTTGAACAGTAGCAACTTTGGAACACACAAACTTTGATGTTTTTTTGGGATTCTCTCTAAGACCATAAATAAGGTTTTCATCATCACCACCACTACCACTAGACCCTAAATCCAATATCTTTCTCTTTCTTCCATTTTCAAACTTAAACATAGCATTATTATTGATTCATTTTTCTTCTTTTGAGCACAATTTGAAAATATTTTGTATATAATATAATTTGTATATTTAACTTTTTTTAACGAATTTTTTTTATGTATTTAACTTATAAATTATAATTTTTTAAAAATATAATAAAATATCAGTGAGACAATGTAAATTTAAAAGAAAGGAAACATCACAAAAGAAAGAACAAAAAACAAAATGAGACAATGTATGTAAACAATATAACAACGCAATAAAGAGAAGAGTAGACTAACGCCTACAAATAGAAAAATAACAATCAAAAAGTTATAAATTATACATACTATTAATTAAATGAGTATAACTTATTGTTAGTTAAATGGAATGTTTCATAGTAAAGACTAATTAAGTTTCAAATACAATTGGTTTTATTATAAAAAGAAAACGGAAGAAACTTATCTACATTCCTTTAGGTACTTTTCGTATGTTCTTTAACATAACAAACTATGATTTCTTCAAATTCATAATTTTTTTTCAAAGTTTGTTAAAACCACCATAATTGAATTTTATATTAAGAACCATACGAAATATATTTGTGGCTTACTGGTTGTTTTTTTATTTTGTTTCTATAAGCTGTATGTTCAATTCCTCGTTCACACACACACACACACACACACACACACATATATATATATATAGGGCTGCTAACTTTGACCATGTGGGTCGAAATTAACAAGTATGACACACATGTAATTACAATGGGTGGGGGGACACATGTGAGTAGTTGGGAGGTGCGCAATGACAATAGGGGGATGGTAAATAATTACATGTAGTCATATATTGTTTAACTTTAACCCAGGTCGAAGTTAACAATCCTCATAAAAATTGAGAGTTTACTAATTTTATCGGAGTTTACTTGAACTCTTATTAAGAAAATAGTTTAAACTCTTTGATTAAGAGTTTTTTTCAAAGGTTTGGCAACAAAATAATGCCTAAGGGGGTATTCAATCAAGACTTTTATAAAATGTAAGCAAATCTTGTTAAAAATATTCAAGAAGAGTTTTATAAAAAAAGTCTCTCAAAATCAATATAATCTCACGAAGTCTTTCAAAATCTTCAAGACTTTTTTTTGTCAAAATAATCCCTCAAAATCCCAATCCAATAACTCCCTAAAGGTTTTTTTTTTTTTTTTGTGAAAATAGAGTGTCTAAACTCAATTCACTTGTTTGGTTGTTAAAAATTCAATGTGATGATGTCTCGGACTCCCCTGAAGACCCAACAAGAATAAACGGAAATGTTTTATTGACACCCTTTTCCAACTTCAACACCATATGTATATATAGCATCACAGTCAACAACAATGCACTATTTTTAAAAATAAAGCATGAAAAGAGAATGGTATTTAATACATGCTCTTACAACAAGGGCTGAGACAGCCTTTTGAATTTTCTCAAATGCATTACAAAAGGTTTAACTAAGAGAAACTCTCACTCTACATAGCACTACTGAATTGCCCCTATTGAAAATGCATTGATCAGCATATCCTACCCAGCAATCAGGCGAAACACTGTCATGGAATTTGAATATACAACAGCAGGTTTTTATATGATTTTAAACCTTAGATACATTCATCTTACCAGATGCTCAAAGATAAAGATAGCTGTTCATATTTACCATAATTTTGTTTTACTCCCTAATTAGCATCATTCATCTGAGCTGTATTCACTAGATTCTGGTAATAAGGGTACAGCAGCACAACAGAATGTGTCCTTATCCTTAAGAAGTAGACAACTGCCATCAGAATTCCACTTAAGGTCTGTAATCGAAAATTGAGGTAGAGGAACATTAACGCAAAAGGCGCCAGATGGAGTCCACATGTACAAGTGTGTACTTCCGGTACAAAAAACGAGGCGAGTGCATGTTGGGTCCCAAGCTGCCACTTTGATAGGGTCCTTTTGTACTAAGATTGCAGTAAGCTCAAGTTGTCGAATATTCCATACCCAAAGTACTGTAGGCATACTGTCATTGCGAGTACATATGTATTGGCTATCATTGCTCCATGAACAAAATCCTGCAACAAAAATTAGTTCGGTCATGCGGTCCAAAACTATCCTGCAAAGCTAACGACAGAAGGCATTGAGTCTAGAGGCAACAAGATGACTTCGTCTATATAGGTGAAAAGAAACTGATATGTACAAGATACAATCATCAGTGATATTGCAGAAATCAAATACACCAGAAAACAACATCCACATCAAATAATTCAATTTCTTCCTATTTACCAACCGTGGAATTAAGAACCCCGGCCTTTGCTTCCATGTGACCACTATATTACATTATGTAACAAGGAAAGACATAATTTAAAGTATTAAAAAATTAGAGGAAGCACGGCTTACCGATTCCTTGTTTGGGGTTAGGTTTCTCGGCAGGAGGCTTCTGAAAAGGTAAATTGATTGGAACTTCCGTAACTTCATACCTTACTCTAAAGGGTCGTTCTGGAGAATCTGGTTAAAAAAAGACAAATAAGAAAATAAAAAAAAAATGTGTTTCATGGACTAGCTATCCGAAATGCTTAAGTCTGATAAAAATAAGGACTGTGTACTGGAAATTACAAACCAACTATACGTGTTAAACTCTTTCCTACAAGACAGGTCAACAAAGCAGTGTAATTGTAAAAAAAAAATCACATCAATTATGCTTACCGTCATTTCCTTGAGAAAAATCATCACTCAAACATAGTTCTGACATATCAAGTTGCAGAGGCTCATCTACTTCCTGCAATTTCGGGGACATGGTAAATAAAAGTTTTCATAAACTGCAACAGCATCAACAATAAAAGTGCCAAAAAGGAATACTTTGAAAACAGCAGCATAACAAGGGCCACGGACTGCATATGGGTGCATAAACTCCGCAAATGTCTTCCAAGTTAAATGATTCAGGACTCGCAGCATCTGGTCATAACTGCCCACTGCCAGAAACTGACCACAGGGAGACCACGACACACTTTTAACTCCTAATCCGCTTTCATATGCTTGATACTTGAAAAGACACCTTCCATCTGGAGAATAGATTAGAACCTAAGCATCAAACAAAAATGGATAAGTTTTTAGCATAACTTGCGAACATTAACTTTATAGCATGACCAGCAATCTATAAAAAAACAAAAAGGCTATAAACAACACAAAAGCAAACATACAGAACACAAGCATGACATGTTGAATCATTTGATATACGCGACGCCATACATGAATTGTTTTCTATAATTTACATACTACTTAAATTCCGCTGAATATTTTTGAATCGCGACTATTTTTATTACTAAAGATGGTAGTTACCTTGTAATCAAGTGGTGAGTCCCATATGACTATAGAACTATCATCGGGCGACCATTCGACATCAGCCAAGTCTAAAGTGTCAACAGCAAACATGCCCATTATTTCCCATGTATGACAAGATAACAGATTGACATAGTCCTTGCAATCACGCCTTGTAGAAATGGCTGCAAATTTTCCATCTCTTGTGAAGGAAACACCCTTGGAGGCATGCTTTGGCAACTGCAAATGCACACAAGCTGTGTTTACCAACGACCAAACTGTTAAACGCAACTGAAAATCCGATGTGGTAAGTATATGACGGCTATCTGGACTCCACCTAGCATATGTAATACCAGCAGGACCTTCGTCTATCTTGCATGTCCATTCTGGCTGAGTCAGTGACCATGCCTGTATCATTGGCTTTTTATAGAGACCACAAAGAATGTACTCAGAATCAAGGGCCCATTCAATATAGCTAATCTTGTCCAAGCATGAAAACAATTGCACAACCTGCATAAGCCAGAAAGATCAAAACCACAAACTAGAGGCAGATATTTTGAGTCACTCAGATGGAATATCCGCACAATACCAAAGCATATAATTAAGCTGGCATTTAAAATTCAGCAAGTACTCTTGTTTAAATTTTACTTGCTTTATATCCCAAAGATTTGCCCATAATAAAACTTGAACCGCTGACCATTCATTCCCTGTTATTTTTCGGATTTGAGGAGCAGGAATCATCACAAGTCACAACTAAGTGTTCACAATCTCCTATTGCCTGAAATCAATCTATTTCTAATGAATTTTAGTGTCTTCAATCCATTCCTAAGTCCGAATTTTCTGACACTCGCTTTACTTAAATTTCCTGTTTACAACATTATACGGCTCCATATGAACACTACAACTCCATTACATCTTACAATTACAGAAAGTCTTAAAACATCGGTATCAACTTTTACATTTAACATTAGCTACCATCTGGTTGAGTTCTCATTACTTAAAAACTAACCACCGAACCTGATTAGGCGGTCCAGTGGACTGGATACTGGTGGTGAAAACACAAAATTGAATCTCATTACTTGATATATATATATATATCTCAAGGTGAAAATCTCAACACGCAGACTAAAACTCATCAGAAATTAGGGAAATTGAATTGAAAGCGCATTTGGAGAAAGAATGAAAAAAGAAAAGGGAAAAGGGGGAGGACCTTGAAAGAGATGGTGTCGCGAATGACGAGGCGATAATCAACGGCGACGGCTAAGAAGCGAGCATTGGGAGAGAAAGAAGAAGGACCTGTTTGTTTGTAAGATTCAGTAAACTCCATCGCATCACATGAATTCAGTTAATATATATAGTAACCGTCTTCTTCTTCTTCTTCACACTCACTCGTGTTGTTGTTGTTGTGAAGAAGAGACAGATAGTAGATCTGGATGGAATAGAATGGTATGGTGGAACCTTTATTTTTTGTTTCATTCTACATTTTCATTTTCAAATTCTATAATTTGGGACCGTTAAATTTATTCCTAAATCATTTTATTAGAGTAACCACTCTATTAATATTTCAAAATTTTAAAATAAGATAGTCATTTTTTCAAATTAATAAAATACATCGATGTAATACAAATATAAAATTGTCTAAAGCAAAAAGATGAAACTATTAACACACTCAAAGCATATGTGTCAATAGCATAAAACAGAAAATTATATGCCTACAAAAATCTTATAAAAAAAATTAAAATTAATAACATATGTCTACAAATATGACCGTATTGAAAGTGCACGTAATATTCAAATCTTCGGATCTGTAACATTGATGACACTGAAGTCGTTGATTGGATTTGCAATAGATCGAAACTAATTTTCAACCTTAAACAAATGAATACCATACCAAGACAGGAAAATAAAATACACCGCATTAAGACGGGAAATTAAAACAAACAAAGTCGCACTAGGCCGATGAAATCCAAAAAAACACTAAATATATGTGTAAAACACACTTATTTAACCAAAAGAAAAGGAAAAACGATTTGGAGGGGTAATTTTGGATGAAGATTGACCTTAAATCATTCATATCTAATAGAAGAAGAAGAAGAAGAAGAGTGGTGATGAGTGACAACTAAGTTCATCAATGTTAAGAGAATAAATCATTAAGAGTTTACCGATGTTTGAGGTAACTAGACACAATGAATCATCTCATATATAAATTCTCATGTGTAATTTACATATGAGAGAAATAAGTGTGAACTATTACATTGAAATTGACTATATCAAAATAATTCATGTATTTATCTCTTTTGATGAATGGTAAAAATTCACAAAAAATTCAACCAAAAAAAAAAAAAATTGTGAACATATATAATTCAACTAACTGGACTAATGTATTATCCACTCAAGAACATGCATCCTCACCATCAAGGGATTCAAGCTCCACCAAACTAAAATCCAAACTCTTTAACCCCTAAAATTTTAAAAAATTACATATTGATTTGATTTCTATTCAAAATAAAAATTGACCCAACAATTTTAAAATTTATTAAACGTCAAAAAGTATCAACAATGAAAAAGTTTATAACTCTATCCAAACAATTTTTTTATTACTCTATCCAAAAAATGTTTTTATTTATTATCATAAATTTAAATACAAATTACATTCAAATTTGTTCTATAATCAATAACCAATAAAAATTATTTTTACTCTTCCCAAAAATATTATTTTAAGGAGACAAAATAACCTACTACAAATAATATTAAGTTTATTTTTTTATATGTAACTTGGGGTGTATACTTTTAATTCTTAAAAAGTATAATCATTGGAGCAGTTTGTATATAAATAGTCAATTTTCAACATTAAAATATAAATTTCAATTTCATATGTAGTACAAGGAGTTGTATTATTGTAGTTGAAAATTGCTAAAAGTCGTTAAAATCATACCATGATAGGGCCTACAAAATGAATTAAGCAACTCCAATTTAGTTAGACCATTGAAAATTCTCTCTTAAGTCTATAGAAAAAAGAGAGAAATACTTTGAATATACACTTTTCATAAATAATAATTTATTTTTTAAAATCATTTTCAACAAAATTTATATAAAAAACTATTTTTTTTTTGACAAAATATAAAAAACTACAGTATCTTAGTAGTTGAGTAAAACTATATATAGGATATCCTGCAACAATTGCACTACACATCAACAAATTTTGGCCTTTCTATCTTAAATGAATAGCCGAAATTGTTTATAGTTGTTTTTTGATAGTACAATTAAAATCGTCCGATCTCAAATCAACGGTTTTGATCACTTACTGCGTCAAACTATGTCAAATGAAAAAGAGTGAAGCTATATATGCGGCCGAAAGCATGTTATGTCAGGCAGAAAAAAATATTGAAAATTTGAGGTTGGTTGGTGGATTTATTTGATATGTTCTTCAACATAGCAAATAAGAAAATTTGCTTTCACATTTTCACTCCCTTGAAGCATGCATAGTAACAGTCCAAACCGAAAAGCCAACGGTTGTTTGTTTTTTGTCAATGCAATATCCAACCAATCATTTCCAAATGACTTAAGCATAAACTATAAAATACAGCTACATGTAACCTTTGCATAATATAATAATAAAATGAAATAAATAACATTATATGTTCCTTAGTCTAAACTTTGCTTCTGTCATAACATTAACACAAATTCTTACATACATACATACATGCCGGCAATACCATTTTCCAACTTTGTATATTACATAGTTTTTTTCTCTTGCATCCATCTCTGGTTTTTTCTTCTTGTAACAAACGTGTTGGCTTATTCATCATGTGTCAAACTCATAATTAATGTCTCTTTCTTTGATTATAAGTTTAAGTCAAAGATGAAAATCCAAGTGTCATAATTAATTCTTATATAGTTTGTTTCTGAATATTTGAAAACTTTTTTTTTTGTTATTCCATCTTCTTCTATTGCAGCTACCTAGCATGCCATGATGTTCATCATCATCATCTTCATCAGTTGCATATCTTGAAGAATCAGAAGGGAAAGTTGAAGTGGCTGAAAAGAAGCTATAAGGTCAAACATCTATCTATTTTGAAGATCTTATTCTTCTAAATGTTGACTTGATCAAAACTTGCATATGCTACAATATAAGGATAGTTTTTGTTTTGTTTTTTTATGGTTAGGAATATCGAACTCGGTACCCTGAGGTTTACAACACTCAGACACCTTGCACACCAACCACTTGCGCTAGACTCTGATGGTTTGATATAGGGATAGGTTATTCAGTGTTTGTATTGGAAATATGTTTGCTTCAAAAGTCCATGATGCAATTTTAACTGCTTTTGAAAGATTCATGTCCAGTGCACATAAATCTTGAGTTCTTGACCATTCTTAAGTTTTTTCTGAGATGAAAGTTATTTAGGTATTTTGACTTAGAAATATTATATATGCTTAATTAATACTAACTTTAACTTATCAGTTATTTGCTTTAGTTTCCCTTTATATTGGATTAATTTGTACTTTCTAAGTGTCTAGGGGTATGGATTTTGGATGTTGATTTTTTTTCACTTTTTCTAAGCAAATTTATATATTAGGCTTTTTTGTGTGATTGTTCTTGATAGATGTCAGGAAACTTCAGATTCATGATGGATCAGAAGGATATTGTGAGATTCTTGACTACAACTATTGATAGTTTTATTCAAGATAGATCAATCAACAAAGAACAAAGAACACAACATAAAGATCAATGTGCCGAAAGGTTAGCAGCTGAAGATGGAAACGGTGACAAAGAAACCGAGGTAGAATATTCTGATCAAGCGGTATTAGCAAATCTAGATTGGGGTATTGAAGCTCTTGAAGAAGCTATAAATACTTTTAATATGGAAACTAAGCTTGCAAGATTAGATTATGCAGAGAAAATGTTGCAAGTATGTGCAATGTTGAATCCTAAGCAAAAAACTGCAGGAGTGCCGAATTCATATTTATCAGCTTGGGCACATTTGAATTTATCCTATTTGTGGAAGTTGAGGAACAATATTCAGAATTGTATATTTCATGCTCTTGAGATGTTCATTGTTGATCCGTTTTTCTCTAGGATTGATTTTGCGCCCGAGTTATGGAAAAACCTGTTTCTTCCACATATGAGTTCGATAGTAGGGTGGTATTCAGAGGAGAGACATAAGCTTATGATGGAAGTATTACCTGAATGTTCTGATTTTTCTTATACTGCTGATTTTGATAAAGTTTTCAATGAGTCTTTGGTATTTTCTATGAGGCCGAATCAACTAGATAAATTGCAAAAACTTGAGCAGCTTTACGGAGAGTCTTTAGATGAGAACACAAGGCTATATGCAAAATATTATAATGATTGTATGAATACTGATTCTACATCAAGTAAGAAGGTGGTTCCTATGTTGCCGATTGCTGAACCGCCCATGACTCCCTTGCATGAGTTGAGCCGGTCTGTTCCTGATTTTGTAAAATTTGGTCCTATTTTGCCTAAGAGTTCTGGATTTTCTATGACAGCAAGAAGATCTGATGATGGTTTAAATGAACCAACCAGGTTAGAGTTATGCCCTCGAGTTTTGAATTCTTCGTATCTGTGAGTTTGAATGAACTTCGGGACATGGCTTCGTATTTTGTATTTTATTAACATACATTTTGTTTCATTTGAACCTTCTAATTCTTGTATGTAATTTTTCGATGCTGAATTTCAACAGAGAGAATTTAACTTCCAATTCCAACCATTCAAAGTGGGAGAAATCATCCATGTGGGGTGCTAAGGTAATAGAAAGCTGTCTATATGTTTGTTTTTCATAATATAGCTTTTGATAAATGGATTAGTTGTAGAGTAGCATATTTATATAGGCCCTATAATAAATTACCTTATGCAGGAGAGCATAATTGAAGAGATTGAAGATGATTCAGATTCTGAGCATTATGATGCATCTGTGGATTCTGATAAAATCAATATTTTCTCACCCGACTTGAAAACGAATATCAAGGATGAGGATGTTGAACCCAAAGTATATCGATCAAACCAAAAGGATCAAATGCAATCTCCTAATATCTCTCCTATGGAATCACCTAGAGCGGCTAAAAATCATTCATCTATAAATCCTCATACCCATAGGAAAAAAGAATCTAAGTTTTTGCGGTTACTATCTAATCGTTTTAAGGGATCAACTATTTCTGATCACTCTCCATCATCATCTCCGGACACAAGCTCTGATCATATTTTCAATGGTGATGAAGAAGCGACGGTATGTCAGATAAGATCTACATCATCCCATTATTAATTACTAATACTGACTTAAATATAAGTAAAAAAGTACGTGTATCTGATCCAAACGTTTACCAGATTCATATACTTTTTTGCTTGTATTTAAGTCTAGAGGGACTATTTATTACTCATAACTGTTTTTATCGTTGTTAGGTCTAGTTACTATTTTTGAAGTTCAACTATGTAACAGTTATTTGGGATATAGGTCTTGAATAATATTAAGAGGAAGAATGATAGTCAAACAGCAAGTATGAATCAAGACAATGAGAATAGTCTGGTGCTGAATGACAGGTAATTACCACTTCTTTTTCATTTTTGATATTTCTAGGATGGTCTTCGGGTTTGCGACAAATAAATAATATTTTTCCGTCCTAATGTTCAAGTTTCTTTGCCCGTTTGAGTTTCAGTTCCCATTGTGAAAGTGACGATGGATATCAAAGCTCAACTTCATTTCCAAAATTAGAGAAACTTTCTATTGGATCAAAACCACCCAAGGATTTTGTTTGTCCAATTACAGGCCAGATATTTAGCGATCCTGTCACCCTTGAAACAGGCCAGACCTATGAAAAAAAAGCGATTCAAGAGTGGCTTGGAACAGGTAACACAACATGTCCGATCACGCGGCAGCCTCTATCTGCAAACATCTTACCGAAAACAAACTATGTTTTGAAGAGGTTGATAGTATCATGGAAAGAACAGCATCCTGAACTAGCTCAAGAATTTTCAAACTCTAACACACCGAGGGGTTCTTCATGTTCTCCGTCTGCAAAAGACATCACAATGCTCTCGACTATACAAAGAACAACTGATTCACCAAGTCAGAAGTACAAAGATGATTATATTAGACAACGGAACAATAGATTTATGAGGGTTGCTGTCAGTGCATCTCCAACTAGTGTGTTATCTCAAGCTGCAGTTGAAACAATTATAAATTCATTAACACCTTACATCACAAGTCTATGTACATCAGAAAACTTGCAAGACTGTGAAGAAGCTGTATTGGAAATAGCGAGATTGTGGAAGGACTCAAAAACTGATCCTCATATTCAATCTTATTTATCAAAGCCAACCGTCATAAGTGGTTTAGTGGAAATTCTCTCAGCTTCTCTGAATAGAGAAGTTCTAAGAAGATCGATTTATATTCTTTCCGAGCTAATTTTGGCAGATGAAAGAGTTGGAGAAACACTTAATAGTGTAGATTCTGATTTCGATTGCTTGGCTACTCTACTTAAGAATGGTTTGGTTGAGGCTGCACTTCTTATTTACCAACTAAGGCCAGTTTTTGCTCAGCTTTCGGAACATGAACTTATACCCTCTCTTGTCCAAGTGATCCAGAACAAAAATGAGGATATAGATGATTTTCAGTTAGCTATAGACCCTGGAGCTGCCTCCATAGCAATTCTTGAGCAAATTTTAATGGGAGGGGATGAATATAACAGGTCTGTCAATGCTTCAAGTGTTATCTCAGCAAATGGAATTCCGGCCATAGTTAAGTATTTGGACAGAATAGAAGGAAGGAGATCTGTCATTTCCATACTTTTGTGTTGTATGCAAGCTGAAAAAAGTTGCAAGATCTCAATAGCAAATAGAATTGAACTGTCACCTGTTCTTGAATTATTTCATGCTGGAAATGATAGCGTGAGAGGAGCCTGTGTGGAGTTTCTCTCGGAGCTGGTTCGATTGAATAGGTACCTTACAATAAGCAAAATTTTCCTTTCACTTCAACTATTTACTTAAATTAAATATTCAATCATCTGTTACTGTTTTAATCTTGTTCAATATTTCGATAGAAACTGTTGGAAAATCCGCTAAATATCTATGCACCAACTTTAGCATTTCAACATCGACTTTAGTATTATGTTTTTATGATGTTACAGAAGGACATTCAGCAACCAGATATTACAGATAATTAAGGATGAAGGAGCATTCAGTACAATGCATACATTTCTTGTATATCTTCAGATGGCTCCAATGGAACATCAAATTGCTGTTGCCAGTCTTCTTATTCAGCTAGATCTGTTGGTTAGTCTTGTTAGACAATTTTTTTGTTCTTAAAATTTAAATTATGCTCTTTTGTTGCCTCAATACTTTTTTGTTCTTGTCAAATCTTCAGGCTGAGCCACGAAAGATGAGCATTTACAGGGAAGAAGCTGTAGAGACACTGATAGAAGCACTTTGGCAAAAGGACTTCTCAAATAATCAAATGAAGGCTTTAGATGCTTTACTATTTCTTATTGGACACGTCACTTCCTCGGGAAAATCGTATACTGAAGCTTGGTTGCTGAAGGTTGCAGGATTTGATCAACCTTACAATGTTTTAATTAAGGCCGAGCAATTGGGAAACCATGACAATGATTCGATGGAAACAATGGTTCGAGAATATGTGGCATTATGATTTTTATTTCTGGTCTGGTTGATAATTGATTTCTCATTATACTAATACAAACTTTTCTTACATAGGAGGATGAAAAAAATGCTTTGAAATTTTGGCAGAAAAAGGTAGCTTTTGTACTTTGCAATCATGAAAACGGTTCAATATTTCAAGCTTTGGAAGAGTGCCTAAAGAGTAACTCCTTAAAGATGGCAAAATCTTGCCTTGTTCTTGCCACATGGCTCACACACATGCTCTTTGATCTACCTGATACTGGTGTAAGGGATATTGCTCGGAAATCCCTGCTCGAGGCACTTATAAATGTCCTCCAGTCTTCCAAGAACCTAGAGGAAAAGATCCTGGCTACCCTAGCTTTGAAGTCTTTCATTATTGATCCAAGTAGGTTTTTTGGTATTAGTCTCGTAAACATTATCTGCGCGTTTACTATACAAAGGAACTTAATAAAAAACTGCAAATTTTCAGCTGCTCATGAAGCACTTAGAGTCTATGCTAAAAGCATCTATAGAATCTTGAGGAAGCTGAAGAAATATTCAACAGTTGCAGCTGATATTTTGAAAGCCTTACTAAACTTAAACTCTGTTGATGTGGTGAGTGAAGTGGTGATTTAGGAAATAGTTTTTTTCATTTCATATACAATATGTTTAGAAATGTAACTATTTTAATTCTCTATTCTATAGACAGAGTTGTGGAGTTGTAAGGAAGTAGTTGAGTTAGATTTGAGTTCAAATGGAGAGGTGCTTTCTTTGCTTTACTTCAATGGTCAGGTCTTGAGTGGACATGCGGATGGAACTATCAAGGTAGAGTATATCCTAACAAACATAAACAGTGGTTTTGTCTGTCGTGTGTCTAGCTGTTTTTCTAACGGTAAGACTTCCTCCTAGGTATGGGACGCAAGGAAGAGAATACCGCGAGTAATTCAAGAAACTCGTGAGCACAAAAAAGCTGTTACATCTCTTTGCTCTTCTGTTGATAGACTATACAGTTCTTCCTTGGACAAAACAATCCGGGTAACTCATCATGCTATGTCACAAAAAATCGGTCAAATATTTTGTTGGCCGGTACTTTATTTTCCATATCAATTAATGTTGCTAATATTCGAGGTGATGAGGATCAAAGAGTACTTTCGTATACTAAATTGTTGATGAAATTTACTAGAATAAGCAAATAGAAATGGATATGCATAAGTGAACAATATTACTTGATATCTTAACTTACCTTCATGTTTTTTTTTTTTTGACAACCAACTTACCTTCATGTTAACTGCCCAAATACCTGCATCTTTTGTTGATTGTGTAGCTCAATCATAGTACTTGATGTGCGCCATTGAATAATGCTTCGTATGTACAGGTTTGGACGATTAAACCTGACGGGATTAAATGTATAGACGTTTATGACGTTAAGGAGGCAGTGTATGAGTTAGCAGCCAATGCTGAATTGGCATGCTATGTAACTCAAGGAACAGGAGTTAAGGCAAGTCTTATATGTTGCTGAACAACTCAAAAGAAATCTTGTTCCATCATAAGATAAAAATTGATAAAACTTGATATTTTACAGGTTTTTAATTGGTTAGATACTCCAAAGCTCATCAATTTCAACAAATATGTGAAATGCCTTGCCATTGCTGGGGACAAACTGTATTGCGGTTGCTCTGGTTACAGCATACAGGTAAATGTTCATTTACCTTGTTTTATTTTTTAGCTGAAGCAAACCAAAAGCATACAAAAGCTCCTCTTGAAATTGTTCATCTTCCTTATGAATTATGGGCTGAATGACTGCAGGAAGTTGACTTATCCAAATATACATCAACTTCATTCTTCACTGGTACAAGAAAATTGTTAGGAAAACAAACCATACACTCCATTCAAATTCATGATGATTACCTCTTTGCTTGTGGTTCTTCTGTTGATGCAACTGCAGGAAAGGTATATATCAGTTCTTGTTCTGTTCCAAAGTTACTGTCATGACAGATAAAGCATATTTTCTTGCAGAACTAACTTTTCCTTTAAATTGATGTAAGATATTTTCACTTTCCACCAAAATGGTGGTGGGATCACTCTCAACTGGACTCGACATCCATCGTGCAGCCATCAACAGTGACTTCATATTTGCTGGTACAAAGTTTGGCACCACTGAAGTTTGGTTAAAAGATAAGTTCACCCGAGTCGCTTCCATCAAAATGGCAGGCGGCCACACAAAAATTACATCATTAGTGTCAGATGCTGATGGCATGATGCTTTTTGTTGGTTCCTCTGATGGAAAGATCCAGGTTAGGCACTTATCACAAAAGCAGTCGTGATATCTAATCACATTAACCAACTTCTTTCCCGGTAACTAAACTTCCTCGCGGATTTTTTATGCAGGTTTGGGCTTTAGATTAAGCACAATAAATGGACGAGTATAACATCTCTTTTGCCACATGTAAATGAATTGCTGATAAATTTTAGCTATTTGAGTTCCTTGCACATTTTATAGGATTTCATTAGTCAAAGAGTATTGTTCATTAACTTATATTATCCAAATAAGATCTTCTATGCCGAAGGTATACAAAGCAGGTGCAAATTGAGTTGAATTATACAATAGGCAGGTACACCATCAACATCAACTTGCACAAGCATCTCATAGTTGTTAGTTTAACTACATAGTGAAAGAGACAGTTGCAACATTTAATCCACATATAACATCACATAATGTATATAACAGAAAAATGTGAAACTATTTTTTAATATAATTATCAATTAAACCGATCATTCTGCCATCTGTCTTTTTTTACCAGTTTTAAGTAATTCAAGATCCGTTTGCATTGGACTCCCATTGTCGTAAACTGTATGAATAACATCCTCCTGAGGTTATTTTTCCAAAATCAAAAGAAAACTTTCTTCTTTCTCCAAACTAGGTTTCCAGCAGCAAACAAACAGATTATTAACTATAACAAAGGGGATAACACTGACTTAATTATCTTTAAGGGGGAAAAAGGAGCGGAATTTATTCTACAATAAATAAGAGTAATATAAATTGAAAGTTAAAAAAAGGTAGCACTTGGAGACGATGTAACTGCACAGAAAGGCTTCCAAATAATAGTACAAGCAACATAAATAAATTTCAGTGTTTGCACTCACTCTTGAGGCTGTGAATTGTGAATTTATCTTGAATGAATGTTTAACAGCATAACTCAAAATATTATCCTAGAAAGAAGAGAGCCCAGCAAATTTTCTAAACTTCTCATAGGAAACCCAGAACACAAATTGCCATGGACCAAGCCTTGCCCAAGTGGGGAAGAATCCTTTCCATAGTGCTCTTATTCCTTCAACTTTAACCGTTTTTACCAAGCAATCGTAGGAGCTACTATATAAGACATTTCCTTCCTTTTTAGCTGCCTGATTCATCATCCTAGTCTTGACAACGTCGGCCGGACAACTTAAAGAAGTTGCCGCGAGACCTGACATGATTGAAGCTAACGTGTGGGCATAAACATTATCTTCAGCTATCCTATTTTTAATAACAAATTGCTTAGCATGATCATAACAGGCTAATTCCCCCATATTCACTAAGAAGGCTCTTTGGATATTAGGAAAAACACCCTTCCACAGTCCTTGAAATCCTTCAGCTTGAACGATTTTGTTAAAAGCATCAAATGGCCCTGAATACCGAGGTTGAAGACCTTTGCTCATCATTTGACTATCAGCTTGCATCCTCACCTTGACAAGATCAGCTGGGCTTGCTATAACCTGTACTACTAATTGTAAATAATATAAATATAAATAAATTTGTAATTTTCCAATATAAATACAGAGGTGAACAGTTGATTAAAAACCCATGGCTAAAACAAGAGCTCATCCCCAAAAACTTTCCATGTTACTATGCATCAGAAATTATATCATTGTAAAATTTCATTTTATCGCAACGGTCAGCCAAAATTTCTTCATTTTTCTTTGATCAATGTTTACACCTTTTTAAAGGATTTTAATTTCCCAAGTTCTTTGGTTGAGATAGGTTGTATTTTGTCTAACATTTGTGAGTTGCTACTCGTAACAAGCTTAAAACATAGTAAAGTTATGTTCATGAACCTCTTCGCTATAGAATTCAAATTCAAGAGATGATAACTTTACTATTTTTTGCTCGAGGTTGAATCCTAGACCTTTTTATCCTTCAAATAAAATATGGATATCGATGCTCAACATTTTCAAATTAAAAGATATAAAATATTTCAAATACAAATCTTATTTATTTATTACTATGAGAAATGAATAAATTGACAAAATTCTGCATAAACATAAACATACAACACATTCCAAACTATAGTATGTAATTCTCACCTGAGCCATACAACCAGAGATTCCACCAACAAGAGCCTTGCCAATAATAGAGGGCGACCCATTGTCGGTGGAAATAACACTCCTCAGATGCTCATACCCAACAATTCGAATAGGTGTATAGAATAGATGTCTTAAAATTGCTGGAGACAAACCCTTATAGAGACCAAGAGGACCTTGTTCACGAATAATTCCCAAGCCTATCCGAAATGCACTAGTTGGATTACTCGAGGAAAGTGACTCACCATGGAGTTGGAGCCTGGTCTTTATAAGGTCTATAGGAAAAGTTGTGGACTCAGCCACCATCGCCGACATCGATGTTAGTAAAATCTTCGTACGAGTATTGTCAACTCCACCTTGTTGATAGCCCATTTCATAGGTCGCCGAAAAACGCACAATGCAATTAATTCTATGAGAATAAACTCAAGGAAGCCACAAACTTTTAACAGTTATGCATGCATCATAAAATTCTCTATCTTCCCATTGTGATGATTCACACATTGAGAAGTTTTATACAACAAAATTAATAATAATCATAATTTGAATGCTAAAAGAGTATTAACTTGAAAGGTTCAGATTGTGCAAATGGTTTTAATTAACGATTAGAGATTCAAAATTGAATCATCAAAACATAGAACAACTTGAAAATCTAGAATTAATACGCTGGATAAATTTACGATTAGAGATTCAAAATTAGTACCTGACTGGTTTGATAGAGTTGAAATTATGCGTATTCTGTTGTGGCGTCGTCGAGAAGAAGTGAAGAACCGTTGGCGAAATTGATATTTTTACATCACATGGCTCAGTTGCCGATTTTAATGGAGGGAACAAGAGGCGCACTACAGTTGGATTGGAATCTCTTTGGCGCTAGACACATTTTTTTATTTTATTTTTTTCATTCAATTTTACTCGAATCTTATTTTAAAAATATTAAATATTAATTAACTAGTATATTTTTTTTTATGTTATTTATATTTATAAATTAGTTCAACATTAATTTTATTAATGTTTCACTTTGTTTTTTGTACGTAATATTTCACGTTTGATCATTGTTTTTATAAAAATAAATGTTTCACCTTTGGGCATCTAATCTTATACTATCTCTATTTTAAAATAAGTTTTATTTTAGCTTAAACATATTTATATTTGAATGAGTGTCGTTTTATGTAATTATTTATTTTTTCCTTAACTTTACTCTTAATTACTACTTCTTTATGATTGGTCTTTAACATTTTATACTTCTAAATCTTTTTCTTTTTGAATAGTGTAACATTTGCTTCTACGATCATATTATTGTAATATTTGAGTTATTGAGTCAAAATAAATATAACTTCATCTGTAAACTTAAAATGTCGTAACTTACCTTATACATATTCATGAAAATGAGAACTGAATCAGAAAGAGTTGAAGATTCTTTGGATTTTGAAAAAACTGTAGCAAATAATAAGGTGACTATGAATGTAAAAGAGTAAAAGATTCTCAAGCAGAGGAAAAAGATGAAGACAATGAATGTATCTTTTCATATGTGGCGCATACATAACAGAGGTTCTGTGTCATGATAAAACAAAATTTTCCATACTATAAAGTCATTTTTTATGTCAGCTTGCATTAAGAATATTGTAAAATTTGCATAAAGAATCTATAATAAAAACTTCCAATCCAATAATAAATTTTATAAAATTCATATTTATGATAATGTTATGGTCAATACTAAACAATACCACCAGACACTTTTTAATTTTCTTATAATTTCATCGATGTTGGTATATTTTCATCATTAAATCATATATCACATTGTTTAAAACACATTACATCATCAATTTATAGGTAAAAACTAGGATGAGGGACCAAAACTATCAAATTTTAAAATAAGGGAACTAAAATTACAAAATAGTAAAAATAGGGAACCAAAACTGCAATTAATCACAAACTCAAATGGGACCATCTAATATATATTGATAGTTGCAAAATTAAGTATGCTAATTAAATAGTATTAAAAGGTTATACCTAAGACGCTGTTAAAACAAACGTATGTTCTTTCTTTCCTACTTCTATGTACTAGTTTTTTTTTTTTTTTTTTTTACATTTGTAAAATACAAGTTTGCTCCATCTTCAACTCACCGTCTCTTCCTCTCGCCGACGCACTTTGTCGACGTTAGAGAGACGTAGTCCTGCATTATAGTTGAATCAAAGAGTTAGTTTTTGCTGATTTGAACTAAAACAATGGAATTTTTTCTGATATGAATTAAAGAATTTTCATTGCATTTTAATTAAACACTTTAAATATTTTGTTGCCTAGAATGTTAGATCTCAATTTGTGCTATAGAGCAATGGCGAAATCGGGTGAGGTGGTGCGTGGAGGTGTGTAGAGAAATAGGAAAAGAGGTGGTGATTTGCGGGTATGGCGGAGTAGTGACTAGCGGGCGGCGGCGAAGACGACCGTGAAAGAAAGAGGATAGGTAGCCATGGATGAAGAAGCTTGTTTTGCTAATGGTATGCTTTAAGAAAAGGAAGACTGAAAGACTAAAAACTCACACGCATGTATGTTGTGCGGTATAATTTAATTACTGAACTTATCTTTCTCTTGTATCTATGTAAAATAAGTGAGTCTCATTAAAATATATTCTTCCTTAAACAGTGCATAACATGATAACAACATCCTAATATTATTCGCAAGTGGTACATCTTACACCACTTAACATAAATCACTCTTTCATGTATTACAACATCCTTGGAACAAGTTTATGAAGCACTTGAAGCATGAAGTGAAGGATGTACTTTATTTAAAGAGTTTAAAATGCTAGTGAAGTTTATGATGGCTACTCTTGTACTTGAATTATTTATCACCCACATATAAATCACTACAACAACGATAACTTATATTTTCAAAAAATAATAATTAACAAATTAAGAAAAATCAGAAAAGGAGCCACATACAATTTTATTTTATTTTCCCACTACTTCTTCTTTTTCCTTTTTCATTTTTTAAACCAACTTTTAATTTTTCAATACCCAAAAAACATTTTATTATTTTCATTACACTCTATTTTGCAATATTCGTTTTCTCTCTCTCTCTCTCTCTCTCTATCTACCAATTAAAACCCTAATTTTCCCTGCGTTCGCATTCTTTCTCGAAGCTCCGAACGAAAACTCTCCCTACGATGGCGACGGAAGGGAATCAGAATCCGTACGAAGGTGGCACCGGAGGAAAATTCCGGAAACGTCCTCTCCGAAGGACTCAAACGACGCCGTACGACCGTCCTCCGATAGCTCTCAGAAACCCTAACAGAGACAACAATGGTTGGCTTTCGAAGATTGTTGATCCCGCTCATAGACTCATCACTCATGGCGCTCACTCTCTCTTCTCGTCTCTTCTCCGCAAGCGTCTTCCTCCTCCTCCTCCTCCTCCCACTCCACCTCTCAATTCTTCAGGTTTTTCAATTTTCTCCTAATTTGTTTGAATTATTATTGTTTGATATTTTTTATGAAATGATGAATGTTTTGCTTATAATTGGTTACTGTGTTTTTAAATTATACGCTCTTAAGTTTATAATTTGTATTTTGCTTATGTAGATTTTTTGTTGTTGTTAGGGTTTATGTATTTATGTCAAGTAAATTATTATTTGGTTAACGCTACAGTTATTACAGTAACATTTTTTAAATTAATTGTTTATTAGTGAATTTTTAAGAATTGTTAAGGTGGTAGTTTGATTGTTATCACTGTTATAACCATCGTTATCATGATGCTTTCTGCATAAATCAAATTTTGGGTCTAAATTGTTGTTTCTCGTGTTTATAACTTTGATTCGGACATTTGGTATCAATGGTTTGTTGATATTGCTTGCTTTAGGGAAGTAGAATAGAATTATATTGGTAGATGCTGTTATCAATCTCAGATAGTACAGCGGCCTAGGCCAACCTAACAAATGCTATAGTGGGATGACCAAGGTCAACCTTTAAATTATAGTAAGATGTATTATACATATTTTTGTTTTCTAAGAAGCTGATAGTAGTTAGTAAGACATATGTGTGTAGGGGGCGGGGGGTCAAAGTTCAAGATTTTGTTCCCTTAAAATTTCAATGGGGTTTGTGGTTGTGGTTGAAGCAAAGACACCGAGGTGTCAGGTTGCAGTGTTTTGCGAGTGTTAGTCACAAAGAGCATTTGGGTGTACCGGGGCAAGGGCACATTCTAACTTGACTACTATTGTAATATTTATTGATGTAGTGAATGCTAGTTTACTGTAGTTTTAAACATATGCTGAATACTATGTTTACCCTTTATTCTCACTATTATATGTATGTATATCATTGTTTACCGCGAGTAACTTATAGTTTGTAACTTTTCTATAGTTTCCAATTTTCCCCACTTTTCATGCCAGCTGTTGTTCTTCTCTTCTATGAAAGTAATCACACGACTCCATGATTTCATTATCATACACTTCATTGATATGTGTTTTTTCATGATACAGAGATGGACCAAGAAATGAGGCAGGACAATCATCAAGAAGAAGCTGTATGTATGCATGCTCTTTATATGTTATAACACCATTTGCATATCTTTTACGATTATATTTTGGGGTGTGATGCGAGTGCATTTGATTTAATAAGAAACTGTGCCATTTTATTTTATTTTAATTTAATATTTCATTATGTCAGGTAATCCTTAGTTTCATTACAGCTTCTTAATATTGTGTAAAATTTACTGCCCTGTATGCCTAAATGTAAATGAAAAAACCAAATTATTCATTTACTCCTAATTTTTACCTTTTTCTATTTCTATCCGTGTTTATGTTTAGTTTTGGTTGTCAGAATATGCATCTCGTTGAGAGTTCCATATCGACTGAAGATATGGCTTAAGTAGTAATGCTCATCAGGCTTGGATAATCCTCACATTAAAAGCTGATTTTGTGTAGTTAAGAGTTACGACCAAAACTTAAGTTGATATCAGAGTTTATTCTAGATCTGTTGGGCCACTTGGATCAAACAGTAAATGTCTAGTCCTGGGCGTTCCAAATTGGATAGTGATATGACCTGAATGATTTTTATAAGTGGTGGGAAACCCTTACCTTAGTCCGCTTTGTGCGGATGAATTAGCTCCAAGTCCATTTTTTAAGATGGTATGAGAGTCAATTTTGACCTGTGGGATATGCACCATCTATTACCTTGTTCATGTTGCACTGCAGAATTGGCTTAATTTGGATTGTTGATATATAGAACACTTGTTAATATTGGCTAGAGCTTCTATTGACATTTTTTAGTGTAATTCTCCCTACTTTTATTTTTTCAACAGTGTTGGTATCGATGGTATGGTTGTGAATTATACTGTTGTGAATGAAAAAGCTTCCTCAAATGTTTTTTGTTAGTTTTTATTAGTCTAAATCTGTGTTTCATGGAGCAGCTTGCAGTGCTTGTGAGATCCTTCTTTATTTCTATTGGTTACTATATTGGTTATGGAGCATTGGAGCTGCAATGTTTTCTAATGATTGGTGAAACAGTGTTATTACTGATATCTCACTTTTTTTGCATTTCTTATATGAGAAACAGGCTGCAAAAGAATCTTCTGGCTTTCAACAAGGAGCAGTTGGTGAAAGTAATGTTCAAATTAATTGTTCTGACTCAGATCAAGGTGGATTGACTGAACTTGAGAAACTGTTAAAGCAGAAGACTTTCACCAGGTATGCTTTTTATCCTGTATTCCTGTGGATGAGCAATAATTATTTTTGGTTTAGTTGTTGAAACTAATTCTCTTGCGCATTTGGTAATTTTATCTTCAGAAAAGGCTTAACATAACTTCTGGTTTAAATAATGAAAATGAATATGCATATAAAACTAATATTGGTGAACCGTTGTAAGTCTATGTTGGTTTACCATTTTAGACTCCGATTTTTTCTTTCAAATATTTCTTATTTTTATAGTTGCTTTGTGTAAGTTTATGAAGTTCATTCTACAATGAGTTTGATATTACCTCTTCCTGATGTCCATATCAATTTCATTCCATCCTGAGTTCTTTGATGATGGCATTTTAAGGAATTTTTTTATTGTTAATTCTGTATGTGCTTTTGGTCTATTCAACAGGTCTGAGATTGATCATTTGACAGCACTTATGCGGTCAAGGACTGTAGATGTACCTGTTAGGGAAGAAGAGAAGACGCCAGAATTGGTTCCCTCAGAACCAATGTTAACTTCTGGACAAAAGGAAGACTATCCCAAAACACCTTTTGTAGAAAATGGGACTGAAAACCATCTTGTATTAACTCGACATGTTACTTCAAGTGTACGTGTACTTACCTTTATATTTTATGCTTTAATCTATGTTTTGCTAAGAGCTATAAACATCTCGTCACACAATATCTTGATATTATGATGGAGTATGTAATGTTATATCTCAATAGGAATAGTTTTCTAGTAGTTTCTTAGTGTCTTATATTATTCCTTAAGATTAGTTTCCATATTTCTCAGTTACTATCATAGTTTATTTTCTTATGTAATTGGACTTTGGAGTCTTTTGAAGGGCTAACTGCTTATTTTTTTTGTTACAAATCATAACTATCAATAATATTAAACAATATTAATAATTCAAATTATTTATTATTTTTCCGTTCTCATTATTTGAAGCCCTAGTCTATTTGTTTGATTACAATTTATGGATTTGAAATTACTGATTTCTCCACTCTGAGCCATCTCACAATTGTTTCGTAATATCCATAGGTTCCTATTGAGGATGTTGCTTCACCTGCAGAGCTTGCTAAAGCTTACATGGGGAGCAGGCTTTCCAATGTATCCTCATCAATGCTGGGCATGCGATATCCTCCTCGTGGGGAAGAGCCGGCTCTTCTAAAAAGTGAAAATTCTCCATATAAATCCCCTATAATGTCGATTGTGCCAAGGGCTACTAGACAGACCGCAGCTCATGAAAATGGTTTTGTGACCCCAAGACCTCGTGGCAGATCTGCAATTTACAGTATGGCTCGTACACCGTATGCCAGAGTTTATCCAACCTCTACCCTCAAGGTTAGTTTTTTCATGTCTGATTTTGTATCAAAATGTTTATCGGATCAAATTCCTGATATTGTTTTCTCTAATTCTAAAGGGTGTTGAGCATGCTGTTCACGTTGAGCCTTCATCTTCAACTCAGTCTGCAATGGATCATGACATGCTTTCTGGTGGATCTACACAAGGGGTATACATACTTTTTAGTTATAAGTCCTGTCTTTCAGTGTATATTACAGGTAGCTTATTAGATTGTGGTATTTTCTCCTTATTTTTGCAGGGGATAAAGCGTAGAAATTTAGCAGTGGATAATAATATTGGATCTGCTGGTCCTATACGCCGAGTCCGTCATAAGTCTAATCTTCTATATTCTAAAGGCTCCAGCTCACCTCTTTCTGGAAGTGCTCTATCTGTCTATAGGAACGGATCGGGTATTGATACTGCTCAGCAACCCTCATCTTCATTGTGGAAGCCTGTTCTGCCAGATGAAGGTAAGCACAAGTCTGAAGAAAATGTGAACGGAAGTACAAGCTTTCCTCCTTTTTCCTCAAAATCCAGTGAGATGGCTACAAAAATATTGCAGCAACTTGATAAGTTAGTTTCTCCCAAAGAGAAATCATCTGAATCAAGGCTACCAGTTGTGAGTGATAGTTCATCAATGAAGTTGTCACCTTCAATGCTACGTGGACAGGCTCTTCGAAGCATGGAAGTGGTAGATGCGTCAAAATCGCCGGACAGTATACAAGGTAATAAATTAGGTGGCACATTTGGAAATTTGTCTCCCCATGCTGAGAATCAGAAGTCAATTTCACATAGAGATAAAGATGAAAATGGTCCATTGAAGCTTGTTGCTCCTTCCAATGAATTTGTTCCTACAGATACGACGAAGCCAAGGAATCAAGTCTTTTCTAGTGAAAATTCTTTTATGACTAAATCAGTTTCCGACCCTATGCAAAAGAAGAGGGCATTCAATATGAGTGCACAAGAGGTATCATATTTTGTATGATATCTGTTTAAGCCTTTTTTACTCCTTGCAAGCATTTATATGATGTCTTTTAAGATTTTGTATGATATTACTAACCTTGTTGGCTTGTTGCTTATGAATATTTGTTTCCTTCCATTTACTCCTCTCCTAAATAATTTGGAATTTAGGAGTGAAGTAATTGATTTTTTCTTTTAATTTCTTAGATCTTTATTTGGTGGTTGTATGTTTTATTTTACTTGATGATATGGCTCAGCCTCAGATCATGATTATTCTCTTTTCTTTGTCTCCTCTATTAAAGAATTCTCTGGACCTGGATGATACTGCTTATGGAGCCGTCAATTTTACTCTCACGGAGAAAGAAACAAGAAGATCTGCTGCTATGGAAAATAAAATTTCATATGGTTCTGAAGCCGATGCACTTGCGAGTCCCTCAACATCATCTGTTCAGACAACCGAAGGGCCTAAGGTTGATGAGAAGTTTGAGGCATCACCTATCTCAGATCGAAACTATAATCTGGCTACAGTTGCATCAGCTGCAACAACATCCGGTTCTGACAAGCCTGCTTTACCTAATGGGTCAATTGCTAATCCTTCTATGTTTAATTTTTCGAATAAGGTTATTTCGTCACCAGAGACAACAACTTCTGTTGCTTCATCAAAAGAGATAGCCAAATCAGCTCCAGTATTTGGTTTGGATAAGGTTGTTCCGTCAAAGGAGGCTGGTGCTGATGCTCCATCAGTGAACTTAGACACCAATCAAAATGTTTTCAAGGTTCCACCAGTCCCATTTACTTCATCATCAGTTGGTGGTGAATCTAGTCTGAAATTTGGTTCTTTTGACTCTAAGCCAGGAGCCTCAATCAGGTTATTCTATGTTACTTTAGTGTGCTTTTAAAAATCTTGCCGGACACAATTCTCTGCAAATCTAGACTGTTTTTATGGGGGTTGTGTCTGTTCTGCCATTTTTTACTATGATTTTGGGAAAGTAATAACATCTTTTGCTACGGGGAATAATTTTATATTTAGTGAACATATTTACACCCAATTTAGCGAAATTATTATGGGGGAAATTCTGTTGTTACTTTTGGCCTTTGGAGAAAATAGGATGTCTCTGAATGATTATATGTTTTCTCTTATTTTCAACATTTCCTACATTTCCATTTCATATGTTTAGCTACATATACTTTTCCCTGGTTTGAACTTACAGGATTACAGTCTTACTGTGGTATATATTCATCAAACTTACTGTGTTTTTTATTACCTCAACTTTGGATAAGTGTAGATATTTGATAGTTAAAAACATATATGCAATTGACCATATGATTTGAATGGAGATATTTAGACTTAAATATTTATAACAATTATTAAGTGTTGCAATTATTCATGCACTAAATGTTTGCTTTGTCTGCAGCTTCAATACTGCTGCTGGTTCAACCGGTTCTATGCAAAAAGTTCGTGATACTGATAGTAATGATACGGAGTCTAATACAAATACTGGGTTCTCTGCCAGGCCATCAGAACTAGCCGTTTCATCTGCAGCATCAACATCATTGTTGACGCCACCAAATAGTATATTCAAATTTGGCGATAGTTCAAATCAAAATAATGGGTCCCTTGCTTCAGGCCCTTCATTCTCTTCCTTTCCATCTCTCATATCAAATAACTTAAGTGAAAGTTCAAATCAAAATAATGGGTCCCTTGCTTCAGGCCCTTCGTTCTCTTCTTCCTTTCCATCTCTCATATCAAATAACTTTAGCAATAGCAGCTCGTCCCTTACACCAAGTAGTGGCATTAATGCCACTGCTGCTACTACTGGAATTAGCATGACAACTCCTGCGCCTGTTGCATCAAGTAATAACTTGTCCTCTTCCTCCCCTCCAGTGATGGCAACTTCATCTTCAACAACTTCCCTTTTCAAATTTGGCACATCTGCAGCTTTATCTGCATCATTTTCTGGCTATAAACCACTGGAAACTAAGAACAGTCAAGATGCAGGAATTGGTAATTTTAATAGCACTGCATTTGGTAGTTCATCTGCGGCAGTTGGAAGCACTGGGAGTACCATTTTTGGGTTCAGCTCTTCAGCAATGACAACTGGAACTAGCCAGTCTCAGAGTTCTTTCGGCGCTGGTTCTCTGTTTGGTGCCCAGACTTCTCCTTCTGCCGGAGGATTTGCAGCTTCTACTCAGACCCAGTCAGTTCAACCATCTGCACCATCCCCATTGTTTGGGTTGACTGGCAAGACCGATTTTTCGTCAGGGAGTTCTTTGTTTCCTTCTTCAAATTCTGCCACAAATACATCTTTTTCTTCTGGGACTTCGTTGTTTTCTTCAAGTTCGACCACAAATATTTTCAATTCCGGTACATCAATTGGACTTGGGACATCTGCTTCCTCTTCGGCAGTCAACTCTATTAGCTCTAATAGTGGTACAAGTTCTAGTTTATTTGGGGCTTCTAGTTGGCAGCCCAGCCAGTCTCCATTTAATTCATCACCTTCGTCTGGGTTTTCTTTTGGAATGTCTGGCGCTTCCACCAGTCCACCCACAATGTTTGCATCAACCACCAGTGCATCAGCTCCTCAGTTCTCATTCACTTCAGCTGCAGCTTCCACCTCCACACAGCCTGCTTTTGGAAGCCCTAACCCTGTCTTCGCTTTTGGTTCACCTCCAGTTAATAATGATCAGACGAGTATGGTGGACAGTATGGCTGAGGACAGTGTTCAAGCAACTCCGCCTTTGAGTCCTATGTTTGGTCAACAACCTGCCCCAGTTCAATCAAATTTTGTATTTGGAGCATCCACTCCTTCAGGAACCAGTCCTTTCCAGTTTGCTAGTCAACAAAACATTGCTCCACAGAACCCTAATCCATTTCAGGCTTCCGGCAGTCTTGAATTTAATCCAGGAGGAGGGAGTTTCTCATTGGGCTCAGCTGGTGGTGACAAGTCTGGTCGAAAAATTATTAGAGTTAAACATAAAAACCGCAAGAAGTGAAAGATCAATCTTTATGAAAATGGTTGTTTTCTATCCACCTGCTTCAGGCCGCACTTCAGTAATGCAACAAATAAATAAGCTCTGAAAAGAGAATGCCGGATAGTGCTGCTCATTCAGCAACGTGGACAAGCAGTGCTATTGCTAATCAGCATATTGAATTCATCAGTCATCTTTCACCCATTGATAAGCAAGTCATAAATTTTCCCAATTTTGTTATTGTATGATATGATAGAACATATGTACTTGTAGTGATTCTAGGTCATACAGTTCACGGTTTATGATAATACTCAAAGATCGTTGTATTCTACTCACTTGTAAGTTGTAACCTTACCAGAATTAGGGATGAATTTATAGCTTAGCCGGTTGTAACTTTTACAGTTTTAGTGAGTGATCTGTTGAATATTTTCTGGTTTCTATATTGTATAATGAATTTTGGTTATTCTAAAGCCAAAGAAGTGAATGACTTACAATGATAGTCCGGCACCATCAAATCTACTTTTGGTAAGAAAAAACTAAACTAGATAATCTTACACTACCATATCCTGGCCAAGAAAACGCAATAATTGCATAATTCTGTAATTTTTATCAAACAACCAAATTCATTTAATGAGTTTAATTAAACATACATGATTTATATTTTCTTTTGTTTCTGTATTATTCATGATTGGGGTTTTAACTCCGGTCCTTCCACTTTATTTATGTACTAAAAACTGTGAAATCATACTACAAACTAGCCGTCCTTCTAATTGCACTTGAACTTTTTGAGGAAACAATTTACTTGCTCTCTCACTTGTCAACATGTATCCTCAGTATAAAAAGTCCCATTTACTTACTCTCCCTTAAGAAAACATTATTTTTGTTGAAGTCCTCAACATTGGCTTCTATTATGCACTATGCAGATATACAATTTACTTAATTTTCCCTTAAATATAATCAACTACTACACTTAAGTCTTAAAACTCATGTATATATCTTTAAAGAAAGTACAAATCTAATTAATCTCATTCCCTTTATGCATGGTTGCATTTAAAAATATAAATCAAACCTCTTAAGAGTGCGTTTGATCTGCTAAAAAATAGATGATTAAACATGACAACTTTTATTGTACCTGTTTGGTTTAAAAATTAGTTATGTGACCGGACAAAATAGATAGCAAGAGACGAAACAAAATCAAAAATTTGTCTTTCACTAAACCATATGACAACTTTTTGTCCACAGTACAACTATAAAAATATAAAAATACCTTTTTTTTATTTTCAAATATAAACGATATCATCTCTATATCTCTTCGATTCAATTTTGTCCGTTCTGTGCTATCTTGTTCTGTCCTATATACTATTTTGTTCTATCATGTACTTACTATTTTGCGAATCCAACATAACCTTATTTTTATTTTTGACTTAAAAGGTATATTCCTCAATCTCCCCCCTGCCCCCACTAACTATGAAAATAATTAGATATTTATAAAATCTACTATATACATTATACAGAATCCTCTTCCACGTGATGTTATAGCCACTCCCAATTCATCGTACATTTTGTTGAACCAATGAAATAAAATCTGCCAAATAAAGAATCCAAAGGTAGAGACTAAAAATTGTGAAAAATATATATTTGGGGACTAAAACTTGCTGAAATTTTTTATAGGAATTTAAAACGAAATTTAAAATATTTATAAGGACCAAAAACTTATTAAGTATTAACCCTTATTTTAATCTAGTTTTTTACAGAACTGTTTTTGTAAACACGACCAGGGGGCAAAGGAACCCTTGTCTCATTTCTTTGACTTGTTTTTATTCCATTTGAAGTTGTCGTTAAACACTCAGTTGGTTCTACAACATACTTATCATACTCAGTAGCAGCATGAAACCTACTACCACTACTTGCTTCTCCAGCAGTGAATGTTGTTGAAGGACGTGAATAGACATTAGGATCAGCAACCTTCATGGTTGGGAAGTGGTTCCTTTTACTATCATGATGATATTGATTCGATCTTGCCTGCAATTCCTTATGAAGAAACTCTTCTCTCCGAGTTTCTTGAAGAGCTCTCAAGGAAGATAACTTTTCCTTGAACTCTTCGTTTATCTCAGCTATTCTCTGCCGCACAACAATATAAGTTTAAAATGATCAGATAATCATGTCATGAACTAACTAATTAAAAGCATTAGAAGTAACAAAGATCAAACTCTAGATCACTTGGTAAATAAAGGCTCTAATAATATTGTATCATGAACCAAGTAGGACCTGTTTGGATCGACTCATATGAACTTATCTACTGACAAATGTACTTGTGAGACTGTTTAGAGAACTTGTGGAAATTGGAAATATCTTATGACATGTTCATAAGTTGTTTTCAGCTTACTGCCATAAGCTCTCTAAGGCTTATAAAAACAACGTATAGCTTATATAAAACAGTGTGACGTTATTTTATCTTTTGGTATAGTAATAGCTTATATATAAAAACTTATAATAATAGGCGCTTAATTAAGATGTTTATCCAAACAGGGCTCTAATCCAAAAGCTTTAGTAGTTTGTTGAAGGGACGTGATGTTTTTATATCTAACACTAAAAACTGTCTGTATATATATTATTCTGTGTAATGAAAAAAGGTTTAGTTGCTTTGTTGTATGGATGACTCTATATTAAATACTGACCTCGTTGTGTCTAGCAAATTCTGCATCCTCTTTATCACTTCGCTCCCCAACTAATTTCATGATTTCATCAATAAATCTTTGTTCAAGACCCTCGTAAGTTGGTGTTGGTGGCCTGTCATCATATCCAATTTCCATGTCTTCCTCATGAGCCTCGTCCGTTTCTTGGTTGAATTGGTTTTGCTGACCAATTTTGTTGTCAATTGAGTCATCTGGAATGTAGGACTGTATCACATTATTCCCTTGAGCTGCATCATAGAATTGTAAGCTAAAATGTAAGGCCAGTATTTTCCAATCATTTGACCATATATATTGCTATACATATACCAAATTGAAACATAAAATTAACAACGGAAAGATGAATCAGCAACACTTCTAGCAATATAATGCCACCGCATGCCAACCAAGATAAAGGTACTTCTAAGTAATAATTTGAAGGTATTTTGTAATCATGAATATTACTCAATTGCTAATGCATAATAATAACCAAACCCAAAGTTGTTCCTTCATTAATAATTACATGACTTTGTGATGTTGCTTTTGATCAAAAAATGTGGTAATTGCTCATTAAATGAATCTTGTTCTAAAAATAATTTTCTGGCAAAAAGCACACACTGCATATCATAGAGCATATCTCACCACAGATTATCCGGCAAGGTAAGTGCATATCACAGGACAAGCTGATAACTACATTATGTATTTGCAAGCATTGCATTCCTCATTTACAATCCACTCTTCCAAAGTATATTTACATACAAAATTGATATATAACAGCTACAGATCATTCAAGCATCAAATAGTAAAGTTAAACATATATGGCTAAAATATATTACAACGCTACACATTAAATTAATGCTAACAAGACTGAAAGATTATATACATTGCACATTCACACTAGTTAGTCATAACATGATTTAGCTAACAGAAAGGTCATACTTACCTTCATTGTATGTAATAGTTGGAAAGCCATATACATGTGAATGTGATCCATATATATCTCTCGTCAAATGTGTCTCTGTATTTAAAGTCTTGTTCACGTCAGAAAACAAGCCTGGCTGGCCTACAACATATTTTCTTACAGAATTATTCTGCATTCTTGATACAAATGTGCTGGGATATGAGAGCAGCTTACGGATTGACTGGAGGTGCTTACTGAATCATACCCGTTTGCTCCACTAAGAACGCTCACTCAAGTCCAGAGACATAACCGACTGAAAACACAGCAGTCAAGGGAAAGTAATTAAAAAAGTTAAACGAGTGTTTCAAAAGCCAACAAGAAAGGAAACATAAGCGAAGTTTGGACTCTAAATAATGTACTTATTGTCAAAAAAGTTAGGCATCAAATATTGTCTTTATCCAAATTTGTAGACAAAATTATATAGATATTAATGTCATGCGCCGTGCAAGACTTTACTTTACCCTTAGATCTATGTAATTCCATGATATTGTGTAAAACACTAACAATGCAGATACAAACACTAGTGATCTAAAAAATGCATATCTCATAACAATGAAGCTGCAAGAAAAAATTGCATCTTTGAACTTAAAATGTTGAATTTTAAGGAAAGGCACCTAAAAGAATAATCTATAACGGACCAACTGAATTTCCTTAATCCCTACAGGTTCATAAAGTGGGGAGAAAATGCCAATGCCGTGGACCGTGGTAGATAAATAAAAAAAGCAAAAACACCAAAATTGTAGATTTTCCTAGTAGTGAATAAAAACTAAAAGTATCACCCCATAGTAAGAACTCAACAATTGAGCTATTTCATAAAACGGGGAACCCTAAGGCTTTGTTTGCGAGTTTGGAGGGGAAGGGAGGGGAGGGCTTTGGAGGGAGGGAAATAGAGAGAAAAATAGAGAAATTTTTTACATTTTTTGAGAAAGTGTTTTTTATAGAGAATGACAAATAAATACTTATGATTAATATATTATAAAATTAAGAATATTATAACAACATTAATTAAATTTGAAGAATTCATATAAACCCTCCAAACCCCCATCCAATACAATTTTTGATTTCCACCAAATTGGGGGGTTTTTGTGTTATGAAGAAAAAATAACCCTCCAAGCTCCTCCCCTCCCAAACTCCTCTATTCCTTTCACTTGTTTCTTCCTTTTTTCAAAACCACTCCCTCCCCTCCCCTCCCCTCCAAACTCGCAAACAAAGCCTAAAAGAACCCAATGACCTATGTAGCACTGACACTTCAGATTAAAAGTATGTCAGATGACACCCATATACGTGTTTACATTCAATCACTCTAATTTTCAAAAATTATTACTGGTGTCTACATGTCAGTACCATCGTGTCTCGTCTAAAAGTGAATCTTAGGCAAATATGATTGATGACTTAGTTCTAACTAATCCCTCAACAATACATGAACTAAAATTGCAACAATTAAGTTCCTCCTATTCTTTCTCTATCATAATGGATCATCAATGAAATCAACAGAATTATAAATAATAATAGTATATTGGTAAAATTCAAATAACCAAAATTAGGAATAATTAGAATAATAGATAATTAAACAAGAACTAACCTAATTAAATTGACAAAGTAAAGTTGAATTGAAAATAAAAAAATGAAAATGTTGAAGTAGAGGAGAAATTGAAGCTTACCCTCTTAGTGGTGAATGATGATAAGCAGCGTTATTGGAAATGAGGGTGGAAAGAGAGGATAAAGGAAGAAGCTTGCGCTAAACAAATTGAAAAGAGGAATAATTCAATAAAGTTAGCTCATGCGCTGAGTTGAGGGACATATGAATGGGTAAGGAAGGTCAATAATCGATTTTTGTTTGGAATATTTTATCTTTTCGATATAACAAAAAAAAAAGAATAAATACGCACCAAACTGGTATGGGCTGAGAACTAGGCCTGTAAATTTGACCATATGATGGTTAGTTGGTTACTATTCGCACCTAAAATCACTAATTAAAAATATTTTTTGATATAATTTGTACTATTACGAGAGATATCTTTTAGTAAGATTTACACTTATAAGAGTTATTTTTAGATATAATTTGCACCATTAGAGTTATTTTTGGCCCTATCTACCTTACTCACATTGAAAAAAAGCACTATTACAAAAATATTTTTTAATAAAATTGATAGTACTAAAAGGTATCTTTTGATAAATAGAGAAATATAAAGAATTATGAAGAATTTATGATTGACAAAATTGTTGGGAAAATGTGTTGTGACCCTTTAAATTTAACCCAAGTTTTTAAGTTATTTTTTTTTCTTCCAAATTGATCTTTCATGTTATCGTTAACTTTTGAGTTATGCCTTTCTGGGCACAATTGTCATTTATGTTATACTTTATATGTCCTTTAATATAGGAACTCTAAGCAAAGAAATACTCCCTCCGTCCCAAAATATAAGGGAAAATAAAAAAATCACACTTATTAAGAAAACCAAAACATGAGAATTTGAAACATGATTTTGTGGGATTTTTCTTGAAATAAGTTGCATAGAAAAATATAAAAACAGTTTTTATTGGTTGTTGTTTATTGATGAAATGAGAGAGAAGGAAAATTAAATGTAATTTGTACTATTTAATTTTATGAGAATAAGAAAAATTTATGCTTGGGAAACATAAATGTTTGTTTTTTTCCCTTATATTTTGGGACAAAAAAAATGTGTTTTTTTCCTTTATATTTCGGGACGGAGGGAGTAAGAACATTAAAAACAGGTGTTAGAGTAATAAGTTTGTGTGAATGTGTGTTAGTTTAATACATTTACCTCTATAATTGTTAGAAGAATGCTAACATGTATTCTAAAAGTATATGTTTTTCTTTTAGAACTTATACATTCAACTTTATAAAATCTATTTTTTTTTTGACTAATCTAAAAATTTATTATTAAATGCATAATTTTTATATTTAGTTAGCTTAATATGTATTGTTAGTGTGTGCACATGTTAACATAAATTCATAAATTATTTATATAGGTAGAGATAGAATATGTATTATGTTTTTCAATTGTAAATTAAATGTAAATATTTTATTTTAAAGAAATCATGAATACATGTGAAAATATGTACATGGACTTAAAAGACAAAAATGTGAAAAAAAAATCTTATATGAGAAGAGAGAAAATATGTATTATGTTTGAATTTACGATTTAAAGAAATCGTTCTACATACATGCTAAGTATGTGTTTGAATTGGTTGATTATAAATTTTGATATATTGTTAAAAAAATTTAAAATATGTTCTAAGAGCTTAGTTCAATTGATTGGACACCGCATTATATATGCAGGAGCGAGAGTTCGAATTTCATTCTACTTCTCCATTTTAAAAGTAGAATTTATGGCCTAAGTTACTTGACAAAAAAAAAACTTTTAAATATAGAGAAGATTTAACTAAGGGTCCAAAATTTTATTTGATCCTCACTTTAAATATAGAAAAAATTTAAATTCTTTTAAAGTGTATTCAATCTAATAAGAGAATTAATTATTACATTCGACAGTAAAAAATCCAATCTCGACCAAAAAAGTTGGGACAAGTGTACCCAAAATAATAAAATAAAGATGGGGCAATATTTGCAATTAAAAAAGGTTGCAAAAGTGATTCCATCTATCTTTTGAAACTTTAATCATGTTCCACCAATAGTCATAGTGATAAATGGTAAGGTTTGGTGGAAACTGACTTAATAATAAAAAATTGATTTAAATGTATTTTTATCTCCAAAAATATTAAGTTTTAACATCTTATATTTTAAAAATCAACTTTTTCGCTTTCAATTTTATTTTATTTTTCTGAATTTCGATCCTCCATCTCATAGTTGAATTTTATTTTATGTTGTTACATATTAATTTATACTTGACAAGATTTATTAAACATTCGTAAAAAAATACATTTATTAAAAATATTTTTGTGATATAATATCCCCTGACATATCATAAATGAATCTCAAAATGAGCAGAACCAAAATTCAAAAAAAAGAAATTAAATTGAAGATCAAAAAGTCAATTTTTAAAATAGAAGAACCAAATTTAATTTTTTTTAAATAGGGAGGTAAAAAATTAAACTTAATAGTTAAAGTTACATTGATATATGCCGCATCAATCAATGTTATAAATATTCAAATATACCTCTAAAAGATTTACCATACATAAAGATTTATAGACATATATCTTCATATAAATAGATTCGATTTTTAGAGTCGTACATTTGAGACGTTGTTTAACCTTAATTAAAATGAAATGAAAAGTTATGCAATTCACTATTGACTTAAAAATTATACTCAAACTCAAATAACACAAATCTCAAAAATACATTTGAGACGTTTATTGAAAAGCCTAACTCTCATCTCATTCTCACTAAGTGAAATTAGTGAATGTATGGGCACTCATGAACTTTTTAGCCACACCTATTAACATTAGCCTTTTATTGCTTGCTTGTCACTGAGTCAAAAAAATTGCTTGCTTGTCATGAAAAATGACTTTACAAGTATGCACTAATTAACTTTTTATTACTTTAATTTGAATTTCTTGGGTCACACTCAAGCAGTATGCCACACTATCAATGGCTCCATTTTTACCACGTGAGATAAGGCTACTCTTTTATTTAAACAATAATAAAATGGCAAAAGAAGATGATTTAACAATTCATGCGAGTTACACATCAGTTATGAGATGACTTAAATATGTTTATAAATAAAGACAATTTTGATCTTTTAATTTTGCAGATAGAGTTAAGACTATCTCTATATTTAATATTATAATTTTAATAAATATGTTAAAATTACCATGAATAACCGTAATTCCAAACATTTACTAGTGTGTTGATTGTTGAATGATAGCTACTACTAGTATTTAAGAAAGAAAGACAAAGCAAAATTGACTAACAGTGTTGAATTAGAATATACCAATTGGATTCTTTGCACTATAAAACAATAAGAAAGAAATATACCGAATCTCGACCATTGCATGAAAAGCAAAAGCTATACACATGGACATGGTATAGTTCCCTGACGGCAGCTAGGAATCTAAACTATCTTTGACCTAACTTTTATCCTTAGATAGTTTTGTTACCAAATTGTGTATTATTAAATGATTAAATGATACTACAATATAAACTATAAAGAATGTTTTACACTCAACATCAAAATTTAGTTACTAAATTTTAATAGTGAATGACATTGGACTTATTAAGGAGATCACAGTTTGATTCTGCAACTACGTTTAGTAAGAGACTGAATTACTTGATATTAGAACTCGCTCTAAATTCTAAACTACTAAAACTCTTTCCTCTAAAAACCAAAGAATAAAAACAAAAATAATAATTTAGACTCGCACTTAAGTTACATTATAATTGTCACTTTTAACATGAAAGACCAACTTGAAACGAAAAGTACATAAACACATATAGCTAAATTAAAAAACTTGTAATGTTTTTTAATATAGTTTGGCACCTTTTTATTAATTGTATGACGATAGTTCTCAAATGAACATAGATGAAAATCCGGCCCCAAGAATATACCATCTTGAATTGGGAATATGACAAAAAACTATAAGTGTGATGAATGATACTTTTGTCCCAAAGATGATTTGAAAGGCCAAAAGCATACCTATATTGGTGAATGATTTGGAGATTCTCAAATATTCACTAAATCTAAACTATGTATAACTATGTATGATGATTGATGACATCAATGGTTAATAAAACATGTAATGTAGCTTTTTGTAGATAAGTGGGATGATGATGTGGTGTTTTATTTAGGTAAGAGGATCTAAGCACATGGAGCTTTTAGTCACCTTATTTCTCTTTTTAGTGATTATATATACACCCTTAATTCTTCTTCACATTTTCATTGGTGCATTATGGAATTGAATGCTTGTGGCTGCCTTTCTATTCAAAGGAAGTCATGAGTTCCAATTCTAACAAGTTGAGTCAAAGCATAAGGCTTCTTGCAAATAAACCAATGAGTGAGGCTAATGATCAAGGAGAAGTATTGAAGATTAATGGTAAGATTATAGAAAAATTAAGTATGTTTAGCTAAATCAAGATATCATCTGCATAGAAGTGTAGATACTAAATGAATACTTATTTAAAGTGTTGATCTCTTTGTCATGTTTTTTCATACAAAACTATCTCAGATCAAACTCGTGACCAAATGATTAAGAAATCTAAACATTTTCCACTTATATCACAAGAAAATCAAATGAATATTGAAAATCAACTTGACTAGAGTTTTTTTCCTTCAATATATCCCTTTAGGGTCGAGAGCACTATTAGATTTGATGTGTGATCTAATCAATAAGGTCCGATATCATTAAATTTTTATATTAAGTTTAGCTTATCTTTACAAAATCAATTTGTAAAGTGAAGATGTCTCTATTTATAAATTCATTTCAGACTTTTTCTTGAATATTGTGTTTTTTTTTCCGAATATGCAGGAAACACAATTTCTATGAAAAACTATGCACTTTCATCTGAAGAACAGAACAAGCTTATTTCTGAGATAAAGAGTGCTCTAAATTATCCAAACCACGTTATTGATGATGACAAGTTACGGTTAGTTATAAACACAATCATGAAACACTGTTTTCAATTATTAGAGATGAAAACACGTTCTGCAAATGTAGATGTCTTCAATGTTGCTTCTGCTACAACATGTGAACGCAATCTATGGTGGATTGGAGGCTTTCGCCCTTCTCAACTTCTTCAGGTAACCCTATTTAACCTTTGGCAACAAAAATGAGCCGAAATAAATATGAACATGTATTTCATGTCGTAACTTGCTGTACGCATTCACACAGTAGATTTTGATCTTATTTGCAAGCTAAACTTGAATTATGTTTTCTAAATAAGAACTATGTGATTTAATTTGGATATATATATATATATATATATATATATACAGGTTGTTCTGCCTCAACTTCAATATATGTGCAGCCAGCAACAACTTAGTGATGTTTATGATCTTGGACAATCATGTCAAGTAGCAGAATATGCTCTTGCACAAGGCATGGTAAAACTCCAGCAAAATATTGATAAAGCAATACCAAGAGATGACAAAGAGTTTCAACAGACGTACGTACATCAACAACTATGCTTCTTCAAGCAGGTAATTATGCCTATTCTTCTAGCCTACACACTTATGCAGGAGATTCAGAAGTTAGTATATATGTTATTAGCATATTATGTTAATGTGAGTTTGTATAAAAAGTTATAGAGTTTGTATATATGTTTTAGCATATTATGTTAATGTGAGTTTTTTTTGCAACAACAGGCTGATAATCTTCGCCAGGAATTTTTGCATCAATTTTCTCGCCTCTTAACAATTTCTCAGCAAGCTGAATTCATAGTTGCTCTCAAGGAACATCTGCATAATCCGCAGCCTCGGAGGAGCTCACTTTGAGGATTCTCAAGACTCAAGAACTGATACTATAATATAACATAAATTAAATAAACCTAATTTGCATCGATTAATTTGGTGTCAATGTGTGTCCTTTAATTTGCTAAGATATATTTTTAGTGAGAAATGTTGGTAACATGCTCTCTCTATAGCATATATTTTTCTCTTTTCTATGTTTTCTATTTTATCAATTGCATTTTATGAGCTCCATCAAATTTAGGTGAAATCAAGCAATTTTGTGAGACTCGATTCTAGTCATAATAGAACCAATTTAAATTTGAAAGTGTATTAAGAAAATATGCTATAGAATGTGTTGCTTACTCCTTGTTTGTAATTCATGCCCATATTAATGTATCACACTTGGTATTTATGTTAGTGTAAGTGCTTCATAAGTTATACACAAAAGCGTAAAAGCAGCGGCAAACATACTGAACTGAACCCTCACAACAGAAAATGCAGTTTGTGTGCAATACAGATAGCTTCACTGTAAACTTTTATAGGAGTAAATAAATTATGTCCTAGTATAACATTAAATGAATTATTTGTTACTGGTTAGCATTCTTCATAAGGAGAGACAAATAGGAACCCTGGGATGTGTAAGACAAAAAGGATGATACTGCAAAGAATATGCGATTACTGCAAATAATCACTTCTCGCCTGAACACATTTGAGAAACCAGTTTGATAACTTCCCACATGGGTGCGTCATTCTGCAGGAAATAATTTGCAGGTTAAATTTAGCTACTCATTCATCCTTTCACCTGGTATTTTACTTCAATTTTATCATACATCTAATCTAATCCACTTACCACTAAAACAACATCAAAAGCTTCTCGGTAGCTGCTAAGTGAGTTCTCAATGTTGTGGTTCCTGCAACAATTGAAAGTGTCAGAAAAAATAAAGCAGGAATCAAAGTCACTTTCACGAGTTTCCTTATAGACATTAATTGAGCATAAAGTTACATACTATCCCAACAGATAGAGTATAGCAAATATTTTACTCACAAAAATCCCACAGAAATTCGAGTATCGTAATTCAAACCATCAGACATTCCCAAGTCTCCGTTGTGATCACCAAGAAGGAGAACATTGGTTCTCTTCTTAAGCAAGTCATTGTCATCAGTTGGAACATCGATATCACCAAATCGTTCGTGAACAGGCGCAGCCATATCAAGAGCATGCTCATTTTTATTTAAGCTGTGAATCAACTTTCCTGTAATTAAAATTTAGAAGTAAAATTTACGAACTGGCTCTTGTGAAGTAAAGATGTTTAAAATCCCCCCTATACCCCTTTAAAGAATGCATTTTATCTCAAGCACCTGTATTCCAATTATCACAAAGCACAGATATATAAAAATTTCTTTTCAACTCAGCCATAAGTTACAAAGTTCCAATTCAGGATATAATTACATGTGAAGATTGATATCAAATTACAGAGCAACATGTAATCAATGAATGTTGGGAACATGGAATCACTCACCTTTAAAAGATACAAGTTGGCCATCATCATTAAATACCATCCTGTTGGATACTATCTTCACATTTTTAAAGGATCTATGAAGCTTCTGTCTTAGAACCTGTATAATTTGAAAAGGCGATACATAGAAATGGAGAGGCACAATCAATAACAGACAAGAAAGTAAACAGAAATGCTTAGTACCCTTAAAAAAAAATAAAAAAATAAAAAAAAAGACTTTTCAGACCTCTTCAATGATATCAGCAAGTCCTGCAGAGAATATTAATACAGGAATGTCTCTTTCCTAAAAATAACAAAATGGAAAATGGGATCCAATGTCAACAATTCAATCTTTCATATACATATCACATTTCATAAATTCGATTGATATAAAATGAATGCAAGAGATACCTCCAAAAATTCAAAAAGTTCGGCGACACCTTCCCTAAAAGCTATGTTAGCATTAGCCACTGATTGTTTTATTGATTCATATGATAGTCCTCCCTCCATAAGAAGACCATGTGTTTTTCCCCACCTAATAATACATCAAATTTTAAGTTTCAGCAGGAAACATTAATGTCAATACGGAATATCGCTACACCACTCAGGTCTAGACTCTAGCACAAGTGGTTAGTACGCAGTAAGTGTCAGTGTTGTAAACTCTAGGTTACCAAATTGGATACCTACTCATAAAAAAAAATACTGAATATTACTACTACTATTAAACTTAGAGCCTATATAAGCTATGAGTCCACCATTGAGAAACTGAGTAACATACCACTCCTCCATGAGTTTCCTTTTCTCTTCAAGTCCCAGGGTAGGAGAAAATTCTAACGGATGGTAATGTTCATATAACTGCTGCCTTTTGGCATCATACTCTGGATTGTCCTGCTGCAAAAGTCCATGACTGCCTACAAACAATTCCATTAGGTTTACACAATAAACAGCAAATCTCCTAATTTTTGACATGTAACGGAGCAAAATAGGGGGAAGAACAGTGTTCTGGTAACATACTTTGGCCACGAGTTCCATTAACCCAAAACTTTGTTAATGTGGCGTCAAAATCAGCAATCACCTACAAACATGAAAATAGAAACATATTGTACTAGCATCAGTTTCATAAAAATAGAAGCACTTGTACTAGTATGGGCGTGTTTGGTTTCTGCGGTGAGAAAAACTGATTTTGACATAATTGAGTTGAAGATAAAGTGGTTTATGCTTGGATAATGTAAAAGTGAGTTGAATAAAAAATTTGAATGTAAAAATAAATTCTAGAATCAAAAGCTACATTCTTGAGTCAAAATCAATTATACGTACTTTAATGAAACCAAACATGTCAAAATCATTTCTACATCTCCAGAATCAATTTTGGCCACTCTAGAAGTGGAAGCAAACATGCACTAAAGTTTTTATATTCAAAACTTGCTTGTAACTTGCAAGGATTTTTTCACAATACACCCTCTCACGAGTCACGTCCAACACTACTGGGTTTGGTGCATTTTTAATTTGGTAGGTAACCCAATACACAAATAAACTCTAATACTATCATATTAGGGTTTTATATTGTGTCTAACTCATCCTTAAAATCAACGCGTGACTTGGGTTTTTCACCATACTTAAAAAAAAATCATATTTTTACCAATACCCAATTTTGTCTTATGTAACTATAATGTCTACATAATAAAATTATGGAGAATCAATCAAATACAAAATGGGAGTCATTGGGGATGAAAAAACAAAAACCTGAAGCTTTTGAGGACCAGCCGAACGAATTGCTGCAATTTTGTTATCGAGCAAAAGGGGATCACCCACCACCTTCAATTCTGAAGCTAATTTAACATCCTCCATTGCCAAATATTTGGCACAACAAAATGTAGAAAATGAAACCCTTTGAAGAAAAAAACATACGAAAAATCAAAAAATAAAGAAACATGCAAAATAGTAAATGTTATAAGGGAAAAAGGGTGAAGAGAATGAAGCACCTTGATGATGATGAAGAAGAAGTGTAATGAGAAAAGTGACGTGGGAGAAAGTTGGTGGTGATGATGATGGATTGAAGTTGGAGGAGGCGATAACTCATTTGATTTGACTCAGTCAGTCTGAGAAATTAAATAAATGATTACATAATAATTAAGTTGTTAAGTTTTACCAAAAAAAAATTGGAAAACAAAATTAAATAACAAAATTTGAGTAGTAGTATTTGGATACGAAGGCCTCATCACATCAGTTGCATGAATTACAGACAGACAGACAGACAGACAGACAGCTCACAAGTAAGTAAATGTATGGATGTTAATTGTCCACTCGATGAAACATTGAAACGTGTTTCTTATTCATTCCTTCATTGCTTTCAACTCATTTCATAAGATACTCCTATCTATAAATAGGCTGGTCTGACTCAATCTGATTTAGTCTATAGGGTTCTGCTTACGAATCTAAATCTAACTTAGTTTGTAGGGTTTTGCGTTATTCATGGGTCAAACTAACCCGACCCATTTTCTAATGGGTCATGTTTTAACGAGTCCAGTCTAGCTCTACATGAGTCCGGCTGCCCAATTCGCTTAATGAGATTGTCGGATTTTTTTCTTTCGGTTTATTTGATCTTTTTTAAAGTAATTTTGATATATTAGTTCTTCATAATTTTAATTTTATTGAGATATAATTATATGCAAGTATAAATAATTTTTACATCATCAATAAATTTGCATTAATAAATTATAAATTTTTTTTATTAAAGTTTTAGATAAATATAACCATTTTTATTGAACTTACACATTAAACTATATTTTTTGTAATAATTTTTCAATTAGATGATAATATTTTTTTGATCAGTAATTAGATGATAATATTTTATGTATTTATTGATATTATTTTTACAAAAATGACATAAATTTTCAGATAATGGACCGGTCCGAAGCCCGATGGACTAACCGGGTCAGCTCAATCATCTTAAGAGCTTTGTCCCCGATGACATAAATATTTTTGGTGTTGCAGCCGTTCGTTTTGCACCTTTTTTTTTACTCAAAAAAAGAATATCTATCATTTTATTTTCGACAATATGTTTATTTATTTTTTTGAACGGAAAATATATATTATTAATTAAATCAACTCTCCATACAAGACGGACATAAACTGATAAATGTGGAGCTACAAACAAAATGCACCGTTTATAAGCGGAACATCAATGAAAATATCAAAACATACACCATATAATAGATGTGCACTTCTAATCTCATTTTTGGAAAGACAATCTAGTTTTCAAACCACTAAAGTAAACATCAACCTAACTCCAAAAGATGTCAGTAGACATCAACTTTCGATCTCGAATAAAAAATAGTCGCCTCATCAAAATCCAAAAAACAACTCATTAAGTCATAAGTTGATGAATCAACAGTAGAACGAAAACCTATACAAATAAATTTTAATTTACGGATCCCTTCAAACAGTTAACACCAACAACGCAGTAGAGGTTAACTAGATAAAAAAAATCAGAGTCAAATGACAATATGTTCATTTGAAAGGCAATATATATTTTTTTTTGAATAATTGAAAGGCAATATATTTATTTTATATTTTTATTGAAAAGAACAAGAATAATAATAAAAAAAAAGTATTGACCTAAATAAAGTAGAAAAAAGAAAAGAGCTTTTCATTCATCTAACTAGACAAGTGGCGTACATTCATTGGCTAGATTTATTTTTCCTAACGTTTTGAATAAAAACATAAGCTAAATATTTTTATAGCCGTTAGAACCCTTTCTACTCACTCATCATTCTCTCTCTCTGTAATCCACAAACCCAAAGAACAAAAATCATCACATTCTTCAACCTTATTTCTCACAAATTAAATTTTATTTTTTCGTTTCACAGATAATTTGGTCGAAAAATTCACTGAAAAAAAATGAAGGGAGTGAAAGGAAAATTGTTGAAGAAGCTCAAAACAATCAAACAGATCAATTATCTAAAACCAGATCGAATTCTTCAGGTAAAATCTTCAGATGGGTATGTTGATTTTCTACCAAAGATTCCATCTTTCAATATACCCAACCCGTTTGTTTCTCGAGAAAATGAGTCCAAGAAAATTGTCCAAAGTGAGAATTTGCAGGAAGAAGAGCCAGAAATCATTGATGTGGAAGAGCTAATGAAAGATCTTGAAGAAGATGAAGTAATGGGTTTGGTTGATGATGATTACAATGAAAACAAAGAGAATGTTTGTAACAATCACAATGGTGTTGTTTTGGTTTCACAGAGTTGTGTCAGAGAAGAAACAGAGTCGAAACAGAGTGAAGTTTTGAGAGAGAAAAAACCACCGTTGGTACCAAAAGCTAATATTGATAGAAAAAGGAAAAACCCTAATTCAGAGAGTGATGATTTGTCGTTTCGGAGACCGGATTTGAATTCAGGTAGCTTATTTGATCCGGAACTACTGGCTGCGTTCGAGGAAGCTGTAAAGGAACATTCTAGAATGATAGAAGAACAGAGGAAAAACAGAGTTGAAGAAGAGATAGAAAAAATTGAATTTTTTGATGAAGATGAAGAAATTCAAGTAGACCCTTTATTGTTTTTTGAAGAAAAGTGTCCACCAGGTGGTGATGGAACTGTGATTTTCTACACAACATCGCTTAGAGGAATCCGAAAAACATTCGAAGACTGCAACAAAATTCGATTCCTATTGCAAAGTTTTAAGGTTTTATATCTTGAGAGGGATATATCAATGCATAGAGAGTTTAAGGATGAACTATGGAGCCTTTTAGGTGAGAAAATTGTGCCTCCAAGGCTTTTTATTAAGGGAAGATATATAGGTGCAGCAGAAGAAGTTTTGAGTTTGCATGAACAAGGAAAGTTGAAGAAAATCTTTGAAGGTGTTCCAATTGATTATTCTAATGGTCCTTGTGATGCTTGTGGTGGTTTAAGGTTTGTGATGTGTTTTAAGTGTAATGGTAGCCATAAGATTTTGGTAGAGAAAGAAGATATTATTGAGTGTTTGCTGTGTAATGAGAATGGATTGATTGTGTGTCCTAATTGTGGCTAGATGGAGAATTTTGTTCATACTTGTATTTTGTTTAATTTGAGGTAATAGTGTTTATAGTTCTTTGTTGTGATACATTGATAGAGTTTTTGTAAGTAGTTGAATATGTTGGAATTTCATTCTTTCATTTTTTGGAAAGTGTTATAGACACTTCATTGGCTGTTTGTACTATTTTTTGTTGAAATCTATAGTTGTTTTAATATAGATTATGTGTAATTTTTCAATGTCTCTATATTCATACCTCGAAATAAAAGGACTCTATTGCGCTCAATCGGAAGGATTTATTTTCTGTCGCGCGATGCAATGTCAATAATCAAAATGCATTTTATTATTAATAACTTTTACTAATTAAACTAGCCAAAGCATAGTCTCTTGTCTTTCTTTTCTATGGATTATGGAGATATGCATAACAAATGCACCAAATTTAGGAAAATTGCAATAACATAATGTCTAGCAATGAAACTTAAAAGATAATTTTACTCAACTACCACTTTCACAAACACTAGAGTATCATTCCAACAATGTACAAAAAAAAAGAGAGTATCATTCCAACAACTATTCTTGTAGGGATGGTTGTACAGTGTACTAATGTTTGGTTAAAGTATATAGTGATATAAACATGTGCATGTATTGGGGGGAAAAGGTGTTGAGCAAAGTGGTGGCCGGTGTTGAGCACTTCACATCAAGGTTGAGTTGTTGGTGGTGCAAGTATTATGGCGCTCAAGTCAGTAAAACGTGTGAAGTTATGTATAAGGTTGTGAGATAACGTACCTCAATCCTCATGGGGAAAGAATACGTATAGGTCCAGTGCAGAGCCGTTGTTATTGATGAGAGTGAAGAGGTTACGGGGACCTCATCAATGGTGAGAAGGAATCAAGGTAAATGACTTTGATTTGACCATTAAGACCTTGATTCCTTGTGCAGACTACAAGCATAGCTTGCTTGTGTCCGCCGAGATATGTGGAAGGTTGGATCATCAAAGTGGACTGGTCGCCTTATGTATTTGGGCCTAGCAAAAGGGAGAACATGGACCTTGGTACACTACATAACAACACTTACCATATTACTATTTTTTGACACAAATTTTGCTTACTATGCATATTGAAAAAAATTGACTATTGCTACTAATTAAGAAGTGTAACATCCCTGGTTTCTTATTGCATAAAAATTGTAACAAAAATATTATAGCTTCCATAATTCATCCCTAGTTTATTTATTACTTATTGATAGATTTGTTTTCTGATATGAGAAATACGTTGCATTTCAATGGTTTTATTATCTGTTGCAGTTTCATCACCACCATAAACAGATTCATAATAATTCATTTTGAACATATTGAAGACATCAATTCATCAAAAGCAACAACAGTTTCACTTTCACAGTGTAAATGTCTGCGTTAAAGATTATTATATATCTGAACTCATGCTATGATATTATTTTAATTAAGAAATCAGAATAAATATGATAAATAATCTAAGGTTATTTGTTTTCTCAATATATTTAGTCTCATTTTGTTTCTGTATTTTGTAACGTTTAGGATCATTAATACATATTAATATTCCATTCACATCTTAAATATACAGTTACATCTCTTCATGTCTACATTTTATACCTATCTCTTCTTAGCCATCTTTCTCTTAAATCTTAATCTATCTTTGCTTCAATATTCAACATGTTGCAGCTTCAAAGTCCTTCTGTTCTCTTACTTTCATCATTGTTTTTAACATTATTTCTGTATCAATGTTCAGCTACACAATTCATAGTGGGGGAGTCATCAGGTTGGGTTATTCCACCATATCCAACATACTACACTAATTGGACTAACTCCAATTTCTTTAGACAAGAAGACTCTCTAGGTAAAAAAGCCTAATAAATTTTCTTTGATATGCATGTGTACAATGTATATATAGATTTCAATTTCATTTTTCATGTGTTACAAAATCAAAATTGGATTCTCTTTTGTCAGAGATTTCTTGCATCCGCACATTCTGAATATCGGTGGTCGTTCAATCAAGTAGCCCAAAAAAATGATTTTAACTTTTGTTTTATAATTTAAAAAAGCAAACTTGAATTCAACCGCTGATGTCCCGAATGTGTGAATGCACGAAATCCTGACTTCAGTGAATCCGAATTCCAAAAAAATCATTCTCCTAAAACACTTGTATGTTATATATCAATCTTTGTATGTGTATAATATTCAATATAGTTTTTATGTGTATAATTGACATCCTTTGAAAATTTGACAAAATATACGATTGTTCTAATGAATTGAGATGTGTTAAAACAGAATTCAACTTTGATACAAAATTCTACAACCTAATTCAAGTATCACAATCTGAGTATGATCATTGCACATCACTTGAACCGATCAAGGTATTCAACACTAGTCCTATAAATTTTCCATTGAAGGATAGAGGTATCTACTACTTCATATGCAGTGTCTCAAATTATTGTACTTTAGGCCAAAAAGTTACAATTAATGTTCATGAAATTGCTCCACAAAATCCACCACCATCAGCATCACCTCCATTGCAACAACCACCAAAGATATCTCCACAATTATCACCAAATGGTTCAGCTCCTCAACCTAGTGGTGCGTTGAGTACCCCTCCAGCACCTATAAATGCATCATCTCCTACTTCTCAAGGAGGTAATATAGGGTGTCCTACACCATCTTCAATTCAAGGAGTGAAGAATAATATTAATGTGGCCTTATTGGTTTCTGCTACATTCCTAGGATTTTCAGCGATGTAGGAAAGGCGTGACGTTTTCAAGGTGTTTTTATAGATTAGATTTGATTCTAATTAGTGATTTGGTAGGGTTAATTTAATTTTGGTATTTATTAACTTAAATTGCAATTCTCATTTAGTTGTTATGTTTATGTAATGGAATATTTTGATTTTTCAGTATTTGAGCAGACTTTATCAGTTTGTTAATGAGATTTTTTTATCAGTAGGAATCGAACTCCGAATAATTCTGCTTGATATCAAATTAAATAAACACGAATAGGCAAAACGACCGTGCAACTTTATAGCTTTAATCTTTTAAACTGCAACTTTTATTCACAAGCATATGTTTCATTTTAACTGCAATATATTATCAAGCATTGATTATAATTAAAAGTATACTAATAATAGTATTTGTATAATACATTTCATCGATAGGAAAAAGTAACAGCTTTTCAAAAAAAATAAAAGAGTAACGTTTTGTTCATATACTGTGAGATATAGGAGAGTACTAACTTGATCATAGCTTCTGCAAATGAAACAAATTACATTACACTAGCACATGAAACAAATTATATTACAAAACAATTAAGGGCTAATTTTAAAAGATATAACTAAATGATACTACAAAATAGATTTTTGGTCACTGTAAACTAAAATCAAAATCTTTCAAAAATACTAACATTGTTAGCATCTAGAGAATATCATTGACCAACTTGACACCCCATTGATAATCAACACATCTTTTCATGTAAGGAAAAATTGTGCCAATATCATCTATGGGTTTTTCCATGCAATCAAGTTTAGGAGTTATATGAAAACAAGGCTCCATAGAGACATCTTGCACACAAGGCGAATCGGGGATGTTGCTGTCTAGTAACTTGTGAAGAACCAATGGCTTTAAGCCTCCCAAACTCTGAGCCACATACCCAAAAGTTGACATAGAGCTAGTAACCGAAACATCACACAAACTTAATAGATATATGTCTATCAATGCTTTCGTGTTGTGCAAGTTATCATCAAATTTTTGATGATCTTCATGACTTGGCTGATGAACTCCTATGATTTCACCTGTAATAGTAGGTTTGTTCAAATACATATTCCTAAGATTCTCACCATATTCTGGATGTAAAGATGCTACCAAAACAGACTTCAAAATCTGATTTTTCAATGGAGGGTCTTTTGTAATATTTGTTGCAAAATCAGGTAGTATGTTATGATTTTGGGTGCATTTCGAAACTTGACCCATGATTGTTTCATATGGTGTGAGTTTAGGATCAAATACTCTTATTTGGATTCCAATCTTCACTTCCGCTGTGGCTAAATATGCTTGATAGAATCTTTTGATCGGTCCCCATACATCATTTGAAGGGAGAAATAGGTAACGTCCCAAATGGTGAAAAATTGTGTCTTCGTTTGGGAACATTTTGTTTAGCTCTTGGTTAAATGATGGAACCATGAAAAGACCCGGTACAAAATATTGATTTGATGTTACAATCAAGAGGGTTACTTTATGTAGAAGATATTGGCTACGGTCACAATAGAAAAAAAGTTCAGGATCAGGAATTGAATGATACATTTTGAGATGTACAATTGATGGAAATAGTAACTCCTTTGATGTGTTTTCCTTGTCCCTTTTTAGCATGCTTTTATATGTTTCAAAATATTGTCCTTGGATGTAGTCACAAATAGGAAAATCTTTAGGCAATATCCATGATGAATTGGGGAATGGTTCACAAAATAGGCCAACCATATCATTAAGAGACTCTACTAGTAGGACTCGATCGGTGAGGATTGCGTATAGGAATATTGAAGCCATGCTCAACATTCTGTTTCCTAAGCCATCAGCATGTGTCCATATTATGTACTTACATGATCCTGCTTTAGTAACATTGGATTTGAATCTATTGAGGTTTACCATGGTTCTATTGTAACCTCTAGTATGAGGTCCACATCTTCTGTGAAGATCTTCATAGCGACGAAGTTTTAATATGAGATATGCGGAAGGTTTATGAGGTGATACCTTGCGGTATAAGTAAGATTGAAATCTGCTCAAGCATGAACCTTTATCGAATCCAGAAGAGAATAGCCCATCAAGGAGTTTGTCAGCATGAGTTTTAGTTGATGGTAATGAACTATTTTTTGAACCTGCATAAATTAGAACATGATAAATATTGTTAGTAGAATACCGATACTCGGACACTCATTTTTTCTTACAACTGTGAGTGTGACACCTAATTAATCACGATAAAAATGTAGTTAATTCAGTTTAGTCGATGGTTTATTCAATTAACAATCAAAATTGTGGCACTGTGTACTTGATTAACCACAATTTTGAACGCAGTCTAAATTAACCGTCTATACAACTTAATTAACCAAAGTGTTGCAGACGTAAAGAAAGTTGGATAGTGAGTAGCAACGTAAAAGCTATGATATCAAAGTTTATAACATATAAGCTATAGAAATTTATATTACCAATATTTGAGTCTGTAAAATTCTTGGTTCGCAACCCGTTAGACGTGATTACCCTTGAAGACAAATCTTTTGCTGTCACATTTTGATCTCTTCCATTTAGTATATTTGAAAACCACTGACCAGAGGTGAGTATTAATATGAGTAGAGAGAAAGCTATGGTAAAGATGAACACTGAAGGTTTGAATCCCAGCCAATACATGGTTTGCTTCAATGACTTGTAATTAGCAAATCACTTTATAGCTCCTTCAAGATCAATATGAATAATGCACATAATCAATCTCTCAGAAAAAACATATAAAAACAAGAATCAAAGAAAGGATAAGTAATAAGAAAGAAACATGTACACAACCTGAAAAGTACAAACAAGTAATAAGAAAGAACAGTGATGACTGAAATAAAAAGCAGCAAGATTTTTCATTTTTCTAGAGCAAACAGATGAAGAAATATGGTGCACCTTGTTGGAGTAGAGAAAAAGCAACGTCTTTCTGCAAGAAGGAAAAAGAAGTGTTGCAGAAGAGAAGCATAAACCAAAAGATGGAATGGTGATTAGAAAAAGAGGGAATAAGAAACAGTTTATGAAACCGAAAAATAGGGACATAATTGTAATTACATTATTAATGTGTTTCATTTCAGCTATGGGCAGGGATTTAGTTTTAATGGCCCATTATTTGTTTTAATACTCTCTCCTTCCTAAATTATAAGAGAAAATTGATCAACAAAAGTTAATGTATCTGGTTAAGAATTTGGTTCAGATACATCAAATTTTGTTGATCAACTTTCACTTATATTTTGAAACGGAGTATATGGGAATGTGTTAACAAACTTAATCTTTTTTTTGGTAAAGATAGGTGGTGCTTTTCTTCAATAGTCTCATGAACTTAGTTCAATTGATTGAACATCACATTATATATACAAAATGTTAATTGACGCTGAATTTAATATGGAGAACCGCAGTTCGATCACAAACCGGATTGAATGAAAAAAAATGACAAAATCATTAAACCAAATTGATTAATCGCATCCACCAAATGTTGACATATTTATGTTCTTCTCTTTGTTTCCTCTATGCTGGTGCCACCGCGCCTACTTCCGTCGCCACCGTACCGGTAACGTCCACTGCCTCTATGTGTGTTCATCTCCTCTGATTCTCCACACTATCACCGATATTTGAATTTTGCTATCTAATTATACTAGTTTAATTTCAAATTGGTTCATTTGATTATTAATGAAAAAGTATATAAGTCAATTAAAGTGCTTAGAATCAAAATGGATATTGGGATTAATACTTGATTTGCTAAACAAAGTTGATTACTAAGTTTGCTAATTGCTTCTGTTAAACCTTATGTTTTGTTCAAGCTTGCAACATAAGTAATTAGATTTTTAATTGTGTTACTAATAATTGATGTTAGGGTTAGTTGCCAAAGTGCATGCATGATATTTGTTTGGTGCAAGTGTATCGATATTTTGAATTCTTTACTAGATTGAAGCATGAACAACATTTGCGCCAATTTGTATCGACTTTCATATAATAGTTTCTTCACTAACAAAATATATAACTAATGGCTGAAATCATGAAACAGATTATATTACAAAACAATTAATGGCTAATTGTAAAACATATTACTAAATGATACTACAAAATAGATTTTTAGTAGGTGAAAATGTTGTTTTTTGTTTTGAATGAAAATGAAAAATGCAGAGAAGGAACGTAAAAAGAGAGTAATGCTGCAAAGTTATTTTATTTGATACTAATTGATATGCTTAAATACAAAGAGTAACAACTGAATGCAAAATACTGCTCCATGATTTTAGCAACCACTAACTAAGTGAAAACAAATGAGAAACTAACTTATAGCCAACAAAATAGGAAACTAAAAAACACTAACAACAAAATATTAGATATTTTGCTTTGACTTATTCAAACTGAAATTACTTTGCCAGCATCAAAAGACACGTTTCAACAGAAAACTTAAATCGGAAACCTTAAAAAATAATATTGGGTTTTTCCATCTACAGAATATCATTGACCAACTTGACACCCCATTGATAATCAACACATCTCTTCATGTAAGGAAAAATTGTGCCAATATCATCTATGGGTTTTTCCGTGCAATCAAGTTTAGGAGTTATCAGATAACAAGGCTCCGTAGAGAAATCTTGCACACAAGGCGAATCAGGGATTTTGCTGTCTAGTAATTTATGAAGAACCAATGGCTTTATGCCTGCCAAACCCTGAGCTACATACCCAAAAGTTGATACAGAGCTAGTAACCAAAACATCACACAAACTTAATAGATATATGTCTGTCAATGCTTTCTTGTTGTGCAAGTTATCATAAAACTTTTGATGATCTTCATGACTTGGCTGATAAACTCCGATGATTTCCCCTGTAACAGTAGGTTTGTTCAAATACATAGTCCTAAGATTCTCGCCATATTCTGGATATAATGATGCTACCAAAACAGACTTCAAGATCTGATTTTTCAATGGAGGGTCTTTTGAAACATTTGTGGCAAAATCGGGTAGTATCTTATGATTTTGGGTGCATTTCAAAACTTGACCCATGATTGTTTCATATGGTGTGAGTTGAGGATTAAATACTCTTATTTGGATTCCAATTTTCACTTCTGCCCTGGCTAAATATGCTTGATAGAATCTTTTGATCGGTCCCCATACATCATTTGAAGGGAGAAATAGGTAACGTCCCAAAAGGTGAAAAATTATGTCTTTGTTCGGGAATATTTTGTTAAGCTCTTGGTTAAAGGATGGAACCATAAAAAGAGCAGGTACAAAATATTGATCTGATGTTACAATCAAAAGGGGTACTTTATGTAGAAGATGTTGGCTATGGTCACAAGAGAAAAAAAGCTCATGTTCATTAATTGAATGATACATGTTGAGATATACTCCTATAATTGATGGTAATAGTAACTCCTTTGAAATGTTTTCCTTGTCCCTCTTTAGCATGCTTTCATATGTTTCGAAATATTGTCCTTTGCTGTTGTCACTAAGAGGAAAATCTTTAGGCAATATCCATGATGAATTAGGGAATGGTTCACAAAATAGGCCAACCATTTCGTCATGAAATTCTACTAGTAGGACTCGATCAGTGAGAATTGCGTATAGGAATACTGAAGCCATGCTCACCATTCTGTTCCCTAAGCCATTAGCAGCTGTCCATATCATGTACTTACATGATCCTGCTTTAGTAACATTGGATTTGAATCTATTGAGCTTTACCATTGTTCTCTTGTAAGCTCTACTATGAGGTCCACATCTTCTGTGAAGATCTTCATAGAGACGAAGTTTTGATATGAAATATGGAGAAGGTTTATGAGGTGATGCCTTGCGGTATAAGTAAGACTGATATCTGCTTAAACATGGTCCTTTATCAAATCCAGAAGAGAAAAGCCCATCAACGTGTTTGTCAGCATGACTTTTACTGGGTGATGAACGGTTTTTTGAACCTACAGATATTTGAACATGTAAAATATTGTTAATAGAGCAATGATATTCAAACACTCATTTTTTTCCTAGGGTCTGTTTGGCAAAATTAGCGGATAGCTTATAAGCTAGCTGATAGCTTATAGCTTATAGCTTATAGCTGATAGCTGATGGCTGATAGCTTATAGCTGATAAGCTAATTAAAGTGTTTGGTAAAATCAGCGGTTCACATAATAATAAATGTAAAATGACATAAAAGGACATTCAAAATTAATAATTATTTTATATCTAAAATATTTAGAATTTAGTAATTTAAATTTATTAATTTGATATAAATTTAATATATTATTATATTAACGTATTTTTAATTTTACCCAAAAAAAGAACACACTTCAATAAAATATAACTAAGTTGAAAAAATAAATAAAGAGTGAATTATGCGTAACCAAAAGATGAAAAAAGGAAACAATAAATTCAGCTGAAAAAAAAGAAGAAACATTATTATATATTAGTTTGTACAAAAAAGTATATATTAGCATATACTAATTCCGTGAAAAAAAAAAAAAACATATACTAATGATAGGTGTAAATATATACTACTAAAGTATTGTAATAGCACTCACTTACCAAGCTAAAAAACAAAATAAAGCTTCAATCAAAACGAAAGAAAAAAAAGACTATCGTTGAAAAAGAAAACAGCTTGAAAATAAAAAAAAATAAAGTCTCATGCTGGCTGAAAAAAAAAAACATAAAAGAAAGCTATGGTAGCAACAAAATCCTAAATAACTAAGCTCCCAATAACTTTAAATTATACTAACAAAGGGTAAATGTGAATTTTCATTAAAATAATAAGGGCAAAAATGGAATAAAAAGTGATAAGCTATAAGCTATAAGCTCAAACGCTATTTAAAATAGCGTCTGGGAAATAAGCTAAAAGCTAGTCAAATAAGCTATAAGCTCGTTTTGAAATGTAGTTACCAAACAGAGCTTTTTTTAACAAATGAGCTTATAAGCTATAAGCTAAAAGCTATAAGCTCATTTAGGTGTCTTGCCAAACAGACCCCTAGAAAATCAACACCGGATTAATCACGTTAAAAAATGCAGTTAATTCAGCGAATAGATGGTTTATTCCATTCAATGTCAAAAATGCGGTACATGATTAACCACAATTTCACTACAAATTTTTACATGTGATGAACCAAGCATCACTACAAATTTTTTAAAAGCTATGATATCAAAGTTTGTAACATATAAGCTATAGAAATGGATATTACCAATATTTGACCCTGTAAGTTTCTTGGTTCCCAAGCCATCACATGTGATTTCCCTTGAAGACAAATCTTTTGCTGTCACATTTTGATCTCTTCCATTTAGTATATTTGAAAACCACTGACCAGAGGTGAGTATTAATATGAGTAGAGAGAAAGCTACGGCAACGATGACCAATGAAGGTTTGGTACCATTTATAGTAAATCCCAGCAATACCATTCTTGATTCAATGACTTTGTAGTAATCACTTTATAGTTCCTTCAAGATCAATCAACATAATCAATCTCTCAGAAAATGTATAAATTACAAATAATATAAAAACAAGAATCAAATTATTTAATTCTATCTAAAAACAAGAATCAAAGAAAGGCAAAGTAATAAGAAAGAAACATGTACACAACCTGAAAAATACAAGTGGAGAGAAAAAAGAAGAAAGAACAGTGATGACTCAAATCAAAAGCAGCAAGATGTTTCAATGATTATGTGGTGTACCTTGTTGGAGTAGAGACAAAGCAATGTCTTTCTGCAAGAAGAAAAGAGAAGAGTTGCAGAAGAGAAGCATAAACCAGAAGATGGAATGGTGAATACAAAAAGAGGGAATAAGAAACTGTTTATGAAACTGAAAAATAGGGACAAAATTGTTATTAAATTGTTAATGTGTTTTCATTCAAACTATATGGGCAGGGATTTATTTTTGTGGCTCATGGGCTGAAGCATGAAGTTGTTAACAAGCTCAATCTAGTTGTCTCCTATTTTTTGGGCAAAAGGTCCTAACCATGTGATTTTCTTGCCCTCAAACCTCTCACGTCCGACTTAAAAAGGCAAAAATAGATTGTCGAGTTCTATAACTCGAAATATGTTTTTTAGTTTTCAAGTTCTAGAATTCAAAATAAAGGGTTTTGAATTCTAGAAGTTGAATATGTGTCGATGATTCGAATCTATTTTTCCATTTCTATTTTGGAGAACTACTTTATTTCAACATTTTAAAAAAATCGATGCAGTCTAGATGCACATTTTCGGACAGACAAAAGTCATGGTGTTATAAGGAGGTAGCATTCTTGAGGTAACAAAACAATTAGGTGCGATATCATGTAAGTATAGCTAAATTGTTGGTGGGCAATGCAAGGATAAAGATACGCAAAATTCGAGTTTAAAATATGAAATTCTCTACTTCTTCGTATTTATTATAAACGAGATATAGAAAAAACTACATTAATACAAAACAAAAATAGCATGACAAAAAAATCAACATAAAATTGAAGGATGCCTTTGGTTGAATTTTAAACATGTACATTACAATTAAAATATAGTAACAACATTAATCTTTCGATTTTCACTATGTTTGGGAGATGACTTGAACCACTTGATGTCATAACTCGCCTCGAACTTTAGACTACTAGGGTCCTTTCTCTTAAGCATTAGAAGGTGAAAAACACAAATTAATTATATTTTTCTTATTGTTGAGAATAACATATTTAAATAGTATTCTCAAATTTAGAAAATATGATGGGAATCCAAAACATGCCCAACCCAATACAAGCTAAGTGATTAATTTGCACAGTACAATATAAATTTCATTATCTCAGCATCAAATATTAAATTTTGTCACACATATCAACCAAAACAAAAACACATACATTTGCATGAATTACACTGATTGATACACTGATTGGTATGTCTTTCTACAAACAGGACAAGTCAAATTCATTCTCAACCAAGGATCAACACACATCACATGAAACAAATGACCACAACCAGGAAGCATTCTCAACAAATCAGCTTCTTTATAATCCATCAAACATATAGAACAGCAACAACTACTACTTGAATTAATATTATTGCTGTTACATAATTTCACTTCAGATAAATATGGTAGTGTACCATTTTGATCATAGCTTCTACACACATTTGTTGCATTTTGATCTAACCGTGGTCGTGGTTGCAATTGATCGGTCGGTTCCGCTACAACAGTAATTGTAGTCGCGTGGTTTGTGTCGCGCGCAACCGGTTGAGGAGATCGAGTTTGAAGGGGCAGTGTAACATCCCGAAATTTTAAAACGATATAATTATTAAAAATGTTATTTATTTAGAAAATGTGGCTATATTTTTTTCTTTCATAAATATAAAATATGATTGAATTGCTACTTTAAATAAAATGATTACATTAAATATTTCAAAGGTAAAACTACATTGGTCAAATTAACTGTTTCAAAATTACAGATGATAAAACCCAATTTATTTTTCCCCGCCGCATGCAAACTTCAATAATCATCATTCACTGCATCAACTTTTGTACCTAAAATGTTGGTTGCAAGGGTCAATATTCCTAAACCACAAGTACGATCATAAAGAACATAAAAACATAAAATAAGAAGAATGATAAAACACTCGCCACATAAAAGATAAAACCAATTAGCACAAATAAATTAATAACTTAAGAAATCACACTTTTAAGACACAATGCATGCAACTAGACCATGATCCGGATATCGCCCCAATCGGCATAACAATTTCAATCGCCCCATTTGGCACCTAAAAACAAATCGCCCCATTTGGCAGTTACTAATAAGATCGCCCCAATTGGCACATAGTAACAAATCGCCCTATTTGGCATTTAGTAATCGCCCCATTTGGCACTTAGACACAACTACATGCAATGCTATGCTCATTATAGACATCATCAAATAAAAATATAATCCTCTATATTTGGATTGAAAACAGCACAATAATCAATATGATATATTAAATCCAACATTAATTTCAGCAAGTAACCATATGATAAACTCAAACCGTCCTTAGCACAAGTGCCTACAAAACCATCACTTCACAAACTCAACATAGATGACACACAAAATTAATGAACAAACATGTTCACGTAGACCTATAATAAAATCATGTTCTTAATTATTAATAATTTATTTGAACTAAAGTTTCTACCTATTATTTGATAAGAATTCTATCACTTTCTTACCCTATGATTCTATGGTCAATATGATTGTACCGGAATATAAGCCCTTACCTCTAAAAGCTTCTTCTCCGATGACTCTGATTCAATACCACGACCAAGCACACGATCAAAATCTTAAAGTGTCTCTGCTACTAAGAATCGCTATAGAGTAGTGTGTTGCTATATGTAAGCAATGAGTTGGTGATTATTTAGAAGACTCGAATTAAAGCAAAATGGAACAAACTGTGCTGCATGATTTGAAGTATACGGGTGGGAGAAAGAAAAGAAACTGATGGAATGGATTTAAATAGAAAGATAAATACTAACGTAGTAACTTTTGTTTTCTCAATATGATAACTGCCCGTTAGATTTTGTAGGATGAGGCTCTATGCACGTTCTCTCACAAGGAAGTAAAAGTGGAGAAAGTGGTTAATAAATCATACAAAGAAAGGGGTTGATCTAGTCTCCCACTATACTATTCTTTGGTCACGTTTTCCTTTCTTTTCTTTACTGGTATGAATAATGGATAACTACTATAGTTACTAATGCTATTTTAAGTTAGCAAAAGACACACTACATATCTTAATTTATTTTAAGAGATAACCTTCACTTAATTAAAAAAATATGATTACTATACTATAACAATATATTCAACAAGTCAATAAAATAATTTATTAGATCAAAATAAAATATAAAGACAATAATCAAATAATTATTAAATAAAATATTAAAATAATCATAAGTAAATATTAGGGTGTTACATTCTTACCCCCTTAAAATAGTTTCGTCCTCGAAACTTAATCATAAAAAAATAAGGTACTATTCTTTTAAATCAATATCGACAAGATAAGTAATTTTAACATTAGTAAATATCGGCTCTCATAAAAGATAAAATTTCATTTTAATTGAAACTCCATCACTAAGGCTGTGAAAATATTAATCGTCACTAAGTCACCACGATAGTAATTGCCTTCAAGACCTTTCACTAAGTCACTAAGCCACAAAGATAATATTTACACCATTAAAGTCTTCCACTAAACCACAAGCCACAAAGATAGTATTTTTCATTAAGACCTTCCACTAAGCCACTAAACCACGAAGATAAAGATGCCACAAATAATCACACATAAACCATAAAAAGTCAACCACAAAAATCACAAATTAATTAAAGCATACGTAATCAAGATCGCTCCCACCCCAAAAAAAAACTTGTCCGAGGATCATTGCTCTGATACCAAATGTAACATCCCGAAATTTTAAAACGATATAATTATTAAAAATGTTATTTATTTAGAAAATGTGGCTATATTTTTTCTTTCATAAATATAAAATATGATTGAATTGCTACTTTAAATAAAATGATTACATTAAATATTTCAAAGGTAAAACTACATTGGTCAAATTAACTGTTTCAAAATTACAGATGATAAAACCCAATTTATTTTTCCCCGCCGCATGCAAACTTCAATAATCATCATTCACTGCATCAACTTTTGTACCTAAAATGTTGGTTGCAAGGGTCAATATTCCTAAACCACAAGTACGATCATAAAGAACATAAAAACATAAAATAAGAAGAATGATAAAACACTCGCCACATAAAAGATAAAACCAATTAGCACAAATAAATTAATAACTTAAGAAATCACACTTTTAAGACACAATGCATGCAACTAGACCATGATCCGGATATCGCCCCAATCGGCATAACAATTTCAATCGCCCCATTTGGCACCTAAAAACAAATCGCCCCATTTGGCAGTTACTAATAAGATCGCCCCAATTGGCACATAGTAACAAATCGCCCTATTTGGCATTTAGTAATCGCCCCATTTGGCACTTAGACACAACTACATGCAATGCTATGCTCATTATAGACATCATCAAATAAAAATATAATCCTCTATATTTGGATTGAAAACAGCACAATAATCAATATGATATATTAAATCCAACATTAATTTCAGCAAGTAACCATATGATAAACTCAAACCGTCCTTAGCACAAGTGCCTACAAAACCATCACTTCACAAACTCAACATAGATGACACACAAAATTAATGAACAAACATGTTCACGTAGACCTATAATAAAATCATGTTCTTAATTATTAATAATTTATTTGAACTAAAGTTTCTACCTATTATTTGATAAGAATTCTATCACTTTCTTACCCTATGATTCTATGGTCAATATGATTGTACCGGAATATAAGCCCTTACCTCTAAAAGCTTCTTCTCCGATGACTCTGATTCAATACCACGACCAAGCACACGATCAAAATCTTAAAGTGTCTCTGCTACTAAGAATCGCTATAGAGTAGTGTGTTGCTATATGTAAGCAATGAGTTGGTGATTATTTAGAAGACTCGAATTAAAGCAAAATGGAACAAACTGTGCTGCATGATTTGAAGTATACGGGTGGGAGAAAGAAAAGAAACTGATGGAATGGATTTAAATAGAAAGATAAATACTAACGTAGTAACTTTTGTTTTCTCAATATGATAACTGCCCGTTAGATTTTGTAGGATGAGGCTCTATGCACGTTCTCTCACAAGGAAGTAAAAGTGGAGAAAGTGGTTAATAAATCATACAAAGAAAGGGGTTGATCTAGTCTCCCACTATACTATTCTTTGGTCACGTTTTCCTTTCTTTTCTTTACTGGTATGAATAATGGATAACTACTATAGTTACTAATGCTATTTTAAGTTAGCAAAAGACACACTACATATCTTAATTTATTTTAAGAGATAACCTTCACTTAATTAAAAAAATATGATTACTATACTATAACAATATATTCAACAAGTCAATAAAATAATTTATTAGATCAAAATAAAATATAAAGACAATAATCAAATAATTATTAAATAAAATATTAAAATAATCATAAGTAAATATTAGGGTGTTACAGGCAGAGTGCATACATAAGAAGCAATTGTAATTAAAAGTGTTACAATTATTAAACATACAAGAAATATGATGAAATAACCCATTCTTCTAAAATCTTCATCATGAATGTTCATGTCTACTATCTATACACAGTTACACACATATATATCATGTGATAATTGGTTTCTAATGTATTTCAGTATTTATGTTCGCTGATTTTAAGTATGGTTTTGTTTATTTATGCTAATTAATTAATGTTATGGAAAATCTATAGTGAAGTGACGTTTCCGTAATGGCAAATCTATATGTTCGAAGCTTAATTTGTCCTTTTGTAAGAAAAATAATCTTATATTAGTGCTGCGTAACGTTATATTTATGTACATATATTATATCGTATATATTTTTTCTTTTGAGTCAACGATAATAATCCATAAGGAACGTTAATCTAACATGAGGTGGTGCTGTGCAGTGTTACAGTAGATTATGAGATTAGTTTATGGATTAACATAAATTATTCATTCTATGTCGAATAAAATGCAAATGATTTGAGTTAAGTATGTATTACTAATGTTTAAGTTCCATCATGCTTGAATTACAGGTTTCAACTTTAGAAAGTGTCGAGAACACATGAAAAAAGAGAGTCAAAGTAATCAGACCAAACATTCTTTACACAAATCTGAATACTAGAGTACGAGATCAATTTATGGACCATCATAAATCATTCATTGTATCTCAACTAAACGTGAATGATTTGAGTTACGTTTTAGTTACGTATATAATAACGTCTAAATTTCATCATGCTTGAATCACATGTTTCAACTTTAGAAGGTGTCAAGAACACTTGAAAGAAAAGAGTCAGAGTAATCAGACAAGACATTCATTACTCAAATTCGAACACTAGAGTAAGAGAGTAGTTTATGGCCATCATAAATTATTCATTCTATCTTGAACCAAACGTGAATGACTAGTTATGTATTAACGTTCAAGTTTCATCATGTTTGAATCACATGTTTCAACTTTAGAAGGTGTCAGGAACACTTGAAAGAAAATTAAAGAGTCAAAAGTAATCAGACATGACATTCATTACCCAAATCTGAACACTAAAGTACGAGATTAGTTTAGGACCATCATATATTATTCATCCTATCTCGAACTAAACGTGAATGACTTGAGTTACATACGTATTAACGTTCAAGTTTCATCATGCTTGAATCACATGTTTCAACTTTAGACAGTGTCAAGAACGCTTGAAAGAAAAGAGCCATAGTAATTAGACAAGACATTCATTACCCAAATCTGAACACTAGAGTACGAGATTAGTTTATGGCCCATCATAAATTATTCATTTCAATCTCGAACTAAACGTGAATGACTCGAGTTATGTATGTATTAACGTCCAGGTTTCATCATGCTTGAATCACATGTTTCAACTTTAGACAATGTCAAGAACACTTGAAAGAAAAGAGCCAAAGTAATTAGACAAGACATTCATTACCCAAATCTGAACACTAGAGTACGAGATTAGTTTATGGCCCATCATAAATTATTCATTTCTATCTCGAACTAAACGTGAATGAATCGAGTTACGTACGTATTAACGTCCAAGTTTTATCATGCTTGAATCACATGTTTCAACTTTAGAAGGCGTCAAAAACACTTGAAAGAAAAGAGACAAAGTAATCAGACAAGATATTTATTGTCCAAATCTGAACATTAGAGTACAAGATTAATTTATGGATCATCATAAATTATTCATTGTATCTCGAACTAAACGTGAATGACTTGAGTTACGTATAACATTCAAGTTCCATCATTCTTGAATCACATGTTTCAACTTTAGACGGTGTTAAGAATACTTGAAAAAAAAGAACCAAGTAATTAAACAAGACATTCATTACTCAAATCTAAACACTATACCTGATTAATTTATGAACCATCATAAAGTATTCATCCTATCTCAAACTATTTTGTTTTGGGTCTAATCGCGACAAACACATACCGCTACCATCTTTATGATCGGCAGTCTCATCGTGAGAAAAAAAAATACAAAATTTGATTGAATTGACCATCGGAAAAATTCAACAAAAAAGATTATGCACATTGTGTAATGTCCCATACAAAATCACTATACACACTTATAATTGTTATTTAAAACAAAAATAAAAATAAAATCTATCAATTAAAATTTAAAACATAAAATTATATACTCACAAAACAGTAATTTGATTTACAACATCTCAATATTGAAAGCTAATAATTAACTTGAAGCTAGCAATGATTTTCTACATATGGGACAATTTGAATGTAACCTAAGCCATGGATCAACACAAGCAACATGATAAAGATGACCACAATCAGGAAGTAACCTCAACATGTCACTTTCTTTATAGTCTCCTAAGCAAATAGAGCAAGTTGAAGTTGAAGAACCATCTAAATTCTTTTCAATTTGAGAGTATAACATTTTTGGGTATTCTTCAAAACTTGTGTCCCTATGACGGCGAAGTCCTCGCTCCATGATCGAGTCTTCCTGACGATGTGGTGGTAAACCGGACAAAATATTGATCATGTTCGGACCTGACGACATACGAAGCCGAACACAAGCAATAACAATTGTAAGAACCAAGAATATGAGAGCAAACACAAATGTTAAGATGTATGTGAACCCATTTGCATCAAGATCGTTGTTGTTTTGGGGTTGTGAGGTGCTATTGTTGTTCATCATCTCTTGACCAAAATTTGTAATTGGATTTGGTTTTGGTTTAGAATACTTGCTTGTTTGTTTAACTAGCTGAAATTTTTTTACCATTAATTTAATTCTACATTAATTTAATTTTGGGGTCAACGTTTATTATATGTCTTTTTCACAATTTATTTCACAGTACTATAACAACATTAATTAATCATGTTCTTTTAATTAAATGGTATTTTTTGTTGGCTTATCTTTCCGAGTGGCGTATGGGACGGAATTGATGATAATGACTTAACAATAAACTTAATTCTCTCTCAATTCTTAACTAATTTTTTTTAGAATGCTACCTCTTGTCATTTTTTATAAAAAAAGTTGTTGATTTTTTAAGGTTCATTAAATAATTAATGTATTTAATATAAAATATGGATTAAATACATCAAATACTCAACAAATCTAAAAAATAAATTGTTTCTTATAAAAGAGATTGGAGAGAATACTACTTAACATATAACAATAAAATACTTACAGATAATAATATAATAAAATTAAAATACCAAAATATTCATGTACTCGGACTGCAATGTTAACGTCCAAATAATTGATTGAATCAATATTTTAATATGAACCAAACGAATACGACAACAAAATGAAAAATAATTCGGCAGCGCCAAAACGACAAACAACATAAAATCGCATTCAGATGACAGAATCACAAAAGAAAAACCCAAATGAAAAACTCAATCCATATATATGAAAAACACTTATTTAAATTAAATTATATATAGTAGAACATTCACCTCCATATATATAGCTCGGAACCCTAAAGTTCTCACAAACTTAAGGCTTTCAAAACACTCCATAACCCAAAAGAGTTCAGTTGCAAATTACAGTTACTTGGTCGAACTAAAAAGTTTTAAATTGTGATTTCAGTTGCAAATTGCAATCACTATGATTGTGGACATTGCGACTATTACAATGAGCTTTTTGTGATCATTTATTTTCTCTAAATCTCATATATTGCTCATTATCAACTCTATTTTATATACAAATAACACCACATTTTACTTATTTAGTTACATAATTTATCATATTATTAAAAAAATCAGTCACTAATTAATTTGATCTGTATTAACTTCTTTACAGAGATGGTGTGATTAAATATGTAACATTAATTTATACAAAAGAATATCATATACATCAAGCATAAAAAAATAATTAAATTGATAATGAAAAATTATAAAAGACTAAAATGAGTTTTTCACTCATAATTTTTCATACATAATCCAATCCTCTTACGTTATATAGCTGCTACAATTACATTATTTCAATATGATAAATTTCACAAATTAAATGTCATAAAGCATTTGATTTGTTATATCCATGGATGGTATGTAAATAAAGTTACATTTTATAACAAAACCACCAATTGAAAATTAATCATCCATACACCTAATACTATCTAGAAATTAAGTCATGCATATCAAAATTGGTCTATAAATTTTATTAAAAAAAATAGACATTATTCGCAACAAACAATTTTTTCCTTGATTTTCCTTTTCCTTTATTCTAGTCATATCCCTGATTAGAAAAAAGGTGAAACTTGCTTTCATTGTAATTGATGTTGCAAGAAAAACAACCTATAATAAAAGAAAGAAGAAATTATTAAAAAAAGTTGAAGAACTAAGCATCCTTTGCGGAATCGAAGCATGCGGTATAATCTATGGTCCGTATGAACCACAACTTGAGGTTTGTCCATCCCCTTTGAGAGTCCAACATGTGCTCTCAAAATTCAGGACAATGCCTCAATTAGAACGAGACAAAAAAAATAATGAATCAAGAGAATTTCATGAAACAAAGGAAGGGTCCTAAAGGCTAACGAGCAACTCCAAACACAAAGAAAAGACAACGGAGAGAAAGAGATCACACTTTTCATGTTTCAATGTCTTGATACATGTAAAATTGTGGACAATAATGTGTCCATGGTTGGTTTGGATGATCTTGCTCAGACAAATGACCAGTATTTAAAGGACATTGATAGAAGATTGATAGCAAAAGATAATAATGGTCAAAGTCAAAATCACAGTCAAATTACGAATATTCAAAGTCAAAGTAAAGATAATAATAGTCAAAGTCAAATTATAATTATTCTAAGTTAAAACCAATTCCAAATGGTACAAGCGCGCCACCGCCTCCATCTGTCCAAAAAAAAATGGTTAAATATATATATATATTGTTGATACCTATAAAATTACAAACAAAAAAAATAGTCTTAATAAAAAAAGTGACATGTTTTGGTCTTTATAAAATTTGAATCCCATACCATTTCGGTCCCTGTTATTTTTCAAATTATAAAAAATGTTTAATCATTTCGTTAAATTTTTAAATAATTTTAGAAAGAGTAACAGAAATAAATTTTGAAGATCACATTCCATTTTATTTCTCCTTCTAAAAATTCTATATGAAAAAAAGTGACCACAATCTGATAAAAGTCTCAACAACTCTGTATCTTCAAATTCTTCGAAACAAATTGAAGAAATCAGTGATATTGAATATGCAGGAGGCTTATGATGAAGCTTGATTTAAGAGTATAACAAAATGGGGTGATTACCAATTTACCATTCAAGCTTTATGTATTTTTTTCTCGAGACACATCTTTATATTTTCTTTATTAATATTAAACCACTTTTTTTAATAAGAGTTTCATAAAATATGTGTTTGATTTTACTTATAACTTAAACAAAAAGTAAAACTAAAATAAAGTCGGGTCAAACAGACAATAATTCTTGAATTACATGTGTGTATGTATTATGGTAGTAGTAATGTTACAATTTTAATGATGAGAAATTAATATTAATTAAGGGTATGACAGAACAATTGCTATTTCTAAATTTGTGTTTGGGACAAGATAAATTTAAAAGTTAAGGGATAGGATAAAAACTATTAATTTTGACCATCACCGAATCAGTGCACAACTTTTTGTCCTCTCTACACTTTGTTTAATATAATAAAATAATTTTATCTACCAAACATCTTATAAGATACTACTTTTGTCCTGATATATAAGACATATTTTGACTAAATGACACTATTAATTTATCTTGTTTTGACCGTATTTTTTTCTTCATAATTTATAAATATAAATATTAGCATATAAGATTTTATTTTACTTGTTTTGACACTATTAGAAAAATCGCCTTTAGAGACCGAGCAATTTAGTGACCAAAATATTTTGATCATTTTAGAGACCGAATTAGAGACAAAAAATTTGAGTTTAAAATTAAAAATATTTTAGTCTCTAAATCGGTCACTAATACAATTTAACGACCGATTTAAAGACTGATTAATCAGTCACATAACACAAAATATTTTGGTCGTTAAATTGGTCACTAATATAATATAGTGACCGATTTAGAGACCAGAATTTGACTATTAGAAAATTCACTTTTAGAGATTAATTTAGTGACCAAAATATTTCAATTCGTTTGAGACTGAATTTGAGACCAATGTTTCAAGCTACAACTAAAAAACATTTCAGCCGCTATATTGGTCACTAAGTAATTATAAAAACTGAATTAGAGACTGATAAATTAGTGACAAAAATATCCGTCGCAAACCCTTTTATCATGGTAGGAAAAAAAAATTAATCAAATATTATTACTACTTTTTTTACACCAAAAAAGTTTCTACCAATTAAAAATATTAGTGAACAAAGTTGTGCATTAGCGAGTGCAGTAGTCAAATTGAATCTTATATTTTGGGAGGGAGGTAATAAAAATTAACCAATCTTTAAAATTAGTCTTTTGGTATTTTATTTTATGCCCAAATACACTGAGTAAGAATAATAATAATAATTTAAAAGGTTGGATACTCTAAAATGAAAATGATGCCCCTTAAAATGTGGCTTAAACATCATTTTAAGTATGCGAAACTTTAAATCAACTAAATTTTTTACTTTAGGTCCTTAAAATTAAAATTTGAAGGAAAATGCACAAGTTTTCTATAAGATTTTCTTACGAATTTTTCTGAAAATTTTGCTTTAGGGACTAAAATAAAAAAAGTTTAGTTAATTTAGGGAAAAAAAAGATTAAAACCAGTAATGATGTTTAAGCCTTAAAATGCTCTCACACCGCCCAAAAATCCCAAAATACCTTCAAAATTAAAGAGTAGGAGAAGTAATCGTGTTGTTGTTTTTGTGATTGAAACTAAGATGTTGTTATTTATGATTGCTTCCATTGAAATTAAGGACTAGGAGAAGTAATCGTGATGTTATCAACTCTCAGTCAGTTTATGTGATTTTACATACAATAACAACACATTTGAGTTTATAGTAGCAATTAGCAAATGCAATATTGAAATTTAAGCATACAAAATTGATCACATTATATTTTTCCTTCTAAAAATTCTATAACACTTTAATTAAACAGCTTGAGTACTCAATCATGTATACTTTGGCAACAATGAAGCACGGACACAAACATTGACAGGGGACACAACATAGATATCTGACACGTCGAGACGGATAAAAATTTGAGAAAATGATATAATTTAATGTAATCGAAAGTGCCGGAGTAGGACAAGATGTGTGTCCGACATTGAGACACGCCTAATCCGAAAAGTGTCTATGCTTCATAGTTTGGCAACAGTGTAACTTGAGCCTACACATGGGACATGACATGTTTAACCTAAACCATGTAGCAACACACTCTTTATGAAAAAAGTGACCACAATCTGATAAAAGTCTCAACCACTCTGTATCTTTATATTCTTCCAAACAAATTGAACATATGAGTGATGTTGAATCTGCAGTAGGCTTATGATGAAGCTTGATTTGAGAGTACAACAAAATGGGGTGATTACTATTGAAGATAGCATCTTGTTCTTCCTCAGAAACTTGATCAATATTCACTTGTTGATCATGATCACTCTCCATCAAGACTACTATGGTTCTGTTGTTGATGCCAGCAGAAGATGATTGATTCCTGTTTTGCAAATTCCTATGGTTACAGTAACTTAGATAGATAGGTATGAAGATCACTAGAAGGATAAATATAAAAGAAAAACCAATATAATAATATGGTAATGTATTTGATTTATCTGATGAAGGGTTTTTAGAATCAATGGAAGCAGTGTTGTTCATGATTTTCTATGAATGTGTGAAGCTGCTTTATTGATTTTTAGTATATATGGTTAGTGTATAATAGGCATATAAATTATATTGTTATAGTCTTATAGTCTATAGATATGCCTAATAATTTTGGATTGATCAAAATGCATTGCCTGGTGTAGGCTAAATGCATTGTATATTTATACATTTTTTTTTAACCTCAGCTGATCATGTTATTTTAATTCTTGGATTAACATGTATGTATTTATGTATTATGGTAGTAATGGTACATTTTAAATGATGAGAAATTAAAATTATCCATTCTCTTTTAAAGAACTTTTAAAAAAATTTATTTATTATCTACACTAAATAAAAGATCACTTTCAAAAGTATATTTTGAGACATGTCAATCACCAGAAGGATTGTTGCAACATCACCTTACAATATAATTTAGGGTTATTCTCTATGAAGGTTTATTTATGTCTGTGTTTTAATTTGCAAAAAATATTAAGGATATGATCTATGTCGGTGTCGATATTTTGGAGGACAGAGAGAAATAATTAAAATGGATCATTTAATTAAATAAATTGTATCAAAAAAATATATACTATATTTTTTAAATAAATTTGAATTATAAATAACATCAACAATTTTAAAATTAGTTATTTATCTCTGTAACTAATATATAAAAAAAATCATATTCTAATTAATATCATCAAAATACACTTGAGCTACTTTTTTTTATAGGCAGACTTGAGCCACTTAAAAATAGCATTTATCTATCATCATGAGTTTAACTCAATTGGTAAAGGACATTGCACATTTTTGCAAGGACCGAGGTTCGAATCTTGTGTGCCTACTTATTCACTTTTAAATGGTGAATTTATAACCGCTAGGCTACCTGACAAAAAAAAAGTAGCACCTAGTATTTTTTTAAAACAAATTCTACATTATTTTTGGACCAAATATGATTAGTACACAAATTCTACATTCATTATTATCTACACTATAAGATCGAAAAATTTTACATATTTAGTGACATAATTTATCATATTATTTTAAAAAATCACTCACGAATTTGATCTCTATTCACTTCTTTACAAAGATGGGGCGATTACATATTACATTAATTTATACAAAAGAATATCATACATCAAGCATAAAAAAATATCTTAATACATAAAAGACTTATATTTTATTCTAGATATAAATTAAATTGGAGTATAAAAAAATTGTAAAAGACCGAAATGAATTTTTCACTCATAATTTTTCATACATAATTCAATCCTCTTACGCTATAGCTGCATGCAACAGTTAAATTATTTCAATATGGTAAATTTCACAAATTAAGTAAATTTTACAATTTCACAAATTAAATATCATAGTATTTGATTTGCTATATCTTACATGGATGGTAAATTTCAATAAGGCCTAGATACACCAAGCAACAACAACAAACAAAACCAACAGCCCCTAACACAACAACAAAACCAGAAAAAGCAAACCCCACACCAACTAAAACCGAAGCACAAGCCTCCTCTAGACACAGCAAAACAAGTGCCCAACAACGGGCCACAAAAACTATCGAATTAAACAAGTTCTGAGATCCCAACACCACTCATAAAATAAGTACGACGACAACTTCATTCTCGCAAAGTTCCATTTCCAACTCCACATGTTAATATCCTCTGTGGAATTGAATCATTCTATGGTCCTTATGAACCATAACATGAGGTTTAGCCATCCCCTTCGGGAATCCAACATGTGCTCTCAAAATTCAGGACAATGCCTGAACTCGAAAGAACCAAAATAAATGACAAATCAAGAGATTTTCATGAAACAAAGGGTCCTAAAAGCTAACGAGCAAGTCCAAAAATAAAGAAAAGGCAACAGAGAAAAAGAGATCGCATTTTTCATGTTTCAATGTTTTGATGCAAGTAAAATTGTGGGCAATAATGTGTCCATGGTTGATTTGAATGATCTTGCTTGGATGATTGACCAAAATTTAAAGGACGGCGCAAAGAACCAACCAGACTGACCCAGTGGATAAATCAGGAATACCGAAACAAAAACAGCAATTGGACCGGAGAATGCAATTATATTATAAGGCCGCAATTGAACAGATCGAGCAAGTTCAAATTGACGTAACATAAAACCTATTTATAGAAGAATGAAAGCAAAAGATAATAATGGTCAGAGTCAAAATCAAAGTCAAATTACGACCCAAATAAATAATAGTCAAAATCAAATTATGACTATTCTAAATCAAAACCAACTTCAAATGAAAACCAACGCCACTGTAGCCATCTGTTCGAAAAGAAGAAGGGTTAAATATATTTTTGATCCGTATAAAATTACAAAATTTTGTTTTTAATTCCTATATAAAATGACATATTTTAGTCTCTATAAAAGTTTAATCCATACAATTTCAGTCCCTTGTTATTTTTCAAAATCATAAAAAAATGTTTATTTATCATTAAAATTTTAAATAATTTTAAAATGAGCCACATAAAGAAATTTTGAAGATCACATTCCATTTTATTTCTCCTTCTAAAAATTCTATAACACTTTAATTAAACCATGTACAGTTTGGCAATGACGTAACTTGACCCTACACATAGGACATTAGGACATGACATATAAACCATGTAGCAACATAATCCATATGTTTTGAAGGTGTACACCTAACTAGATCTCGGTGCGGTTCAGTTTTGAACATAAAAGTCAATTTAACTGCGAGATTAAAATACATGTAGTTTTAGTTCGATTAACTTTTAAAAGTCATTCAAATCAATCTAAACTAAATCACTATTATTTTGATTGGATCAGTTTCCGTGGTTTATTGCGATATAAAAAACATTATAATATTATCAACTTAATACAAAATAAACATATAGAAAATAATATTTTAGACCTCCAAACATCTTATAAGATAAAAATCAACCAAACTTTAAAAATTTGTCTTATGATATTTTGTGTTGTTATGTTCCGTTCAATAATTATGCTTTGCAGCTCAAATAAACCTATACGAATACCCAAATACTGATAGGACAAGTATTCGTGTACCAAATAATGATGTACTCTTACGATATAAATTCTAGAAGTATCAAATTATTTTTTATTATTTTAAAATATATTAGTATTGGATACATTTTGAGATTCCAGATGCATAAATATCCAATTTTTGTCAATAATATTTAAAAGAGTTGATGGATTTGAGCTCACAAAATTTGATCTCTTTTGAATTGGTTTGTCGGAGTTTTGGAGATCAAACAAATTTATTAGATGAGTTGTTGATCTCACAACTCTAACAAGCCGATTCAAAAGAGATACGGTGACCTAGAGAAGAAGATCAAATGAAAGTTACGAGACTTACGAGCTTTGATTATACTAACTACCGTAACAGAATTCATTTTCACAAGGAGAGAATCAATATACATGGTGCTTGCAAGCCTCAAACCTTGATCAAGGACGCAAAGATCAACCATAACCGAAGTTGAGTGTCTCGGATTACATGTAAAACCATGTATAAAACAACCTTTGTAGTCTCGGATGAGTCTTCCACAAAGTAGAAAAGCTAGTGTCACCCAAAAAAGACCCGTTAACATTAAGCTTACAATTGTTTATAGGCAGATGGGGTTCGAGTTTCAGATACTCCACTTTACTACACTTGTAGTGTGCGCGTCTAACCACTAGACTACTACTCAATCACGTGTGATTTGCCAATAGTGTAACTTGAGCAAGAGGTGTCGGAAGTGGTGAGTTCCGACACATTGGACATGACATGTTTAACCTAAACCATGTAGCAACACAGTCCTTATGAAAAAAGTGACCACAATCAGATAAGAGTCTCAACAACTCTGAATCTTTATAATCTGCCAAACAAATTGAGCAAATAACTGATGTTGAATCAGCCTTGTGATGAAGCTTGACTTCGGAGTAGAACAAAATAGGGTAACTATTAAGAAAGGAATCTTGTTCTTCCTCACAAACTTCCATATTAACTTCAGTATCTGTTTCCACAATGACCATTGTTCTTCTGTTAGAATTTGTTCCTGTAATTTGCAGCATGTTTTGGTTTCTGTTGTTACAGTAACATGAAAATAGAGCTATGAACATCATGAGGAAGATAAGGGCAAAAGACAATCCAATATAATTATATACTAATATATTTGAGGGGTTATCATAATTGGAAGTATTGTTCATGGTATTCGTTGTGTTAGGAGAGTTCGATTTCTACGAAAAAAAGGTTCAGAGGAATGGTATAAAAGTGTGTATTTCGGTAGCCATGGTTTTATAAATGTCTCTAATCTATAGGTTAAATTTGAAGTCAAGGAATGACTAGAGAGAGTTATATTAATTTCTATGTAAATTGACTATATAAAGTTGCATTGCAGGGTGCAAATATAGGTAAAAAGAATAAAATGTCAAGTTGGGGGGAGTTGCTTTGTGGTGATGGTAGTGTGTATGCATTATGTATGCCTAATGGATGCTTTTAGAGTCAATAGCTGGTGTAGGCTTAAATGTATCTGTCATTTTTTTGACCTCAATTGTATATTTAAGCTAAGTTTGTATTGTATGGTTCTGGTTCATTACTTAATATCAAATTGAATTGTATTTCTGAGCATGTATCTAAATAGAAAAAAGGGAGCTTCATGCATGATGCATTCAACAAAGTTTACTAAAACTGGCATGAGTCATGTTTTCTTTTTATGTTGACAGAAATGTAACTCTTATGGCAAAACAGTAATTGCCACTTATGTCATTATTAGATTTGACATTTCTCAACAATCTTACCACCAATATTAAGAATCATGTGACTAATCATATTTTAGAAGTTTCCATGCTGCTCTGATTTTATGGATGTGCACTGTTAGATTTTTTTTTCTGGTATGGTTACCCAGCTTTAAGCAGCAACCCGATTATTTATCCGAACCCTGCTTTTCTTAAAATAATGAAGAAGAAAAAATTAACTGCAAACATTTCAGAGCAAAAGGATTATAATATAGCTACATTTTAAACAAATACAAAACTTTTTTTTTTCAAACTATGTTTAATTTAAAGCCCACTTGGCCTACAAAATTGTCCTTTATTTGTTCTTTCTAAATTGTAGTAAAAATAAAATATTTCATGATCATTGCAGGATCAAAAGTTCAGAGTACCGACCAAAAACCAAGGATTGGGATGAATTCCATGAAAAATCACAGGTTTTGGACAGAATTTTCATACTACTTATCACAACCGCGGATTAGATGAAAGGAAAAAATATACTCTGATTCAAACAATAAAATTGGCATTACAAAGGTGTACACATATCGAGTTCTAAGTGTTTGTCAAACACCGGTAATAAATTTTCCTTTTTTTTGCCGTTTCATAGCTTTCATACAAATAATGCCAATGAAATCACTGTATAATCAATGTTATCAAATTCTGCACAACTTTACAGGGTCTTGCTCGTGCATACACCAGATATGCCAATGAAGTAAAAAGCTTTCTTTAACCGCGCAGAGATGCTCGAGGGACAGCGGGTAACCCCAGTTCATCTTCAGTCTGTCAGTATCAAAGTAATATTAATCAGGAAAAGTGTTCATCAGTAACCAATATACATGCTTTACCAAGATGTAGCCAAAATATCTCTATCTCTATAAAATCATCTGTTTTAAGTTTAACACCAAATAGTTTGAAATGAGATTTAAGCCAGATTTCCCCGTTAAGGGCCTCATTTTAAATATAGTTATACATTATATTAACAAAACTACAAAAGGACAGGAATTTTCATTTTGATAAATAAAATAATAGCAAAATACTATACCTGGGCATTGGATCTGCCATGCGGCACAGCTGTTTGTCCAGTTGGAGCTGAAGGCAAGTTAAGTTCTGCGTCATAATCAGATTCTTTATCAGGTTGGAGGTAAGAAGGGACTCCTTCAGATTCATTTTCCATGTCTGCTTCCAGCGCATCAAGTTCTGTATACCAAAACAAAAAAGAAAGACAGATCACTTATGGCAATTCATCGCAAGAAAAGAGTGCCCATTCCCAATAAGTGTATTCTATATTATGAAACATTCAACCCACAAATGACAAATGCAACCAATGACACTTCACTTAGAACATTGTTCATCTTTCCATTCAAACTAAGATTCAAAACAAGTTAAATATCACACATATTTCATTAAACAGCAACAAAATTCTACTTCCATACAGTTAACCAACCCGTGTAAGTTCCTCTTCGTCAATGTCATCAGGAACACTATAGGTAGGAATATTAAAAAGATGTTCAACATACATCTCAAAAGCTTAAACAATTTATTAACTTACCACCCATAAGTTCCTCCTCGTCAATGTCGTCGGGAACACTGTAGCTTCTACCCAAAGTCTCTTGGATTTCATTACTTACATCCATCAGGTCCATCATCTCATCTTGCAAGTTCTGCAAATTCAGTCAACAGTAAGGTCTAAAGCTCTCAATGTTAGCTAGATAGAAGCTATAAGACTAGGAAAGACAATACATACATCAATATCTTGAATCTTCACAGTTTTCATCATTCCTTTCAACTCCTTGTTGGCTCCCTTCAACGCTGACATCTGCAAAAGAGGAGGGATTTGGGAAGGAAAGAGAGATATTGGTGAGCAAATTAATTAAAATTTTATATCTACTTGACAAAATATTTTTTCAAGATCATTCGATTTCAGAAAACCTAAATATATACTAGAATGTTATAACAGAAGTATAAGTATAACACAGTGAATATCATCGTTATGAAGAGAACCCTCCCAAATTACAAACCATTTATCCCCTACTTCTCATGAGGTAGGCAGCAAGTTCCAAACAAGGTACAGACAAAGCTCCGGCTCGAACCATGCCCCTTAAAGCGCTACCAAGACAAACGAATGTTTTATAGTGAATACGGTTACCCCAGTCAACTCCACTCAATAGATCATATAGCATACAATTGGCATTGTCAAATTTATAGAAACTTTACAAATAGTTACAAAATCCAAATAAATTTGTATCTATAAAAGGATGAAAATCCAAATGATAAATCATAAAACAAAAGGTGGCACAGTATTTCATCAACACTCACCCTTAGAATCATTCATTAAACAAACAACACAAAATTGAACAAGTTTCGCCTATCAAAAACCACAGCACTAAAAAGCCTCCAATCTTATTACTTGCCATCAGAGAGGGGAGGATGAAGTTATGCCACAAATTATTTGATTTAATAAGTAGAAAAATCGTATTATATGCCTTCTATTATGAATAAAATAAAGATGTTATACAGATCGATATATGAAAAGAGTTCAATGCATGGATCACAAAGAAAACTAAGCTCTTGGTAACATACAGTTTGTTGAGCATCTTTAATTCCTTCAGCAGCAAATTGAACTTGATCAAGATTGTATGTCTGATTGTACAACATGTCGCGTTGACCTTCATACCTGACGAAAGACATAGTGTATTATTGCTATATGAAAACAAATATATGAGAACAGCTATATGATATTCACTTCAAGTATAGTATATTTTACATGAATACAGTTAGAAATTATTCGATTTGTTAAAATCCAACGTCCAACATATTGAAAGTAAAAATGCCAAGTAGCAACTACTCTTAAGTCTTAATCCTCCTCTTAGGCTTTGTTTGTGAGTTGGGTTTTGGAGGGGAAGGGAGGGCTTATTTTTCTTTTCTAAATTAAGAACACTATAAAATGCTTTTAAAAATAATTTAAGTGTAATTGAAGTATTATGTGATCACTTATCTTTCTTCTTTCAACTATTATTTTAAAATAGTAACTATATATATCGACCTACAATTTAGAAAAGAAAAATAAGCCATCCCCTCCGTTCCCTTCCAAAACCCAACTCACAAACAAAGCCTAGTTACCAATAGCCTATTGATTTAAGGAAAATTATTAGCTTCATGATAAAGCATTTGAGTTGAGCGTATCAAAAGTAAAAATCCCAAGTATTATTAGTTTGAGTGACGTATTGCATGAGCATCTTCCAATTATACAATACTTTTTAAGTTAAGACTAACAATAGAAAACGGACAAACGGCGGTAGTCTAATAGACCACTGATTTTGAGAATTAAACAAAGATGTTATAAATTATGCAACACATATCTTATTCTTATATTTTTGGTCAAGTAGCCTAGTAGCTAGAGCTTCACCCTTAAGGTGAGTAAGTGGGGAGTCCTGTTCGAACCCCGGCCCCTACATATAGCAATGTCCCCCTACCAACTGAGCTAGCTCACGGGTACACGCATATCATATTCTTATATAATACAACAAACTCAAATCAAGCAATAAATCCCAACTTTGATCTATTATGACAAACAATTAAACTATGATAAATAAACTAAGCAAACAAAGAACTCGCTACTCACATTCGCTTCTGTTTAAGAACTCGCATGGCTCTAGCTTTAACAGCTTCCTGAGCAGGACCAGGTCTTGTTTTCTTAATCTGGTCTTTGTATCTATTGAGTTCAACATCAAGCTTCTTAATCTTCTCATCCACCGTATCACCTCGTTTCGTAATCTACAACAATATACACAAAAGTTATACTTCACCAAATACATAACTCAAAATCACCAACCCTAGCAATAAACTAATCAAAATATTGAATCAATTAACTTCAAAATCGAAGTTGAAAAAATCGACGACGAATTAACAAACCCTAGCGATAATTGAACGAAATTGAAAAGGGAAAGATGAAATTACCCTTTCGTTAGCATCTTCAATAGAAGGAGGTGGTTCTTTGTTCTTTTTGACGCCAAAAACTCTCTTCATCGTTTAACAATTCTTCAAAATTGAAATTGAATCGTTGTTGTGTGTGAGAGAGAAAGAGTAATAGAGAAGAGATGAAGAATGAGGAGGAAAACGGTGAGAGTTGTGAAATTAGGGTTTTCGTTTTGCTTAACGCGGTGGATTGACGATGAAATCGCAGAATGAATCAAAATATTGAATTGTGTTGTTGTTCAACGCGATGGAAACTTCTACTAAAATTTCCTAATTCGATTTTCGACTACGAGATATGTTAATACCTTGTTTGGCTAAATATTTTTAATTTAAATGTTTTTTTTTATTTTTTTATTTTCTTAACCAGTGTTCCAAAGAGAACCTCCTATTCTCCCCGTCACATAAATCATTATATAAAATAAAAATGTTCATTGTTTTTGTTTTATAACCTAGAGTTTAATTGTTATGCACTAACGGTGTAAATTTTTTTTACACATACATCCAATCAAAACATAAGAAATTGTCACTTTTATAGGTTAGTTTCAAAAAAATCTCCATAAATGCTTACATGGCGTGATTTAATTGGATGCACGTGTAAAATAATTTTACACTGTCAGTGCATATAAATTAAATTCTATAACATAAGAGAAAATGAACAAACATTTGTCTTTTTAAGAAAGTTTTATTCCCTCTTCTACTTTTTCTATAGCCAATAATCAATAAAAATTGTTTTTACAACTATTTATACAACATTTTTCAAAAAAAAATAATTTTAATCATTATATTTTACTTTTTCTTAATAAGAGTGATTTTTGTTTTTTCTCTGGTAATATAGAACAGAGGAAGTATTGAGTATTATGTTTTGAAATGTACTTTGTTATGTGTCTGGTGTTCGAAATCACATATCTATACCAATAAAATATGAAATTCTTAACAACTGGACTATGCTGACGGAAACTATAGAATAAATCTCTAACTCTTGCTTATAAAAAAATTTGGTTCACATTTTTTTCACAAATATTTCTGATAAATATTAATTGATATTGTCGCACTAGGGGGTTATTGGATTGAGATTTTGAGGGATTATTTTGATAAAAAAATTTTTTTGAAGATTTTAAAAGACTTCGTGGAATTATATTGATTTTGTGATATTTTGAGAAACTTTTTTATAAAAGTCTTAAATGTGTTTTAACAAGATTTGCTTACATTTTATAAAAGTCTTGATGAATAGCACAAGATTTTTTTAACATAAAAAAGTCTTTTAGAATCCCTCAAAATCTCAATCCAATAACCCCCTATAATTCTAATATGCACAAACTCTTCAAATGGTCTGTGGTATACAAATTTTTGGATTACATAGTTCCACTGTAAATTTTATAAAAACCACGGTCGAATTAAAAGTTTATATGATATAAATTATTCATCATGCAAAATTTAAAAAAAAATTAAAATTATTTGAAGTATCTAATCTATAATAATATAAATTAGAAAAATTAATTATTCAATAAACTTAAAAGGTCAATAATTTTTATAAAAAGAATCAAAAGTAGTATTATTTTTTGAACGAACTATGTTATTAATTATTTTTTGGAATATTCGGAGTTTTGAACTCTGAATATTACATATAAAATGTGATGTTTCTATCTTACAAACATATACAAAGGTTGTCCCATAAGTTTAGCTCAATTGGTTGGACATATTGCACGAAAGTACAAAGATCTGGATTTGAACTCTAGTACGTCTACTTATTCATCTTTATAATAAATTTCTAACCATTAAACTATCCAAAAAAAACATATCTATACCGACGAAGGCTATAGATAAAATCTTAAGGATTTCAGTTCACATATTTTCACACTTTTATTTTGACAAACTTAAATTATCATGCGACCATTGACAAAACCAATAAAATATCGACAAACAATCACATAATTGTGTGATTTCAAGAGTTTCATGAAGAACAAAAATTTCAACATTCAAATATAACCGCAAATATTGATATTTTTGATGAAACCCCACAACAGGTGATAGTGGAGGCTACATATACATCCTTAACCACAAGTCCTTCAAAGGATTGACGGCCATTTTAACTTTCTTGGAACAAAAAGGAGGCGCGCAGTTTGACTTGGAATTCCATAGATAAGGGAGGAAGACTTGTACGTAAATACAAAAAGGAAAGAGACGTTCAAGTATTGAGATACAAAAGTCTACAAGTAGTAAAATCGAGTACAAAGCCAAGTAGTAGTAGTAAAATAAGAAGAATCCACTTACATGACATAATAAAACATTGGAGCTCGAACATGACCAAAAAGTGGTTTATGACATCAACTACAATTCCACATGTTACTGTTATCTTACAAAAATGAAGAGTATCATTGCTAGAGGGGAGTTATAACTTATAAGATTAAGAATGATAAACGTTATTTATCGTCTTTATTGTGTCTAATTTTTATCTTGCATTTTAATATCACTTGATTAGAAGGAATGACCATTTGTAGTTTCGTTGCGTAAGTTTGATGAAGTAAAGGGGGATTGTACCCGCAAAACACTCTGACGCTTAAGTCAGTAAACTGTGTTAGAAGCAAGTGCATAGGTTGAAGATAGAATATCTGACCATTGCAGAGAATGACATATGTATACTCCAGTTGGGCCAAGGCCAATGATGATGAGGGAGAATATCATTCGTCCCTGTCATCAATGGTTGTCGGGATTCTGACTTGCAGTAAATGCTTATCATCCCGATGTCAAGCGTTACGGTCCTGAAGCGGCAGTTGACTCTGGGCGCGTTGCGTTTGTCCTACGTGACATGGGCCTGCTCAACCGGCGGGGTAATGGGCCTAGGTGTTGTCCAGTCCATAACATATATTTCTAAATCTACAATTTCAATCTTAAGGGGGTTATTGGATTGAGATTTTGAGGGATTATTACGACAAAAAAAGTCTTGAAGATTTTAAAAGACTTCGTAGGATTTTGTGAGATTTTGTGGGATTATAATATAGACTTTTAACTGAACATCACAATATTTGTTTACATTTTATAAAAAGTCTTGATTGAATAACACAATACTTTTTTATCATAAAAAATTCTTTTAAAATCCATTGAAATCTCAATCAAATAACCCAAATTTTTAAAATGTCTAAAATTCTTTAGGATGAATTTTGATAACACGATGTTTATGTAACATCTCAATTGGTAATGTCAAATTAATTTATACTTCGTCAAAATTCACATTAATTTATTTCACTAAAGCAATTAAATTTGACGTGTCAATAAATCATAACTTAATTGGTAAGAGATGGCGAAATTGTTAAGTTAGATGTCTTTATTGGAATTCAAATTCCTATCTTCTATTTTTTGTGTATGAATTTTAAAAATCAAAATATATATAAGTGATGGGAAAAATCAACAATTTAAAAATATATAATGAGGGTAAAGAAAACAATTTTAAAAGTTGGTTAAATGGTGATTGACACTGGATATTGGACTTGATTGATCCCTATAACTGCGTTCGGAAAAAATTAAAATCACTTGATATTAGAACTAACTTAAGACAAATATAAAATAAAAACTGTATTTCACTGAAATTATCGATATAACTAATCTCCATCATAAAATTTGTTTGAGCATCTTTTATGTGGTATTCTCTACCATATTTAAACAATTTAAAACCAGTTTCACTAGAACCGACCTCGATTTCCTACTGTAATTACAACACACACTTTATGCAGTTTCAAATCGTAATTATTGATCAAATATTAGATGGTTCAGATTAATTCAGTAATAATTTTTTTATAAACAATCTTTGCCACACGTTTTAGATTGGACAGTCTAAATCTGAAATTACGTGAAAACTGCGTCTTTTACAAAAACATTAAACTATGTTCCCACAGCTTATCAAAAAAAAAAAATCTACATATTTATTTATTTATGGGTCTTGTTAACGAGTGCACCTGATTCACTCTTTAAATATACTATTTAAAAAAAATTATTCAATAAAATTTTAAATATACTCTTTAAATTTTTAATGTGTTAACTTTATATATATATATATATATATATATATATATATATATATATATATATATATATATATATATATATATATATATATATATAAAAAAATTTATTTAAGATGTTTAATGTGTTAACTTTATATATTTTATTCCTTCAAAAAAAACTTTATATATTTTATAAAAAAAAATATTTAAGATGCTTAAAATGTGCTAGCATTTTCCTTTATTTATTCATTCTTTGGTTAAAAGTTAAAACAGTGGGGCACGTTACATGATGAATACTTTTTTTTTTTTTTGAAAAATGAATACTTAATTATATATATATTCCCCACTTTGAGATTTGAAAATTGAAACCATCCATTCCAAATATTATTCAATGGCAAGCCAACTTCTAAATCTGGTCAATGTTCATTCATTGCTCACAATTGCATGGTTCCAAATCATGCATGCTATTATATATATATCATGTTCAATAATACACTTTCATCATTTTAAGTTTCCATCTAATTTTCTCTTCATTTCCACTCAATCTTAGCATAAGGTAAATATTTTTTTCCCATCTTATAACTTTTCTATCTTAGCATTCATAGTTATATATTCGGTTTTAACCCTCTGATTCCGAGAAAAAAGAACTCTGATAAACCAGAGTTCAATAAAGTCTGACTAAGAATTATTCTTGCGAGTATCCATAATCTTTGTATTTGTGGTAGATTGTTGTGTCTTCTTCTTGCTTTTAATTCTATGGAGTATCACTTAGTGTTGCTTCTTTGTTTTTCTACATTGTTATATGTTTCTTCTGCATTGAACTTTGAGGGTTTAGCTCTATTATCACTCTTAAGACACATGACTGATATTCCTCTTAGCATAAACTCCACATGGAATGCTTCTGATTCCACACCATGTTCATGGAAAGGAGTTCAATGTGATCATGCCATGAATGTAACATATCTAAACCTAAGTGATTATTCAATTTCTGGTCAATTAGGATCTGAAATTGGAAAATTGATTCACCTTCAAACCCTAGATTTGTCAGTTAATAATCTCTATGGAGAAATTCCCTCAGAATTAAGCAATTGTAGTATGCTTCAATACATGGATCTTTCTACAAACAACTTTAGTGGTGAAATTCCTCAATCTTTGTTTCAAATTAATCCTTTGGAAAAACTCTATCTCAATAATAACAATTTAAGTGGTTCGATTCCTTCTAGTATTGGAAACCTTACTAATCTTGTCGCAATAGATCTCGAGAGTAATCAATTGTCAGGGGGAATTCCCAAATCCATTGGAAATTGTAGTCAATTGAGTTCCCTATTTTTGGACTTTAATCAATTGGAGGGAGTTCTTCCTGATAGTCTAAACGATCTAAAAGTACTCTCTGATCTAAGTCTCGATCATAATAATTTCGGTGGTACCATTCAATTTGGGTTGAGAAATTGCAAAAACTTAAATTATTTGAGTCTTTCATACAATAATTTTAGTGGTAGCATTCCGTCAAGTTTAGCGAATTGTAGTGGTCTAATAGAATTCTTTGCTGCAATGAATAGCTTAGAAGGTAGCATACCATCAAGCTTTGGTTTTCTTCGCAACCTTTCTAGGCTAATAATTCCGGAGAATTATTTGTTTGGGAATATACCTCCACAGATTGGTAATTGCAAGTCATTAGAAGTGTTACATTTGTATACCAATGAACTCGAGGGAGAAATTCCTGGTGAGTTGGGAAAGTTGAGTAAATTACATGAGCTTCAATTGTTTGAAAATCATTTGGTAGGTGAAATTCCACTTAGCGTATGGAAAATTCAAAGCCTTGAGCATGTTATTCTGTATAGTAATAGTCTCTCTGGGGAGTTACCTTTAGCGATGACCGAGCTAAAAAATCTCAAGAACATCTCGTTGTTTAACAACCAATTCTCTGGAGTTATACCTCAAACCTTAGGAATTAATAGTAGTTTATGGCAGCTGGATTTTATGTTTAACATGTTTAATGGTACACTTCCACCAAATCTTTGTTTTGGAAAGCAATTAGAGAAACTGAATATGGGTGGTAATCAGTTTATTGGAAGCATACCTTCTGATGTGGGAAGGTGTACAACTCTCAGAAGGGTGAGACTTGAAGATAGTAATTTTTCTGGGGGTCTTCCTGAATTCGAAAGGAATCCGAATATCTCGTACATGAGCATCAGCAATAACAATATCAATGGAACAATTCCGTCAAGTTTGAGTAACTGCACAAATCTCTCTCTTTTAGATTTGTCCATGAACAGCCTAACGGGTTTTGTACCGTTAGAGCTTGGAAATCTTGTGCATCTCCAGAGTTTTAATCTTTCTTACAATAACTTGGAAGGTCCTTTGCCACCTCAACTTTCAAAGTGTACCGAGTTGATTACTTTTGATGTGGGATTCAATTTTCTTAATGGTTCGTTACCATCGAGTTTTCGGAGCTGGACAGCCTTAACAACTTTAATCCTCAGAGAGAATCATTTTAGTGGGGGAATCCCATCTTTCTTGTCAGATTTGGTCAAACTGCTTGAGTTAAAACTTGGTGGAAACAATTTTGGAGGAAATATTCCTAAATGGATCGGAGAATTGCAGAATTTGTTGTATGATTTAAATCTAAGTGCCAATGGACTAATAGGTGAGCTTCCTACGGAGATTGGAAACCTGAAGAGTCTGCTAAAACTGGATCTATCTTGGAACAATTTGACAGGAAGCATAGAAGTTCTCGACCAGCTAAGTTCATTAACCGAGTTGAACATCTCATACAATTCTTTTGAAGGTTCTGTATCACAAAAACTGACGAATTTAACGAACTCTTCTTCATCATTTTTGGGCAATTCCGGCCTGTGTGTTAGCCTTTCGTTATCCAATGGCTTGAATTTCACAAGTAGCCATTTAAAGCTATGTAATCAAGATGACACAAAATCAAAAAGTCTCAGTAAAGTTGCAATTGTGATGATATCACTTGGATCCTCAATATTTGTGGTGCTCTTGCTAGGACTAATTTATATACTTTTAGTCAGAAAGTCTAAACAGGAAGCTGTTGTCACCGGGGAAAATGATTCTTCGGACCTTCTCAAGAAAGTGATGGAAGCTACAAATAATCTAAATGATGAGTATATTGTAGGCAGAGGAGCTGAAGGAGTTGTTTACAAAGCTACAATAAGTCCAGACAAAATTTTGGCAGTGAAGAAGCTTGTATTTGGCGAGAACGAAAGAAAACGCCTAAGCATGTTAAGAGAAATCAAAACACTTTCACAGATTAGACATAGAAATTTGGTTAGACTTGAAGGTGTTTGGTTGAGAGAAAACTATGGTTTAATCTCATACAAGTACATGCCAAATGGAAGCCTTTATGAAGTTTTGCACGAGAAGAATCCGCCGCAGTCCTTAAAATGGAATGTCAGGAATAAGATAGCTGTTGGAATTGCTCAAGGGTTGGCTTATCTTCATTATGACTGTGATCCTGTCATAGTTCATAGAGATATCAAAACAAGCAACATACTTTTAGATTCTGAAATGGAGCCTCGTGTTGCTGATTTTGGTCTAGCTAAGCTTTTGGATCAGTCTTCAAGTTCTACCTCAACACAGTCAATAAATGTTTCTGGTACACTTGGTTACATTGCACCAGGTAATAATTCTTCTACACCGTCTTTTTTCTTTTGGTTTTCACCCCCAATTACGGCCCACTGGGCCGACTAATCTGGTTCGGGATGAGTTCTAACATCAAGTGGCTCCGGTCCCCTCCCAAGTGTAGTTGCAGGGGATCCAGTCCCACTGGGCCGACTAATCCGGTTTACACCATCTTTTTATTCACTTTTTTAATTATCTTTATAATTGTTATGTGGACTAATATGCTTAAATATTGCTATGTGACAGAAAATGCTTATACACCAGTAATGGGAAAGGAGTCTGATGTATACAGTTATGGAGTAGTTTTGCTTGAGTTGATATCAAGAAAGAAGGCATTAGATCCATCATTTATGGAAGAAATGGATATAGTTACTTGGGTGAGATCTTTGTGGGAGAAAACAGGAGTTGTTGATGAAATTGTTGATTCAGAACTTGCATATGAAATTTCTAAGTATAATTCAAATGTGATGAAGGAAGTAACCAAGGTGCTTTTGGTGGCTTTCAAATGTACAGAAAGGGATCCACGTACAAGACCTACAATGAGAGATGTTATTAATAATTTGTAGATAGTGCACACATGAAATATATAGTTTTCTTAAGGATTATATGGCAATATGGCATCTTGTTATATGCTTTAACTATTATTTTTCCCTACTTTAGTGTACAAAGTTTTTGTATTTTGTTTTCTGTAGATTCTTATGCTTGATGTAATCTTGAAAAGATAAAATGTCATGAAGTCAATATAAAATTAAAACTTTACTAGTATTTATATTTTTTAGTTTTAATAAAATCACAATGGCCAAATAAAAAAATCACTATTCTTGAATACCAAGTACAAGTACCATTACAACACAATGCAGGATAGTAGATATTTAAATATTTATACTTCCTCCGTTCTTTTTTATTTGTCGTATTAGAAAACAAATTATTTGTTTCTTATTATTTGTTTGTTTTGTATAATAGGAAGATAAGGTGCAAAACACATCTTTCTAATTTGATCTTTTTTTCTAAAACGACAAATAAAAATGTACGGATGAAGTATTTTACAAACAAAAAAAAAAAGCTATCGGCCCAAAAATGGTAAGAAACCAAGTGCGGCATAATATATAGCCTAGCTGCTCATATATATATTTTTTGTAAAAACCCTAGATTTGAAAAAATTACTCATAGCCGCCGCCAGCTCTTTGTAATGTCTATAAATCTCATTCTTCCTTCTTTTATGCATCTCAGCTCTTGTAAATAATTTTTTGAAGGCAACAAAGAAGATACTCTCTTTTCCTCCCACTGAAAGAGGCCTCAAATGATGAGAACTCAGAGACAATTGGATGTTGGACGTGAATCGTATTCTTCCGTAAGAGCTTATTCGGTTATCTAATCATGTTTTTGACACAATCTCCACTGAGCTGAGTGGATAGGCAGCCATGAAATCTTCACCTAGAGATTTTTCTCAAGTCTGTTGCCCTTTTTTTAAACCAATATATGCATTTTTTTAAAAGGAAATAAACATGAGAAAAATCTCTATAGGTGAAGAATTCATGGCGACCTATCCACTCAGCTCATTGAAAATTGTGTCAAAAAAGAGGATTAGATAACCGTCCCAAACGAATAAGCTCTTATGGAGGAAAACGATTCACATCTAACATCCATAATCCATTGTCTGTGAGTTCTCATCATTTGTGGCATCTTTCAGCTATTGAAGTGTTCAAAGGTATCATGGAAACGAGAGAGAAGCATAAAAAATTAATATCTAATCATGGAAGCGAGGGAGAAGCAAAGACAGAGATACAAACTTCACAAAATCAAAAAGAAATCTTTGAAAAAATAAGGAAGGTGGGAGAGAGGGGAGAGAGAGAGAGAGAGATAACATGTTACGGTTGAAACTGGAAGTTGATCAAGATTTATGAAAAAGGGGTTGGGAAGGAACGGAACAAAAGAAGGAGAGAAGTGTTCCGCCTCCCGCTAATGTTGTGTTTGTTGTTGTACTAGGGTTTGAAATAGATAATGTGTGTGATTGCCTTTTTATATAAAGAAAACTAGGGTTTGTTTGGATCATCTAACAATATATTGGATTTTTGGTCCAATACGATTTATTAATAATAGTTAATAATAATTAATAAAAGAATAATAATTTTAATTCAGGCCGGATTCCGATGGCCAAATAATCTCAACCGAACATGCTTGAATTTACTCATTAATATCCGAATTTGGACCCGTTCAACATGTAGACCCGATTTAAACCGACTTGTGGACCTGTTTTCGGATTGGGCTGAACTAGAGCTGGCAAAACGGGCTACCCGACCCGCGACGGGCCGGCCCTTCACGGGGCTCGGGCTTTATCGGGCTCGGGCTAAAAGGTCCGGATTTTAAACGGGCTCAAATATATATGTCCAAGCCCGGCCCTTTACGGGCTTTTCGGGCCGGCCCGATTAATATAAACTTTTATTTAAAAAAAATATTTAAATAAATTAGAAACTCCAAATATTTTAAAAAGTACAATAATAAACCTCATTGTTACAAATTAACCGTAAATTAAGAACAAAATGATCACATCTAATTCAAAATACAAATTAAGCACAATAATCAAATTTAATTATGTCATCTTTCTTCTCTTGGATGAACTAGGTAAAGTTTGTGCGTGCAAAAAAAAAAGAAATGATAGACTCCCTTAGTCACTTAGATCAATTAGGGATGAGTGGAATGGACTTTACTTTAATTTGGTGGTTTCTTTTAGGCCTATTTGTTACTAACTAGTATTTATGTATAAATGTTGGAGATTTTGTTTTATATATTTTAAAATTTTATTAAATAAACGGGCTAGCTCGGATAGACCTCGGGCTTTATCGGGCTCGGGCTAAAAGACCCGGATTTTAAACGGGCTCAATTTTTTATGTTCAAGCCCGCTTTTATTTCGGGCTTTTCGGCCCGGCAGGCCCGGCCCATTTTGCCAGCTCTAGGCTAAACAGTTAGGTTCATATAGTTTTATTTTACCCATCCCTATAAAGAGGCATAGGAAGAAGAATAAGTTTTATAAAAATTAAAGATTGTATTAGAGAGATTTTTATTTTACTCCGTCTAGTCCTATATATAAAAAAAATTATACTACTTTTTAGATTTATTATAAAATGAATGTATTACGATAAATCTATAAAATAAAAATAATTACTTTATACTAGACTAAGTGCCCGTTTGCCCCGGCTTATTTTCTACTTTTCTATTTAGCTTAAACGAAATAGAGAAGTATAAAATTGAATTTAGTCATATTTCTCTTCAAAAGTATTAGAGAAATAAACTAAAGAATTAAAAAATAAAAAAAAGTAGAATCAAACACATTTTTTTCCTACTTTACTATTTTTAAGGAGAAGAAAAAAAGTAGAAAATAAGCCCGGCCAAACGGGCACTAAATGTAGTATGATAATCTTCTCCAAGATGTTTTCTTCTATGCTCTGATAAAGGGATGACCTAATTTCTAATCAAGACATACATTGTTGTAGTTTTTTATACGACTTTTATCTTTCTTTTTTTTTTGTTGAGGAAGATACGACTTTTATCTGTCGTGCATAGCTATCAACTAAAACTTTTAGAAAATTTATCGTTAAATTAAAAATTTATATCATAATCAAATTTTAAATAAATTAAAAATCAGTTGATATATTATTGAGAAAATGCTTGATTGCACGACATAGTTTTGTCGTCAAAATGCACGACCTTTATTTACTCCCTCCCTTAATATTATAATTACTTTTTTTAAGTAGTTTTAAGTAGTTAGTGGCTAAAATTTTACTTCTTAAAATTAATAAATAGAAATATTATGGTTCAAACCACAGTTCTATGTGGCAACATATTATTGTATGCATGTGTATTTTAAATACACATCTAATAATGTAATGTCACATCATGTATGATATTTAAAAATATATGATGTGTCACATTACACATGCATCAAATAATATATTAACACATTATGTATTGTGTTTAAACTATTTCACATTCCTTATGTATTGCATCAAATAATATATTGACACATAATATATCGCATTCATTAAATGATGTGATGACATATTATTGGATGCTTGTGTAAAATTATTTTACACTGATAGTGCATAACATCTAAACTGAATTTAATTTATATACACCGTTAATGTAAAATTATATTTCCTACTGCTTAAACTAAATTATTGTTGATTTTATTTTATTAAAATGTCTGAGTGTAAACAAAAATTTATAATTTACATACATGTCACAAACATAAGTGTACACATATTTAAACTAGTCAGGTCGTGCGGTTTTGACGAGATGGTCAATGTGTCATTTAGCAATGCTGATGTTATTAAGGTTCATCAAAATGAACAGTTTTTAAAATTTCATAAAATTTGAAACAAATAATTTATATGTAATATTAATTTTCAATTCAACGATAAATTTTATAAAATTCATATCTTCTATTATGACTTTGATTGCTTCACTCATAACTCTCTCTAAACGTGGTATCATTTCATTTCTCTCATTTTCTTCCTGTAATACTTTGATTCCTTCACTCATATCATGAATTCCGCTGAATCAAACCACCACCATGTTCTTCCCAATCCACCAACACAACCCTTCATATCAAAATTCAAAAAAATTGCATTTCAAACAATACCCTTATTGATTCTATTTACATCAATCTTATTAGGTTTCACAACAACAAATTACTATAAAGTTCATTACTTTAAATACTCCCTCAAATCAAAAACCCTTTTTTATTCAATTGGGTCACTTTTTTCACCCCCAAAACCTGTTTTTACACCCTCCCATTGTGTTCTATGGATGGCTCCTTTTCTTTCAGGTGGTGGGTATAGCTCAGAAGGTTGGTCTTACATTTTATCTCTTCATGGTCATAGAAAAATTCATTCTTTTAGGTTAAGAATTGAGCATCATGGTGATCTTCAATCTTTGGATTTTTGGGATGGTTTGCCAAAAAGTATGAAGAATTTGGCTATTGAATTGCACCAAACAAAGTGTAATATGAATGAGACTATTGTGATTTGTCATAGTGAACCTGGTGCTTGGTATCCTCCATTGTTTGAAACTTTTCCATGTCCACCATCATATTATCATCATTTTAAGGCTGTTATTGGTAGGACTATGTTTGAGACTGATAGAGTGAATGAGGGGCATGTCGAACGGTGTAATCGAATGGATTATGTTTGGGTTCCTACTGAGTTTCATAGGTCTAGTTTTATTGAAAGTGGTGTTGTTCCTTCTAAGGTGGTGAAGATTGTTCAACCTATTGATGTGGAATTCTTTGATCCTGTTAAGTACAAGCCGTTGGATCTTGATTCGACGGGGAAACTGGTTTTAGGTTCTGAAGTGAAGAAGGGTTTTGTGTTTTTAAGTATCTTTAAGTGGGAGTATAGGAAAGGGTGGGATGTGTTGTTAAAATCATATTTGAAGGAGTTTTCGAAAGACGATAGTGTTGCTTTATATTTGTTAACAAATCCATATCATACTGATAGCAATTTTGGGAACAAAATATTGGATTTTGTTGAGAATTCTGATTTTGAAGAACCGGTTAGCGGTTGGGCTTCGGTCTATGTTATTGATACACACATTGCACAAAGTGAATTGCCAAGGGTTTATAGGGCAGCTGATGCTTTCGTTCTTCCTTCGAGAGGGGAAGGATGGGGAAGACCTTTGGTGGAAGCAATGTCAATGTCGTTACCGGTAATTGGTACGAATTGGTCTGGACCGACTGAATTTTTGACAGAGGATAATAGCTATCCACTGACAGTAGATAGAATGAGTGAAGTAATGGATGGTCCATTCAAGGGACATCTTTGGGCTGAACCTTCTGAATCTAACCTTCGGGTTCTTATGAGGCGCATGATGGATAATCCCGCTGAGGCTAAAGCCAAAGGTAGAAAGGCAAGAGAGGACATGATAAGACAATTCTCACCTGAGATTGTGGCAGACATTGTTGCAGACCACATACAAAACATACTAGGGAGGTAAGAGCTGGAAAGTTTGTGGTTCTGTTTTGTCCACAGCATATTTGCTCCGACTCTGGAACTTTTTTATGGGTCACTCATAAGGAGATTGAGCTTGTAAGACGGACACAGTGTAGACTTTGCAGGCATTCATTGAGCTTTGATAACTAATTCTTTCTGTTCCTGAATTTTTTATTGAAAAGGCATATGCATTGTTGGATGAACATCTATTCCGTGAGGCGAATAGATATCCGGACATATTGGCAAACATGGGTTGCAATCTACAGGTGGACATGATGGTTTATGACGAGCCTCCTTTAGAGGTGCGGCAGGCCATTTCTGATGATCTTAGGGGGTGTCTTTTTGCCCCGTTTAGTCTCGGTGTAATTTCGTTTTTCATTTGGGCTTAGGCCCCTTTGTAATCCCAAAAAAAAAAACTGTTTCTCATGGAATGTGCCTATTTTTGATTCATGATTTCTAACTTTGTTTATGTTTTGTATAGTAATAACAAACATATTGTCCTCACGACTGATAAAAATGCTTGGTGTGCAAGGAATTTTTATGGACAATTGTTGATGAATGATAATACATTAATACATGAATGATGTTGACAGAATTAATAGGAAAGGTCACAAATTGATCAAGAATGAGTTATGCACTTGTGTGAAATGATTTGAAGATTCCTAATGAAGTCCAGTCTATGATGACCTGCAGGTCTTGTGTAAATCAAATGATTTTGTAAAGCCATTCATAAATGATGAGCAGCTGAGGAAACACAAAATTACTGAACAGTGAACGCAAATATCTGTGTATAAGTAACAGATTCTTTGAAAGATATTGGTGAAGCCAAAGTTTATGCAGCGACATTTTAAAATCAGCAAAAGACTAAGGATTTAAATGGTTGAAACTTGAAATGATTATGGACACTGTCACGCTCGAGGACAAACAGATGGATTTAAAGTTTATGCAGCGACGTTCCAAAAACCGTTCTCTTTTTAATTGGATTAGCCCCACCATCATTCCTAAATTTTATTTAAAATTGCCAGTGTTCTTAAAAAGAGAAAACAGATGGTGATGTATATCAGATCCTTAATGAATTGCTCTGGGAAATTGTCTTTTGATCACTCTATGCGTGAATGCGAAGAGATAATAAAACCTCGCTCTGAAAATTAGATTAGATGATAAAATTTCACTTCTTATTCTTATTGGTTCATATTGCAAGTCTTCAAGGGTAAAAACTTTATTAAACCCCTTCTCAATCGTTCTTTTATTAATAACCAGCAATTTCATGGACAGTGAAAAGCTGAAATTTAAAACATGTTAAACAGCTTCAGCACTGTGTAAATGAATTTCTCCTAAGACAAGCATACAAAGAAAATCTCCTGTAATTTTTTATTTATCAAAAGGTTGTTTTATTGTCCCCAAAGGGACATGGGATTTGTAGGTTAAATCATCATAATTTCATTCTTAAACACTTTCTGATATATAACAATCATCTATTAGTATATTCCATCATTAAAAAATGGACAGGTCCAATAAATACAGTAAATATCCTCCTTCTCTGCCTATCCATATGGCTGCTTGGAGAAAATGAGAATATTTGTTTCGGTAGTTCTCTGTGAATGTGATACTTTATTTTAAGGCAACCTGCAGAATCATCCACGAAATCTCTCATTTGGAAGCCATAACATTCCAAGAGAGATGAGATTATTGGAGATGTGGCGTAAATGCTGCAAGGACTTCCTTGTAGACAGGCTTCTTGAAATCCACTGCCTGCACATAGAAGGTAAACAAAATCATGTGTTATATGTTGTTGTATATTATGGCACCAATTCTTAACTGGTTTCTAGCAGTATAAAATTTAAAAAAGCAACATAATCACATATACTTACAAGCTCGATTACTTGTTCTGGTGATATCCATGACCATTCCCCAAACTCAGGTTTCTCAGTACCATCGCCCAAAAGATTGATTTCTTGATCTTGCCCAGTGAACTTAAAAAGAAACCTGCATAAATCAGAGTGTAAAAAAATATTATTCAGCAAAGGCACACAAAATAATCCTTATTTCATGCCTTTCTAATAACAATAATACCCTTTCCCCCTGCACTTGTCCAAAGTTAAGCTTGATTTCACAGTATATAATTTGGTTGTGCTGTTTTGAGTTTTATTCCCTCCAAATTTAGCATATTCAAACGATTACCATTTTTGTGCCTGCCCCTTCCAATCAGTTCCCCACTGAATATTTAATCTCTCCCTGACTTTTGGTGGGAAGTCATAAGTTAACCAGAAAGGTGCCTACAACATAAATCCACCAAGTTTAACTTCTATTAATACAGAAGAAAAGAAAAAAATTGGATTTTGTGATAGATTGAAAACTGATAATACTAGTGAATAGATTAATTAACATTGACAGATCAGACTATGATGATATATAGATGTAACAGAAAAGAAATGTTACAAATACAGTACTTATGATATGGTATCCTCCTGAAAAACTAGTAAACAATAAGCCCTGAAGTAGAAATTGTATGCTTATACTGAAATAAATCCTTTAAACCACTCATAAAACTGTCAAATCTAAATTGAAAAAGAAAACCTCGCTCTGAAAAGTATATTAGATAACACAAAACACACTGACAGACTCTTTATGCAAATATTCATGCCTCATACATACCCCAATAAAAACTATCAAATTTCCATGCATAACACCTTCAGGCTTGCCTAATTCAGTCACTCTGAAGCCTTAGAAATATATATTAGAGGTGAAATATAATTTTACAGTTGAAAGTTTTAAACAAAGCATGCAACTTTGTAGCAACTTTTTTTTACAAGGAGAGGGAGTGAATAGGCAATTTCATCCTCAATCAATTAGTCTTTGATTTTTCTGAATAGCAATTTCGTTCTCCTTGAAATTGTAACACGTCAATAAAAAAATTCATTTGTTAGAGAATATGACATGACACGTTAAATGAAAATGTGGCGGTCCAAAGAGGAAATTGTCAATCATACTTTATTGAGTAAAAGACTAAGAGTTAGTTACCCAATTTTGTTCATCCTAATTGAAATATGATGCAAAGTCACGTCAACTAATGTGGAAACGTGATGCGGCACTCATACAAGGAGACGTGACAATGACATTCAAGTGTCATATCTTCGTTTAAAATAAATATCCCAACGTACTCTCTAACGATTAAATTTAACTAAACGATCTTTTTGATTGACAAGTTACAATCTACGGAAAAAAAAACCATCTATAGATTGAACTCTTTCTATTTATAACACAAAGCTAAGAAGTAAGAAATCACTACTATGCTAGCAGTCACAAGGATATCCAATTAGTATGAACTTCAAAACAAGTAAAAAAATAAAAAATCTACCTCAGCAATCACTTCTGCAGAACTAACTCCAGTTTCTTCTCTTAATTCTCTAATAGCAGCAGCTCTTGGATCCTCACCTTCATCAATACCACCCTACATGGTTCCACATTAACATGATTACAAACTAACACATTACCTATGAAGTACGGACACCTGATACGACACTGACACACACATGGACATGGATAAATTTTTTCAAAAATTGATATAAATCAATATAATCTTGAGTGTCAGTGTCACACACAACACCCGTGTGTTTGACATCTGAGCATGTCTAATCTGAGGAGTGTTCGTGCTACATACCACATTACAAAAATAAGAAAAATTCATAACTCTATGCAACTATACAAATTAATCACCTGAGGCATTTGCCATGAATTTGGAATATCCAATCTCGAAGCAGCGAAAATCTGCAACATAACAAAAATGGTGAATTATCATCATCGTCGTTAAGCTTTCAGAGAGAGAGAGAGAGAGAGAGAGATTGAACCTTTTTGTGAGTATTGATGAGACAGATTCCAACGTTTTTGCGGTAACCTTGAGGAGGAGATTCCATGGTTGATGAAGAAAAACGCGAGAGTGCAGAAAGGGGTAGAGAAGGGAATTTGAGGAGTTTATGAGGGTATTTCGGGAAATAAATATTGTTGACAGGAGAGTAGCCGAATCGGCATAAAGACATTTTTACAGCAAAATTAAAGAAAGGAAGTGATTAAGCGTGGAACGAAGCATTTTGATATGGGCTTATGCGTTTGGTTTTTTAAATTTTAGTTTTGGAGGTTGCTTTTTACACCTCCACTTTGTGTGTAAATGTATCCTCTCCTTCAATTTTTGTCTGCTCTCTCTATTTTTACTAATCTAACGGCTGATTGACCACAAAGAAGAAAATAAATAGAGGAGAGGAGAGAAAAAAAATGAATGAATGACTGAGATGATCGTAGAAGTATAACTTTTTTTGAATTTAGATCATTTCCTGCTGTCCGTGCTGCCATCATCTCAATCACTCATTTATGTTCTCTCTCTCTCTTTTAAAATTGTCATTTCTAATTTTCTACTATCAACCGTCAGATGAAGAGCTGCAAGGATGGCTGAACAAAAAGGGCGGGAGATGATCTATTTACCTTTTTCTTCTATTTTGAAGAATACTCTAGAGGGTTTGTGGATAAAAGTGTTAAGATAAGAAGGGTATAATTGTATTTTGAATGTCGCACATTTATATGTTTCATATCACTATAATCAAACTTGTTTAAACGTAAAGATTATAATTTTATTAAATAGCGACCTACAAAATGAGTTATCTCTTCCAATTGATTACATAATTGTCAAAAATTAAAGGGTCTTGTTAGGGCACTAGTTAAAGTTATTAAAAAATGCAATATTTATATTGAAAATTGAGTTTTGTTGTTTTAAAAAAAATATAATACATAAATTTCAAGATTTTTTTTACTTTTTTTTACTATTTCCTTAACCATTGCCCTAAGAACAATATTTATCATTTTCCAAAATTATATTCATGACCACTTGTTTAAAATGTTCAAGTTCTATACCATTTGCACAAATATATTATTAGTTTTATTTATTTTTATCTTTTTTTTATTGGCAATGTTAGTCGTTAGTATAATAATAATACAATTATTAATTTTCTCTTTTACCAGAAACCTCATACTCCTTAACTCTTAGCTCAATGAAATTTAGTTTTTTTTTTCATATTTATTTTTATCTAGTACTAAAGCACACATGGTAACAAAACACACACACACCAAATATTGCATTTACAAATATTAATTAAAAACATTATTAATTAATTATCCAATAAAAAAAATCTAACAAGTGAAAAAAGAGAGAGACACTCTGTCAAAGGAAAGACAGGAAGTTTTGTGTCTACCAAATCCCCAAACCAGTGTGTGTGGGACCCACCATTCTAACATCACACAACACAACATTGACAGACACCACCAGCTTGCTACAAAAAGAAAAATCTTTGTGTTTTCGTTCATCTTTGTGTTTCTTTTCCGTGTCTCAAACAACTCAACGAAGAAGAAGAAGATGGGAATAACAATGGCTAACACTGATTTATTGAGTGAAAAAGCAGCCATGATGAGAGAGTCTCTACAAAAAAGCCAAACAATCACAGACAACGTTGTCACAATTCTCGGTTCTTTTGACCACCGTCTTTCCGCCCTTGAAACCGCCATGCGTCCAACTCAGGTCAACCCATCTCTTTTTTTGTTTCAAAATTCGATTTTTAGATTTGGGTTTTTGTTCAATTGACTTGTTTTTGACTTGGTCAAGTTGCAATGCAATTTTGGGGATCTGAAAGTGAGTTTTGTTGATTTATGACTATGGTTTCTGAAATTTGGATTGCAGATTAGAACTCATTCTATTAGGAAAGCTCATGAGAATATTGATAAGACTTTGAAGGCTGCTGAGATTATATTGTCTCACTTTGATCAGTATCGTCAGGTTTGTTTTGTAATAATCATGGTTTTATGCTCATTCTATGCTATATAGGAGCCCCTATGATATGTTTATCACAAAATAGCTTTTTTGTTTATCTTCATTAAATTAATACTTGTTGATAATTGAAAGTAAAAAAAATCATATTCTGTGTTCAGTGCCAATCACAAAAGGATGCATAGTATTGTTAATTTATTTTTTTAGACGAAGTGACAAATATCACGTAGAACTCACACACTCAACTGTTAGATCCCGGGTTTGAATCCGTCGAGTTAGGATTTATGGACAGAGTATTGTTAATGTTAGTTCAAGTTAAAATAATTATCTTTTTATCGACCTAGTGTTTAGAGAATTCGTAACATGACTCTCCCTCAGAAAAAAAAAGGTTCTATTACTGAATAAATTCGTCCAGTTGGGAGGCATCTCAATTTGTCTGATAAAGCTAGATATCCCGATGCCAACCCAGGAATTAGTCCCTCAGCAGTCCAAAAGGGACTAAACCTTGGGAATACCTTGAGGGGCCTAGTAGGGGTAAAAAACTCTAATTACTGTGGTCTAATATATAAATGAAGAAGAAGAAAACTGTTATAACTTTTTATAATGCATGATTCAATTTTTTTGTTCCTGCAATGCTACTTAGTAAGTAACTTACTACCATTTTGGCTTTCTTTCCATGATTATCTGTTACCGAAATCATGCTCGTCTGTTACTGGTATTTTTTGACCAATTGCAATTTGCAAATGTGATGGCCTAACTCTAGTCTCATTTGGTCAACTTGACTGGCTTTTGCAATAAGATGTAATTTAGTTTTGTCTGGAAGAAAACTAAATCTCTTTTGTTTATCTGATTCACGATTTAGATTTTTGCATCACAAATTTAACTTGTCAATAATTTTTAATGAACCCTCACCAGTCACCATCTTTATGGATTATGTTATCTGGGAATGAATTCTTTAAGTCCTAACTCATGCACTTATGCAATTTGCTGCGACGTGCGACAAGTTTTCATTATTTCATCATTATAACAGTGATCTTGGCCGTTGTCATTATTTAATGATAAGAATGCAAATACTCCTTTTAACTTTGATTCATTCACAAATTACCCGTCTGGGGTTCCGGTTTTGACAACGAATTCACACAAGTTTTCAGTATGTTCTTTCTAACCCCTCGTGAATTTGGATTTTGGAGTATTAAACCACTTCAAACTTTCAATTCAACTTATAATAACTGGTAATTAGTCCATCTGTTCCAAATAACAAGTACGATTGATCGTCAAAACTTAAACTGCTAGGAGTTATTTGCCACATTAAAATTCTAAGAATTACCGTCATTTTAATTACAGCAGCTTTCATATCTTCCATTTTTTCTTTCCAAGCCACATGCTTTCTTTTCCTACCTTTATCTGTAACTCTGAAGTGCTTTAAATGATTCTATTAACATCACACTTAAATACTTTAGCTCCATATGATGCAATTTCAGGAAATGCAATATTGTTTTTTGTAGGATTTTCATACATATATATGTTATCTTTTTTATTTGTCTCCTTATACCCTCCCTAACGGCCGCACCACATCACACATGTCTTTGTTGATGTTCACATTTATCAATCAACAGGCAGAGGCCAAAATACTCAAAGGGCCGCACGAAGACCTGGAAAACTATCTTGAAGCAATTGCTAAGCTGAGAGGCAACATTCAGTTTTTTGGTAGTAAGAACAGTTTTAAGAATAGTGATGTTGTTGTCAGCCATGCCAGTAGTTTGCTAAATAAAGCTATTTCTAAGCTACAGGACGAGTTTAATCAGCTATTATTATCTTACAGGTTCGTATTTTGTACCTCGTGGTGTTCATATTTTGGTATGTTTGATGAAAGTTCATTTGCTTACATGGACTCAATAACCATTGATGGTTTGTCAGACTATTTGGTATAGACATTTCATTAGGTCAATCAATCTTTCATGCTATACCAAAACTGCAACCTGTGCCTTACTATAATTGGTTCTTCCTCCTTGCTGTGAACGTATATCATTTGGATATTTTCCTGTCATTTTTTGTTACTTATTTATTGCATTAAAAAGTTTCTGCAAGTCTGAATCCGATAATACATTTTGACGTATTTCTCTTAGAATTTGGATAGACCCAAATTCATTTCTACAAAACTGGCTTTTAAGGTGAAGATTGCCCACCACTTATATCTCAATAAACGCAGGAAGGGAACAATTTCAATATTTCCCATGTTTCTTAGATTGTTAGTGACATGATGGTTTCTTTACTATTATTTATCATAGAAACATATTCAAATTCTTTAGGAAGATGGTTCTCCCAATATGACGATAATGGTTTCCTTTGAAGCATCTTTGACATTTTGCTTATGTAGTTTGGTTTAGTGAGCACGTGATTTTTTTCTGCTTGTGAAAATCCTATTTGTATTACCTTCAAATTTTATTTTGTCCCGTGTGATTACAGCAAAGCTGTGGAACCCGAGCGCCTCTTTGATTGCCTTCCAAACTCAATGCGACCTTCGTCAGGATCACCTGGTCATGAGGGTGAACATAATGGCAAGTCCAATCATCATTCCGAGTCCAATAATGCTGATGCTGTTGTTTACACACCTCCCACTCTTATACCACCAAGAATTTTGCCACTGCTACATGATTTAGCTCAGCAAATGATTGAAGCTGGTCACCGACCACAGTTACTCACAATGTACAGGTAATTGTCTTTGTTTAATTGACTATTCAATTTCAGAAGAAAAGGGCAAAACTTCCTTGCTGTAGAGCTCTACATTTGAAAAATTATTAATGTAACCAGCATGGAAATTAAAAATTGACCATGAATTTTAGAGTTGTCTAACAGTGAAGTGTATAAAAGTGCTCCTATGCAGTTCACGGTTTCCAACATTAACAAATATTACATTTGCAATTTAATTGGCATTATCATGAAATCATCATTATTATCGTGCAGAGAAGCCCGTTCTAATGTATTAGAAGAAAGTCTCCAAAAACTTGGAGTTGAGAAACTAAACAAAGACGATGTTCAAAAGCTGCAATGGGAGATTTTGGAAGCCAAAATCGGAAACTGGATTCATTTCATGCGAATAGCAGTAAGAAGATTGTAAAATTGTTTCTTCTTCTCGTTATATTATTAAATTGTGTTAAAAAATGTAATTATATATGAACAGGTGAAGTTGCTGTTTGCTGGTGAGAGGAAAGTTTGTGATCAGATATTTGAAGGCTTTGATGCACTCGCTGAACAGTGTTTTGCCGAGGTGACTACAAATAGTGTGTCTATGCTACTTAGTTTTGGAGAAGCAATAGCCAAAAGCAAGAGATCCCCAGAAAAATTATTTGTACTATTGGACATGTATGAAATAATGCAAGAGCTGCATTCAGAGGTATAACTTTTGACTTAATAAAATCATAAACCTTGATGCAATATCATTTGTGCACTGGTCACATAAATCCCATAGGCTCAATGAAATTTTCTATTTGATAGCTCCTGGTGACTTTCCATCTTTGACAATTTGCAGATTGAAACACTTTTTAAAGGCAAAGCCTGCGCTGCAATAAGAGACGCTGCAATGGCTTTGACAAAACGACTTGCACAAACAGCGCAGGAGACCTTTGGAGATTTTGAAGAAGCGGTTGAAAAAGACGCTACAAAGACTGCAGTAACAGATGGAACTGTTCATCCTTTAACTAGCTATGTTATTAACTATGTCAAGTTTTTGTTTGAGTAAGTTTTTCTGCCCTTGTCATCTAATCCCAATTTTGTAGGCATATCATCAAATTACTTATAACATATTGCTTTCTGTGTGCACTGATTACAAAGATGTTTGTCATTATTATTTCTTTTTAAATAATTATATTTTTGTTTTTATATTTTATTCTGTGGTGTTCTGCTTATGGACAATTTATAATGCCCATTTTATAATCAGATTACAGAATTGTGCAATATCATATTTTTATATTTAGGAGAATTACTTATTAAAATTCAGTTTCTCTAACTTGCATAAGAACGGGTGCCTAAGCTCGTATACTCTCGCGTATGTGCGTGTGTTTGTGTTGATCATATTTTTTGGGATCTTCTTTGTGGTTCTTCCCGTATTGGACTGACCAGAATTCTTCAAATCTTTGCAGCTACCGGTCCACCTTGAAGCAACTTTTCCAAGAAATTGAAGGTGGAAATGATTCTTCCCAGCTTGCTACTGTAACAATGCGAATAATGCAAGCTTTACAAATCAATCTAGATGGCAAATCAAAGCAGTATAAAGATCCCGCATTGACACATCTATTTCTCATGAACAATATTCATTATATTGTCAGATCAGTTCGGAGGTATCTCTTCAACATATATTGGTTACTAGTAATTTCTTGGAACCATAGTGGTCTTCGGCACTCCATAGTACAAAGTTAATACTCTCCAAACCTTCTACTATTTCAGGTCTGAAGCCAAGGATTTGCTTGGGGATGATTGGGTACAAAGACACAGGAGGATTGTGCAGCAGCATGCAAATCAATACAAAAGAAATGCTTGGGCAAAGGTGCAACCATTTGCCCCAAAGCTCAGAAGCTGTGCCCTTTATTGATCTTTGTATACTACTATTGCTGAATTTTGATTCTTTTGCTTGGCAGATTCTTCAGTGCTTATCTATTCAGGGACTCGCTTCATCAGGTGGTGGGAGTAGTAATGCAGGTGGTGACAGTGGAGCTGGAAGTAGCAGTGGTGCTTCAAGAGCACTTGTTAAAGAAAGGTACGTAGTGTTTTTGGTCGCTTCTTTAGAACATCCGGTTAGGGAAAGTATTCGTCCTTTTGACATGCCATTGTGTATTTTGTGTTGTTAGGTTTAAAACATTCAATATTATGTTTGAGGAACTCCATCAGAAACAATCACAATGGACAGTTCCAGACAGCGAGTTACGAGAGTCTCTTAGGCTTGCTGTTGCTGAAGTCTTGATGCCTGCCTATAGATCATTCGTAAAACGTTTTGGGTGCGTTCTCCTTTTTATTCACTTCAAACGTTACGTTACTATCACATTGCTATTTATTAATATTGTATGAGATATATTATTTTACAATGTTGTGTAAATACAGGCCTCTAGTGGAGAGTGGAAAGAATCCTCAGAAGTACATAAAATACACAGCAGAAGATCTAGATCGAATGTTGGGCGAATTTTTTGAAGGAAAAAACATGAATGAAACCAAGCGATAATCGAAAGGGAAATGGAAAGGAGGAGTTGTATTATTATGTTTCTTGGGCATTGATTTAATAAGAGGGGTGAATGTTTTTGCTTCCTTAGATTATTTGTATAGTTCATTTAATTTTAATCTTGAGGTGGGTCTCCAAAGCATTTGATTGTATCTAATATTAGTGATGGTAATTTTATAAAATTTTACTAGTCTTGAGAGCCAATGTAAATGTAACACAAAATTTTAAACAGGAGTTTATGTCCATTTTAAAATTTTGCAAGGTGGGGTTTTAATGCTTTATAGACTTATAGTTTGTGTTGCATCTATTTATGTCTTTCTTTTTTTCTGGTACATCGGAAATATAAAATGCTCCTACCAGAAATTGATCCGTGGACCTTCCTCTATCTAACTCATATGTCCCTCAACACATACCTTTTGAGCTATCTGATGGCGACATCTATTTATGTCTTTCTTAGGCGCTTGATGTTTGCATGCATTGGTGGTAGTTAGTGAAAGGTGGCGCCGTTTTACTTGAAGTTGAATTCATGATCATGGCTGACTATTGAGAATATTTGAAAGAGAGAAGAGATGGAGGGAGGAGGCATGGCCACGTTGAGAGCCAAGCTACCACAAACCAAGTCACCAACACATTATTCCTCCTTTCTTCCTTGCTTAAAATCATGATGGATCAAAATCAAAATGTGAAATATGAATGTGACACGTTTGAGACATACACCACATCAATTATTCAAGTTCTCTCTTACTCTTTCTAGAAATTTTGCAATGGATGCTGCTGCTGCTGGTAGTAAGTAGTAACTAACCGGATTATATTCATTCCTTATCATAATATCTTTTTTTACTTTTCATTTTCACAATTTTTGGTTTTCTTTATTTTCAAGGAAAAGAGACCAGTTCTAAAGAAGCTAAAAACAGTTTTACTACTGATGGAATTATTCCTCATCTTCTGCGTCTGTAAGCACTCTTTTCCTGAAAACACTTTTATTATTCTCAATTCTTGTACTTACTAGTACTATAATTCACTGATTTTTTGCCTATAATTCACTTCAAGGAGATAATAATGAATTATATTTAGCATATATATGATGCCAAAGTGTCTTAAAATTAGTGGTTTTTCAGTTACTGAAAGGGTTCATTCAAATCATGTTGGGTGAGGTTCTAAGGTTGAGAAACACATTCAAATCATTGGAGGAAAGATCAAATCTTTCTCTAGTGAGTTCTTAAGTGAAAACTATCAAGAGGGGTGAGAAGAAATTGGAGATTTGCTCTCAGTGAGAAATTTGGGACAATTTCTTGGTCACTTTAGTAACTCTCTTGTTGAATGAGAGATTGGGATATAAAGATAGATATTAGGATTTGTTCTTGGGGAACCCTTGAACCTAACTTTTTGTATCTCTTGTAAAGACTCGTTGATTGTGGATTAGACAGTTTCTCTTTCCCCCAGACGTAAGTCAATTTGGGCCGAACTGAGTAAACAATTTTGGTGTTTTTTTTTTTTTGATAAGCGTAAACAATTTTGGTGTATTTGTTGTTTTCTCTTTATCTTGTGCATTGGTTAGATTGTGTAGATTTGCTATACATATAGGTTGCTATATATGTTCTAGGTTGATGTTATTATTGATTGGACTGTTTTATTTGGTTGCCATTGTTATTTGCTGCACTCTTTGTTCTTGTTGGGGTTGAACAAATGTTCGAATTCACAACACTGTGAAGGAGCAAATTCAATGTTTCCTATGTGGTTTTGGATTATGCTAGATTTCCAAGACATGTCTGATATTGTTTTTACCGTTCATTGTATGGGCTTTGATGTGGTATTTCAGATACGGACCCTCTGCCACAGCTCGTGATTTTGAAATCTATGCTCCGGATGCTACCTTTGAAGATCCCCTTATGCGTGCACATGGGTATGCATTTCATTATTGCTCTCTTCAATTTTACTTAAATTAGCATGCTAAATGCCATGGATAATGTTGTATAAGCTTGTTGTGTCGACTGTCGAGTCGAACCATTGAAAAGGTGAATTAGCAAATAAAATTGGTTTTCCAAGTTCAAACTGCTTTGTCGTTGAGATTTTAGTCTGTGATAACTGCTCTGTACTAAAGATATTCATGGAATCTCAATTAGAAAAGAGGTTTGTTTGTTGTCTATGCTTCTTGATGCCGAAACCACATAATAAATGTAGCCATATTTTAGAATATTTGATAATGAAACAAAGTACCTTTTTTCAATTACAATGCTTACCTTGTTATGGTATTTATGTTACAATCTTACGTATCATGATAAAGACTCAGCCCCTAACCAATTCTAGGAGCCACTTCGTATAATTAGTAATCCAAAATTTGGGGTCCCAAAGTGAATATAATGGCACCACAGAGTTATATAGAGTAGGAAGGAAATTTTTCCAAATTTGCCAATATTTTTGCATATGGCTTTTTCCCATTACATGCGTGTAACACATGTTTGTGTAGAACTTGCGAAGGCCTATTTTTACATTGTTTAGTTGTGGTTTCTTTACAATACTCCTTATTTAGAATTTAGACTTTTTTGTAAATGTTGGGTTTTTCTGGGTTCCTGAACCAATTTTTGGTCATCTAATTTCATGATTTTGGTAGAAGCAAAGAGCCTAAGTATATGTGCCAATATGCAGCCTATGCTACACTTGTATGCATTTTATCCCTATACCAACATACTTGTGGCCTTCTGTAATAATATAAACCTATTGACATGCTGTAGCAGTAGCTATTTTGTACAACTATTTCAAGCATAGCTCCACCTATGAGATTATTCAAATTCTGTTTTATTTATGGATAAACTGTCTAAGCTTCCTGATTTTTTTTTAAATTCGTGTACTCACCCATTCGATGAAGCAATGAGATTTGCTAAAGTTGAAGGATAAATTGACTTACATAATTTTAAATAATGATACTGCAGGGTGCAGCAGATCAAATCAGCATTCTATACTCTTCCTAAGGTTTTCATTACCTCTTGTTGATCACTTTTTCTCTCTTTCTTCATGTTGATCTTCAGTTTGCTTCATACTTGCTAGATACACAAACAATTGTTCAAAATAAAACAGGACTCTTTATATATAGTTGATTGCAATGTGTGATGTATCTATGCCCTTTATCAGAAATGAATTAGACTATTAGATTCCATTCAAATTTTTTTGTGCTCATTGATAGTGTAAGTAAAGAAGAGCAGTATAAATTGTTGCACAATAGAATATTTCCTGCTTAATATGAATTTTCAATCACTTCTGTATTGCCGAAATTTGAATTAGTGATAAACCTTGGACATGTATAATGTACATCAAATAAGTATTTAAGGTTAGAATTCTTTGTTTAATGTTAATAAGCATATATGTTATTTCTATAATGACTTATTTAATGCTTAATAAAATCATATTGTGAACAGACTCATCCTTTTCTTCTTAATGTTCACCATATTGCCAACTTCCTTCTATCTTCTTATATCTTAGATATTTAGCGAGTCAAAGATTGTTGAGTACAGTGTTGAAGAAAATATGGTTTCACCGGGAAAAGGAGAGGTCAGTAAATATGTTGTCACTTAACGTAGTATATGTAACACCTTTATCTTTTGTTCTACTCGAAGTACAAGTGCTTGTTTGATCTCTTAGCAAAAGATCCAAACTCATGGATGTTATGCAGATATTAATTGACAATAAGCAACACTACAAATTCTTGGGGAAAGATATAGATATGGTATCGCTAATAAGGTTGTCTGTTGAAGAGGGTAAAGTTGTTCGCCATGAGGACTGGTATGTATTAATCTCTTGAACTTACCGTATTTTAAAGGAAATAAAACTTTTGCTAAACTATTGCGCTGGAATGTCACCTAGCTTTTGAGTCTAACCTGAATTATTCTCAGAGTATGAATTATAGATCATTCTCAGCACTAGAAGCTAAAGTGAATGTATTGGTTTTTTTCCTCTATGAATTGTGAACAATAATTCCTTATGGCTTCAGTAAATATTCTGTCTAAGGGCCAAAAAATAAATAGTTCATTCAATTCTTTAAACAAAAAAATGTAAGCTATAATAATTCCTCATGGATGACTAAATTTGGTGTTTACACTAAATAGGTGGGACAAAAAACCAATTTCTAATAGAGAAACAGCAAAGCTGCCATTGCTTGGCCGAGTTGCAGAACTGACTCGCAGGGGATCAATGCTGGCAACTCATGTGTTTATGAGGTTCGGGAAGGACCCAACTGTGTGAATAAATAGAATTCATCGCAAATATCTTAGAGTTTTGTTATACACGAGTTTGTACATGAGACTTTATACTGGCATTGATGGTAAAGTCATGTGTTATCATGTTTATTCGCACTTGTAGCTTTAATGAATCCCAGATAAGTATCGATGTAGTTATCTCCTGTTTGTATTTATAATTCAAAGCATATTAT